>CM076572.1:1125945029-1126097454 GCA_034641835.2 Pinus albicaulis | reverse complement strand
CTACTCATAAATTCCTTCATGCGGGATATTATTTGCCTATGTTTGTCAAGGATGCATATGTGTATGTCTGAAGATGTAAAATTTCCTAGACATCTACTAGGAGAGAATTGATAATAGTGTTTCCCTTACAACCTATAATCACTTACCAACTCTTTGAGAAATGGGGTCTCAACGTAATTAGTGAGATTGTTTTGTAACTCTTCAAAACAACAAATATTTATTCTCACTCCAACCAACTAATTTACAAAATGGGTGGAGGCCATTCCTCTTAAAAATGTTATTGTTGAACAAGTGATAACTTTTAATAATCCATTTATAATCGCTAGGTTTGGTCTCTCGAGGACATTGATTTGTGACAATGCTACTTATTTTTCCACCATTTTTCTAACTTATTTTGTTGTTTAGAAAGGTTTAAAATTAAAATATTCATAGAACTATTATCCCCAGGGTGACGATTTAGTTGAATTAGCCAATAAAAATCTTTTAAGGATTATTAAAAGAACCATTGATGACACTCAGACAAGTTGGCATAAATATCTCATATACGCTCTATGGTATGACAAGATTACTTACAAAGCATCAATATATACTTCCCCTTACTTTCGTATATATGGGAAAGAAGACATTTTACCTCCCAACATTTCCTTTCCATCATTAGCTCTAATATAGTCCATTCAAGAATAACCCTTCTCTAGCTTAAGCTGGAATAAATGATAGAGAAATCCAAAAAAACTTATAAAAATCATCAAACAATGGTTTGACAACAGTTCATTAGGTGAAAAAAAATTCCATGTTGGTGACTTAGTTTTGAAATCATGATAAGACACATGAAGATAAAGGTAAACATTATAAATTATAGAAACTCTGGCTTGGACCATTTCAAACTGTTTGACATCTAATTTACTAAGAGTTGTGGTGTGGAATGTGAAATGTCATTAGAGTCCAAGATACCACTTGGAATGTGAAATCCAAGGGTCATAAGAAAGTTTATAGTATATCTAAATCGAATTCAATTCATGATTATCTTATATGTTGTCCATTTTATGTGTGTGTTTAACATCGTATCAGAGTAGGCGTACTCATGCCCTACTCAAACTTAAATCAATAGTTTTTCGGTCTGTGTGCATGTCAGCTCTACCATGTCTTCTTCCGCCTAGTTTTGTCCATACGAATGAATAAGAGGTTGTTATATGTTACTTGATTTTTACACTATGTGCTTCTATAAAAATGGTTATTTGATTGTTCCTATCATTCCCAATGTTACTTATTTTGGAAACATTGGAATGTTTGCTAGGATTATGCCAAGAGAGTTGGTAGAGGGTCCATCCATTCTGAGTGCACCACTCAAAGGAATCTTCCAATCCTGCCTCTCCTGGTTTTTCAGACTTATAGTCCTCCATTCTCGCATTCACTCAGTAGTAACGTCTCTCAAATCTAGAATATTAGAACAATTTTTTGGTCGGTTTATTATACACACCTTTGCACATTGGAATATTCACATGATTTATGTTGTTGTCTAGGAGAAATATTGTACTTCGCAACCATTTTAGTTGGACTATCATCAACAACATTTGACCCTGTCCTGGAATGTTTAGTCCCTACATTCATAACTGGAACTGAAGGATAATCTCATTGAGCGCTAGAAATTGTGGCCCTTTTATACCCTAGAGCACTTCCCTTTCCCTTTCACTAACCTTATGGTGGCATAGAGTAGAAGATTAAAATATAAATAAGTGTTGGGAAATAGCATCATTGCAGTTCATACATTTCGTCGAGTAAGCTTGCAAATTCGAGCTCTTTGTTGATGATCTTACAATGGTTATTGTGTTTATATGGTTGTTCGTGTTTGGAGTATTTTGATGCATTTGGAATCTCATAGATAAAATTGATATATATATGATAGTTGATTCGATTTCTTGGTTTGTTTGATTATTTTGCGTTCGAAGGAACTCTGAGAAGTGAATTTATGTTAGATTTGGATTCTTGGGTTCTATTTGGGCAATGGATTGGCCCGATGAATGCCTTTTATTTCTACTGTGAGGTAATTGACAAGAAATTTTGGCTATCTCTGGTGTTTGTGGGATATTTCCAAGGGTCGGTTGCATAAGCACTAAATTTTGCAACTCACTATATTCCAAATTGCTACAAGAAGCAAAAAAATCAACATGATTTGCTTCGTTGTCTCGAGTGTGCGTCCATTGGAGGTATAGTGCTATTGTGTTCTAGTTATGAGATCAAACAAATTATCAAGAATGTATGTGCATTAAGAAATAAGGCGAGTGAGTTCATAATATTGTAAATTTCGGAGAGCTAAAAATGAGAGAAAATATTGTACAATTAAATTTTTTGTTTTGTAAGATTATATTATTTGATAGAAAAAATAAAGTCGAGAGTTGTGAAGCCACCTTGTCAAATCCAATATTGAGTGTTTGTTGAAGCAGTGTTGGTCCCACCTGCATACATTTTGTGGATAAAACTTGATATATGGATATGCTTTGTGGGATGGTCCGACGTGCATGTGGTTTAAACATTGGTCAAAATAATATAAATATAAATAAAAAATTAGAACAATATTGAATGTTGTGTGGCTTGTGAAGTTGAAACCCAAGAAATGTGTGCAGTATCCTAAGCTCACTTCATGCAATACTTTGTGTTGACTGACTTGTTTGTGCATATGTTGTTTGATTCTCGTTGTGAACATGTATGTGTATGTGTTGGTTTGAAACACCACTATGTTGAGTTGAATCATATTTGAGCACTACAGTGGTATATATATATTGGTTGATTGCACCAATTGATGAGTTTAATTTTGTGGCATGTATTGGTGCTTGGTTAAGGATCATATAATTTATATGTCCAAATTGGTTTAGTTTTTTGGTAGTATGATATGAAACCAGCTCTAGAAATAGAAGAAAAGAGAGATCAATGCCTTAGAAATAAGCCACTTCGAGGAGGAAACCTCCAATACATTACATAAATGAACAATTCTTGGATGATACAAATGACAAAACCTCCTTTCTATATATAGGATTCCATAGGGCCACAATGTAATCCTAGTCGACCTAACAATAATAATGTAAGGGCACAATAATAACAATATGGGGGTTACATGGGTACAACAATAACAATAAGGGGGTTACAATAACAACAATAAGGGACTATACTAGTAATATAAGGACCTAACATGCTCCTCTCCTTCAAAAAAGTGTTGTCCTCAACTCTTGAGTAGCTCTGGGTGCTTTTGTATAAGATTCTCATCCTCCCATGTAGAATCTTCAGTGGGTAAGTTCTTCCATTTGATGAGATACTCTGAAATTGATCGATTTCGTAGCTGTCGAGTTCTTGTTTCCGTGACTGCTTCAAGTTCCAATATGGTTTTTCCTTCCTCATCAAGTTCTGGAAATATTGTTTGAACTGGAAGTTTGTCCCCTATAACCTTTTTTAAGCATGAAACATGGAAAATTGGATGCACCCGTGAAGAAGCAAGAAGCTCCAATTTGTATGCCATAGTACCAATATTTTGCAACACCTTGTAAGGACCATAGTACTTTGGCGATAATTTATTATCCCTCTTAGATTTCTTGAGGGACATTTGTTTGTATGGTTGTAGCCATAAAAATACCCAGTCTCCCACATCAAAACTTCTCTCACTGCGATGTTGATCAGCCTATTGTTTCATTCGATTTTGTGCCAAAATTAGGTTATCCTTTAAGAGTTGGAGAACTTCCTGTTGATGCTCGATGTGATCCTCCAATGCTTGAACCCTAGAATTTTCCCTTAAAGAAGATATGATGGGCGGTGGATGATATCCATAAAGTGCCATAAATGGGGTCACTTTTGCTGCAGTATGGAAGGACGTGTTATACCACCATTCAGTGAGAGGTAACCACTTGACCTATTGTGTTTGCTTATCAGATTCAAAACAAGGAAGATATCCTTCCAAATATTTATTCACTATCTCTGTTTGACCATCGGATTGAGGATGCTAAGATGAGCTATGATCTAGTTGAGTACCCAAACAAGAAAATAATTGCGTCCAAAAATTTCCTGTAAAAATGGGATCTTGTAATAATATTTGGGTTTCCATGTAGCTTTTGAATTTCTTCCATAAATGCAGTAGCAACTGTATTTTCTTTAAATGGATGAGATAGTGCACAAAGGTGTGCATACTTGGTAATTCTATCAACTACCACCATGATGACACTCCTTCCTTTGGACTTAGGTAAACTTGTGATAAAATCCATTGAAATCTCCTCCCAATGTTGACTTGGAATGGATAAAGGTTGTAGAAGACCCGGGGTCTTAATTGTCTCAACTTTATTTTTCTGGTAAACCAAACATTCCGCCACAAAATTCTAAATATCAGATTTAAGGCCATCCCAAAAAAAAAATTTCTTCATCCTGTGGTAAGTTTTTAAAAATACGGAGTGTCCTCCTAAAGGAGAAGTGTGCAATTCCAAAAGAATATTTTGTTTTAGTCAGGAATTCTTGCAAATATATAAGTGATATTTGTACCATAAGGAATCATTTTTCCAACTAAATGTATCATATGTACTAGGACCTTGCTGCAATTTTTGAATGAGTTTCCACACTTCTTCGTGCTTCTTCCATTCATCCCTTGCTTCGGTTATCCAATATGGTTGGATAATAGAAATGGCACAAAGCAATGCTTCCACCTCTTCATCCTTTCTTGAGAGTGCATCTGCAACAACATTTAGCTTCCTTTTTTTGTAGATGATTTCAAATTCATAACCCAACATCTTTGTGACCCATTTTTTCTGCTCTTTTGAAGATAGTCTTTGTTCCAAAAAGTGTTTAAGACTATCATGATCAGTTTTTACCTTGAAGTGTCTTCCCCTTAGGTAAGGTCTCCATTTCTTTAGTGCATGTAGTATTGCCAACATTTCCTTCTCATAAATAGCCTTTTGTAAATACTTTCCTTTGATTCAATGACTTTCAAAAGCAGAGGGTCTTCCTTGGCTACCTTACAATGAATAAAATTATGGGTACTACACGAATCAATCAACACTATTACCTTTTTCTTCTTGATATGTCCTTCTATCTTGAGAGTTTGAGGACTGGTAATTCCGTCTAATGCATTACATGATATGGTCAAACTCATTTCTTCTTCTTCTAGGGTTGCTTCCTGGTGTATATCCTCTTCTTTTGAAGTTTCTTGTTCATTTTCTTCCTCCTCTTCACAATCTATGTAAAATAATTTCTTCTCAGCACACTTATGACCTTTATTATATTTGCTATCACAACTGTAGCAAAGCCCTTTTGCTCTTTTTTCTTCCAATTGTTGTGGTTTCAACCTTGTAGGTTGTGGAATTCTAGGAGTAGAAACACTTCCATCTTTATAGATGTGAGTGGTAGGCTTCCTTGTCACCATAATTTTACATTCACTTTTTCTTGCCAACCTAAATGCCTTCTCTAATGAATCAGGTTCCCAAACACGAACTTTATGTTGGATGTTATCCTTTAAATTCCCTATGAAGACATCAATCCTGTGTTCCTCTGGAATATCAGTTACCCTTATATTCAATTTTTGGAAGTCCTCAATGTGCTCCACCACTGAACCCTTTTGTTTGAGATTTATCAATTGGCTAAAGAAGGTGTTTTTCTTTGTATCCTCATAATGTGCTATCATTTCCTCCATAAAAATTGACCAAGTGACAATTTTTTTACGGGAGCAAAGCCATCGATACCATACAAATTTGTTTTGTTCTAAATGTAAAGTTGCAATGCATACCTTTTGTGTGTTTTGTACATTATTGAGATCAAAATATTGCTCCATCTATAGTATCCATGTTACAGGATCCTTGCCATAAAACTTCCTCATATCCATATTTGGAATATGGTGGTTCTTTAATCCAACATTAGATTTTATGAAATCACGGTTAACATTTTTTTTGTTCTCATCATGAGTTTCCTCTACTATCTTTTCGCCATTAGGAATCATTTCTTGTATCAACTTTGACAAACCTCCCTTCAAACCTTCCATTTTTTCCTCCATACCATTCTTCAAACCATCTATCTTAGCTTCCACGCTTTTCTTCAAAATGTCCATTTCATTTTTTGTTGCTCTTTGCAAGAGCGAAATTTGGTGTACTTGCTCTTGTAATTTTGATAGATCATGTTGCAAATCTTCATCTTCATGAATCATAGTAGATTACTCTAAGGGATTAATCGATGTTGAATTATTTTTTGGAGGAATTTTAGAACCCAATACTAATATCTATTCTCAATAGACCTTTGGAATCACTTAAACTGATTTTTCAAACAAGACTTATGCAATTTGAAAAAAAAATACACACATTTTTCTCTATTTTGAGGAGCTCGATATTGAAACTGAATTATCCTTGTGGCATCGGATATTCAATATCTAAAATTTGGCCCTGAAGTAGCCCTCTGAATCGTCTTTTGAATGCCACAGGTCTGACCTTATTTGGATTCTTGAAGACAAAGTTATGTCCAATCTCTTACGATGACCTAATTATGGACTGGTTCAGTAGAGCTAACTTGTACAACTTGCCACGTGTCATTATTTCCTTCTTCGGCTCTAAAATTGATATAGGAGAAACAAAATTCTGTTTACTTGTGGCCACTTTTTACAGAATTCCAATCCAATGCTCAGAGAGAGAGTTATGACGATTTTCCGACAGTCACCTCTTTGAGATGAAATTCGAGAGCCTGAAAAATCCCTAACTTCCACAGACCATATCTCCGAAAATATTGTGAATCAAGATCTGAAAGTTTTCTACAGTGTACCTCAGGATTTTGGCTTCACTCAGTGAAAATTTTAGCTTCTGAACCCTTGTAGAAAAAAATTTATGGCGAAAATTCCAGAATGACCTGTTTAGGTTAAATTTAGGAGCCTGCAAAAATCCCTAACTTACACAAATCATATCTCCGAAAATATTGCGAACCAATATCTGAAATTTTTCCACGATGTTCCTTGGGATTTTTTATTTTCTCTATAAAAATTTTAGCTTCTAAACCTTCGTAGAAAAAAATTTATAGTGAAAATTCCACGATGACCTGTTTGGAGCAGCGAAACCCTAGAATCCAAAGCTCTAATACCAAATGTTATGAAACTAGCTCCAAAAATAGAAGAAAAGAGAGATCAACGCCTTAGAAATAAGCCACTTCAAGGGGGAAACCTCTAATACTTTACATAAATGAACAATTCTTGGATGATACAAATTACAAAACCTCCTTTCTATATATAGGAGTCCATGGGGCCACAATGTAATCCTAACCAACCTAACAATAATAATGTAAGGGCACAATAATAACAATATGGGGGTTACAAGGGTACAACAATAACAATAAGGGGGTTACACTAACAAAAATAAGGGACTATACTAGTAATATAAGGACCTAACATAGTAATATTAGTTTTTTTTTTGTCATATAAAAGGTAGAGAGTAAGATTTTCATTGCCTTGGAAATTGAAATCTTTTTTGAACCACTGCCATTGTCAGCAAATAGTTATTTTTAAATGGTTCGAATTGATAATTTATTAGAATTATTGACAACTCTAATAATATCTATTACTAAAAGCATATTTAAAATCAGCAAGGACACTCTTTCTGATATTCTAACCTGTCTACAAAATGCACATGAGAAGATTTATTTTTTGCAACTAGAATCACAAATTTAGCAAGATGAGTTACAACATTAAAGGCGTCATTTTGGAATAGTTATTTTTCATAACAAACCTTTATTTTACTTTGAGACAAACACCATTAGTAGCTAGCAAGTGACAAAGTCAGTAAAGTTGAGGTTGTTCCACATCAAGTGTCATTTTCAGGAGTAGATTTTCATGTAGATGTAGATGTTCAGTCTGCGCTTCCCAAGCCCATCATCGGGTCTTGAGAAAATCTTGTCTACAACAAGCATAAAATAGGTCCTAGATATGACAAGAAGGTGTCCTTTCATACTCGATATTATTCAAAACCCATCAAATTTCAGTGTTTTATTTCTTCATGACAGTTCATATTCACATGTTCCTGCTCTTCCTCCACAATAGCTGATTGTTAAATGCCAACATTGTGACAGGGTTGGCCATGTCAAAGATCATTGTTTTGATCTCCATCTATGTGAGAATTTTGTTCAACACACTTATTTTTCAAACTGATGCTTCAAAAACAAACCTCCTGCAAGAAAAAAGATTCACCTTAGATGGATCGCTTCTTGGCAATGGAATTCAACAACCAAGAAAATATTTCAGTCATATGTCAGATTTTCTTCTAGAATATTAAAAAGTATTATAGTTGAGTTTTCTCCATCTTCTCACCTTGTATCTGGTAGGGGTTTAATTGTTGGTCATCTACAAATTTCAAAGATAAATCAAGCGAGCCTGAGCCACAACTTGAACATGTTTCCTGAGCCTATAGCCAAAGGCATCCATATCCAGATCCGGAATTGTAGCCAGAGACATAGAATCCCATAAACATGTCTGGTTAGTGGCCTTCCTTAAAAAACTGTAGGTTGAGACTTCACTTTTGGGGATGAGGTTCTCCATTTTTTCCGCAGGTTGAAGACCTCCCTTTTTACCAGGTTGAAGGTCTCCCTCTTCAAAGAATTAAGTAGCACTTCCTCTAGTAGAGGACTTCAGCTTCTTACCATATCTGGAAGAGTTATGGGAATCACACTAAGAATTTGAGGTTGAGATGCAAATGGTCTCCCTTTCAAAAAAAAATGGCAGCACTTCCTCTATCATAAGACTTCGGCATCTTTCCATATTTGGAAGAGTTCCAGTAACTGCACTAAGTGTTCCAGTGTTGGTGGTCATCTTTAAAGCACTTATGGTTTAGACCTTGAGTTCTCCCACCTTATGCCACCATCTTAGAGAGCACATTCAGCTTATTGCTGTCATGCTTTATTGAATTTTCTAATTACAACTCTCTTCTTGGACTCGTATATACCACTTCAAATTAAGGTGGGGAATGTTGGACACCTAATCCGCTAAGGGTTATGATGTGGAATGTGAAAGGTCATTGGAGTCGAAGAGACCACTTAGAATGTGAAAAACAAGGGTCATAATAAAGTGTATTTATATGTAAATCTTGTTAATAGAATGCAACTCACGATTATCCTATTTGTTGTCCATTTTATGTGTGCGTTTAACACAAACCTATAAGAAGATTGTCCCATCCAAATTTATTTTGCAAACCCTTGAAGGGGTTGAAGAAAACATTCTTATGAATGGGAAAATTTTGATAAAATATTTTTCTTGAAAATTTATTTTTTCTGTAAATATGTAAATAATATTTGTAAAGTTGGTTTTTTGGTTGCTCATTTGTTGATAACGATTTCTAACTTGCTACACTTTTTATATCTTTTTTATATATTTTTTATTCTAGAGAATTATCATTTAAAAAGGTTGCAAGCTAGTTTAAAACTTATATTATATCTAGTATCATGACTGAATTTTATGGTTAATTTATCCTTTTAAGGAAGTATTCTTTGGGAAATACTTTAAAGTCTATCCTTTTTCCAGAAGTTTTAATTTCCCTTTACATACTTAATTTTAATAAGAATGGTAGATCATAAGACGAATATCTAGTTGAATGCCATGATATGCATTGTTTCTAAATAATTTTTTGATCGCCCATGCTTCTTATTCGTCATTGAAAAATATGTAATCTCTAAAACTATGATCAAAAGGTGATTAACAAATAAAGTATAAGAAGTAATGGGAAGTGTATGTAAAATCATCGGGGTATTGAACAAGCTTGCTGGCAGTGGGTAAATGTATACATAATACTAAGGAAACTTTTCTAAGGTACTGAATGCATGTTGGTAGAAAAGTGATGTCGGGTAACAGAAATTCGAATTAAAAAAACATGCATAGATTGGCAATAAGTTATGCTTAGTAATCAAATAAAAACCCTATTTTCTTATTTGAATAAGTAAATTTATATACCCCTTCCCTTCTGGATAAATGTAAGATGAAAAGGTATGAGTACAAGTCCTTCTTTATTATTATCTAAATGGCCATAAAATTATTGTCACAAATTTTTATTAAGTTATAAGCCTCTTCCTTATGCAATATTATCTTTCTTCTCTTCAGTAATCTAAATAGAGATAATTGGTTCTCCTAGTGTGTTGTCGATTATTGTAGCAAATGAAAACCCCCATTTTTGTATTTAACCATAATATGAAATGGGGATCCTTTAAACTTTTATCTTATTTTTTTCTATCTTTTATTCACATATTACCCTTTAAAAACCCAAAAAACCTTTAAATTTTATATTTTTTTATTAATATATAGTCTTAGGGTTAAATAATCATCACAACCATGACTCTTTGTATCAATAAATAAACTATAAATATGTTATGCCAAAAGCAAGAACCATGACAGTTGAGTGCTTCAAAATAAGTCAAAGAATATATAAAATTCTTATAGGTATATCTAATAGTACGACCTTTTTCTTCTCCCCTTGCATGCTCTTAATCCCTACGCTTGACATGTATCCCAAAGGTTTTTACCCATAGATTTTGCAAGTAGCTCTTCTATTTCATCTAAGGATTACCTTCTGAGGTGACGCAAGTAAACATGATAACATGGCATTACGGGCCCCCTCATCCATGTAGCATACGCAGTCTCTCATATTCGCTCCTTGTTCCATCATCCCAACATGTCATTCCAAATCAACTTTCCTCGGAGATTTCATGTGCTCCTCCATTCAAAAGAGCCAGGGAAAAACTTCTGAAACAACTCACTGTGATACATATGAGAATGGGTCCCCCTCCCGCTTACATTTTCACTATCCCATTGGGTCGTCATTTCCCATCTTCCACGTAATCCAAAACCTTTCACACCAGAACTTTCAATACATTGCCTCTTCAATTTCTTCTGGGATCCCAATCCCAGGATGACTTAACCCTCCACTTGGAATTTGTAGTAACCTGTGACACTTCCCATTGGATCCTCATTCATTACCCTTTCCACATCACCATGAAGCTAGTTAACCTGACGATTTGTTAAAAATGCAGAAAGAAAGTCTCAATTTTTATTTTTCTTAATAAAATTGAGGATATTTGAAATTCCACATTAGTAGACAACTTAGAGGATTTAACTGAGGTGGGAGATCTTGTCACTCAGTTAAGAACACATAATTCGATTTAATGAGTCCAATTTCAGTTTTCTTGTGTTGATTCCTAAAAGATAGGAGCCTAACTTAGATAATTCGAGTTAAGGCCATGAAGTTCAATTGCATGTAGTGATTCCTAAATTTTAGGATCCCAAGTTGAGTTAATTTCGGTTGTAATCAGTTAAACTAGTTCTAACTGTTAATAGAACTAGTCAGTGGCTAGCTAAGTAGTGGTACATTAGTCTAACTCAGAGATCATCTTGTTAACTGATCAATAAACTAATAATTAGCTTATGCATGAAAATAATTAGAGTTTCCCAATTGTGGTGGGGTGTCCAAGGCATTTAACCAACAGTTGTAAACTAGTTGAGTGTACATATGTTGCATGAGGTCAGGTGGACCATACTTGGGAATTGTGCAATGAATTAGAGGAATTTCCTATTTAATAGGGGCCTAATTCCTCAATTAATAGCAGAAGGAATTGTGGGCTCAAGAAAAGGCATAAGACTAAGTCTGGGTTAGAGGCCTTCAGTGAGCAGTGAGATAGGTCGAGCACTTGCAATGTGAGCTAAGTTGAGAAAAGCAATTGTAATCCATCTCTATTATTATAATTAATGCAAGAGGCATTGGGTTTTTTAGTATATTTTTTCCCCATATAAAAATACTGCCGCATGTGATTTATTATTGCATGTCTAAAAAAATTGTTCTAAATTGTGAATTAATGTTCGTAGAGTAGTAGAGTAGGTTTGTGTCTTATTATTTTAGTTCAAAATTCATGAGTAGTTGTAAATCTAAAACATAATTTCTAGATGGTATCAGAGCAAGATACATATTAGAAACAAACATTTAAGTCCTCGTGTACAATGATCATTGAATAACTAATGAGATATTAGGAGGCAGAATTGATGGAGCACTAGTTTAGGGCAGATCTGTAAGACCTTATGTGCAGACTTATTAATGGATCAAGAAGGTGATCATTGATATTGGAAGATTGAGGGGTAGATAGATTTCCCACATGGAGATTGAGACTCAGAGGGAGTCTAGTTTCAAAGGGAGCAGCTCTATGGAAGCTAATACTTCAGGATCTGGGGAGATCATAATAATCGTTACAGTAGTTACAGCAACAGTGCGGAAGCAACAGCAGAGAAATAGCGGAAGCAGTATAAGTAGATCATATTTATACATGCATGCAAGCATGCCTCCAAGAGTGAGGTGGGGCAATTTAGATCCTTAGTATAAGAGTCGCAAAAATTTGGGCAGGGTCCATTGAGGCGTTCTCCTCATGGATCATTACCTTACTACAGGGGCCTACCATATTCAATAGCAGGAGGATCAATGTCAGTCATATATTGAGGAGTGCAGGGCAGTGTTGACAGTAGAGAAGGAGGCTCAGTAGTAGAGTTAGTAGCAGCACAATTTTCCTAATAGAAAGATGTAGATATAATTGAATTTATATTTTTTGGATGCTTCTCAGTTGTATATGTTGCAGTAGCAGCAACAACAGAGAGAGGTGTTTCATGCAGTACACTCCACAGGTGTAATATAGGAACGGTTGATAGTCCCTTTATTGCTAAGAGGGAGTGTTGAAAATGTAGCAAGAAAGTCTCAATTTTGATTTTTCCTTAATCAAATTGAGGAAAAACGAAATTCCACATCAACAAACAACTTGGAGGAGTTAACTGAGGTGACATGGCTCTTGTCATTCAGTTAAGAACACATAATTCGAGTTAATGATTTTAAGTTCAGTTTTCTTATGTTGATTCCTAAAAAATAGGAGTCTATCTTGGTTAATTTGACTTAAGAGTATGAAGTTCCATTGTATGTAGTGATTCCTAAATTTTAGGAGCTTAGGTTGAGTTAATTGCAGTTGTAATCAGTTAAACTAGTTCTAACTGTTAATAGAACTAGTTGGTATCTAGTTAAGTAGTGGGACATCAGTCTAACTAATAGATCATCTAGTTAACTAATCAATCAGTTAATTATTAGTTGATGCATCAAAAGAATTTGAGTTTCCCATTTGTGGTGGGGTTTCCAATGCAGTTAACCAATAGTTGTAAACTAGTTGACTGTACAGATGTTGCATGAGGTCAGGTGGAACATACTTGGGAATTGCGCAATGAATTAGAGGAATTTCCTATTTAATAGGGGCCTAATTCCTAAAGGAATAGCGCAAGGAAGTAGGGGCTCAAGAAAAGGAAAATTTGACTAAGTCTGGGTTAGAGGCCTTTAGTGAGCCACTGAGATAGGTTGAAAACTCACAGGACGAGGTCAGTTGAACAAATCATTTGTAATCCGTCACTATTATTCTGATTAATGCAAGAGGAATTTGGTTTTTTAGAAGATTACTTTCCCCATATAAAAATACTTGTTCCATGTGTGTGATTTCTTATTGAATGTTCGAAAGTTTTGTTCTAAATTGTGAAATAATGTCTGCAAAATAGTATAATAGGTTCGTGTCTTATGATTTTGGTTAAAACTTCATGGGGAGTTGAAAATATACAACATAATTTCTACACAATTGATTAAAGTGATTTCCTTGTTTCCTCTTATTGTACGATTTCTTAAAGTGATCTCCTTTTTTCCTATGAGATTTAGTTCAAAAGTTGATGTAAGAACCCACAATGAATGCCAAGTCACCTCACATCCTAATCAAGTCATGACATTCGTCACCCCTATGAAGTTTCCATATTTACCAGGAAAATCGGTAAGCACACCTAGAATTCATTTTTTCCTTAACATCTTGGCATGTGTTTTGATTCCTGCAAGCAAAAAATAGTGATATAATAGTTGTATGCAATTGTATTAAATTGATGGTTTTTATTGCTATTATCCTGCGAAATGACATTTTCACCCTGGTTTTCATTGTAATGGCATAATTCCTATTCAAGCTCTGCTAAAACCATAAAGATGGTAAAATCCAAGAAAAATATGTCGGTTCAGCCACCAATAAGGCCATTCTTGGAAGCAATCGATGAAAATTTACCTTATTCTTTCCCATTCTATGATATTGTTTGCAGAATGAACTTTGGAATTTCGTTCTATAATGCAATGAATAAGCTTTTTGAAGAGGAATTACCAGAGGAATATTACTCAAGTTCGATAGTAGCAACTACTAAGTAATGAGGTAACAAAAATTCGGAAGCAGGGCTCCAATATGCACCAAAATCTCGCGCTGCACGGAGTTGTTTCCCATTTGAGACTTCTACCATACATTGATATGATTTTTTGGGAAGTAGAGAATGTGGACATTACAAAAAGGAAATTTTTCACTTCCCGCGGCATAATATATAGTTCTTTCGAGCCAAAACACCTTCGGGGTATGTATAAATTGTCCAGACCACAGCTTGTGTATAATTCATGAATTTTTGATAGTTTTATGAAGGAAGAATGTGATAATACAGAAAAAGAGCTTCCTATTTTAACTAGAGAATGGAGGAGAGATCCAAACAAGCATAAATAGGCATCATTACACAAACATTTTATATAATCCCTAAATCCCCATTTCTATTACGTTGTCTCTATTTTGTGTAGACTATCTGCTTATCAAAATGTCTCACAATTTCCATTAAATTGGGTCCCTCTCATCCATAGGGCCATTAATGGGCTTTCCTTTCAATTGGGCCCAAATGGCATATGATAATATCACAAAGAATATTCTCTCTTTCCACACTAAACATATTTCCACCCATAATCTGTTGAGATTCAACAAGATGATGAGCTTAGTAAAAAGAGTCGCCTTCAGTAAGTGGGCCCGCAGGCTATTTTTGGCGCAAGTCTATTTTTAGACATGATTATCATATTTCAGAAGTTGCAGGATGCTATTTGTGGATGTTTTATCAAGTTGGAAAAATAGATGAAATTATATTTTTAGAATATTGGGCGAAGTCTATTTAATATAGATCGTTGATCTAAAATAGTGCATGTCGATTATTATTAGCTCTTAATAATAATCTGACTCTAAACAGCAACTTATTCTCTTGGAGCACTTCAGTTCAGTGCACAGATGTGGCACATCATTCAACTGAGGGAATTACGCAATTCCCAAGGGTTTACTGGAGCTAATGCATGGAGGACTCAGTTAGAACTCAAGTGGCAAAGTTATGACACAGTTGGAAAAAGTAGTTATGGAGTTGTATTCAGTTTAACTCGGTTAGACTTAATTGAGCTAGTTGTATCTAATCTAACTGATTGATACACTAGTGAGAATGGATTTAATTAATTAGTTTATTAATTCACAAATAATAACTCATTAATCAACTAAACAATACATCAGTTAACTACAGTGCATGGCAGTTTCAGTGGAGACCCAGTGGAGAGGTAGGTGAAAGGGCAAGGTAGACTATCTGTTGTGACTATAGTGATGCATTGATTTCATATCACACACATTGGAGTTTCCAATGAGGATTGTGCATTCAAGGCAAGGGTAATTTGAATTCATTCAAAGCTATTCTTCAGCAAGGATTGCGCAGTGGAGGCAGGCTAGCAGGAGGCAAAGATCGGTGCATGGATTTGCAAGATTAGTTCTGATTAGTGTATGACGATTGTACTGTACTGAGAGCTTGTGATAAGCTTTGTATGAGATTGTCATATGATCTCCATGTTACATAATATATATTTTGGATTTTCAGCTTCAGGATTTCCCAGTTAAAAATTGTGTTATGTGCGATTGATTATTTTTGTTTATGCTTCACATGTGTGTGAAATTAATTTTTCCACAAAATATTAACAAGTGGAATAGATTCAGTATCTTGCATAAAGTTAAATAGTGTGAGATCAGGTGGATCTAGGACATATGCATGCTTAGTGCATAGAATTTCTACATGGTATCAGAGCATTTTTTATTGAATATTTCAATTGTGAAGTGAGTTTGTGTTGGTGGACAATTCAAATTTGCTGCAGAAGATTCTTGGTGCATAAATCGAGTATACATTGAAATGTCTTTCAACAGGTTGAGATTGGAGTTGCCCTTGATGGGAGCTCAAATTACATAGCCTGGAAGGATAGGATGGAGGTGGTGCTGGAGGATAATGGGCTGAAGGAGTTCATCGATAATGATGTTCCTAAGCCGGGATCTAGCGATGCTGCATTACTTGATGCATGGAAAAAGAAGACAGCAAAGACGAGAAAGATTCTATTGGAAGGTGTGAAGGACCATATTGTGTCCAACCTTCAAGGGAAATCCACTCCATTCTTAATGTGGAAGTATTTGACAGACTTTTTCCAAATCAGAAGTGACCAGAGGAAGTTGGCACTTAAAGACAAGCTCAGAAAAATAAAAATGGAGAAGGGCGACAGTATTCCAAAATACCTCACGAAGTTTTTCCACTGCAAGGATGAACTGGGAAGTGTGGTGGTTATTGTTGATGAAGAAGACTTAGTGAGCTTGGCTCTCCTTGGGCTTCCGAAGAGTTGGCATAGCTACGAAGACTCTGTCAATGGATGGGAGAAACTGCCAGGATGGGAGCGACTTTGGTCGGATCTTGTGCAGGAGGAGATAAGGCGAGGTACCAGGGATGGATCTTCATCGAAGAATGAAGATGAAGAGAATTTCACTTTGGCTTCCAAAGCAAGGAAAGGGAAGGGGAAGAAATCTTCTTCAAAATCCGGTGCTAAAGGCAAGAAGCTGGATTTTTCCAAAGTGAAGTGTTTTCATTGTCACAAACATGGACATTTCGCCACTAACTATCCACAGAAGAAGAAGAACAAGTAGGCTGATGGATATGTAACTAGAAAGGCCTTAGCCTCGCAATTTGAGCTTGATTTCTCCCTGATCGCTTGCTTGGTTTCAAGCTGCATGGGATTGGTGTGGTATATTGATAGTGGTGCGTATTTCCATATGACAGGAGACAAAGAGTTGTTTAGTGACTTAGAGGAGAAGGACCTCCAGATGCATATAGAAATGGGTGACGATGGTTGGTACAGTGCGACTGGAATTGGGACCATTACCTTTGAGAGGGAGTCTGGTAATCCATTCTTTTTGAAGAATGCCATGCATGTTCCAAGTCTGAAGAAGAACTTGGTCTCGGGCACAATACTGGAAGACAAAAGTTATTATGTTGTTTTCAATGAGGGAAAAGCTTTCCTTCGACATAAAACAATGGGTCAAACCAAGAAGATAGGGGTTTGAATTAAGAATCTCTACAAGTTGGAGGTAGATGGTTGCGCTGCAATGGTGGGAAAAGCAGGAGAAGTGGTGAGCCGCGATGACGGCGAATTATGGCACAGGAGATTGGGCCATCTTTACCATGGCACTTTGAAGATTTTGCAGCAAAATTCTACTGGACTTCCCAAGAGTACTCTTGCGTAGTCAGATCAGTGCAAGGGATTTACTATGGGTAATTTTGTGAAGACCACCTTTCATGAGAAGGAGAACCGTGCTTCGGTGATCCTGGAGAGAATTCACACATACGTGTGTGGACCTTTCTCGGTTGCTTCAATAGCAAAACACAGGTATTATGTGATATTTGTTGATGACTATACTCGTAGATGCTGGATCTTCTTCATGCAGAAGAAGAGTGAAACATTCTCAAAGTTCTGTGAGTTCAAGGCATTGGTGGAGAAGGAGTCGGGGAAGCAAGTGAAAGCTCTACGGAGCAATAATGGTGGTGAATACATCTCTAGAAAATTCAAAGACTTTTGTAGCAAAGAAGGAATTCTAAGAGAACTCATAGTGCCTCATAACCCACAGCAGAATGGGGTCGCAGAGAGAAAGAAAAAAATGATTGTGGGTGTTGCACGAGTGATGCTGCATGACCAGGGCCTACCATTGTCCTCATAGAGTACTTGGAATGAGTACACCCAAAGAAGCTTTTACTGATAAGAAGCTTAAGATTTCTCATTTGAAGATTTTTGGCTCACCTTTTTACATTCATGTGACGAAGGATGCCAGGAAGAAGCTGGAGCCGACTGCAGAAGTTGGGATATTTGTGGGGTACACAGAAACACCCCATAACTATCATGTGTATTTTCCAGATAGTCGGATGATTGTTGTGCGATGGGATATAAAATTCAATGAGGTGAAAGCCATGAAGTTTTCGCTTGAGAGGGAGCTACACTTGCATGCGGAAGAGGAACTTCTTGTTCCCAAAGATGAGCCTCTGGATATGGATCAGCCACAGGAGGAGATTCATGGAGTGGAGGAGTCCACTCATGCAGAACCAAACATCAAACGAGGCAGAAAGCATACCACAGAAGCTGAGATATTGAAGCTTGATGCAGCACAGAATGTAGGAGTCCCTACATCACAGCACAAACAGAGACAGTCACCTGACTGTTTTACTAGATACATGGCTCTTATGAGTAAGTGTATTGTGACAAAGCCATCTTATTTCGAAGAAGTAGTGCAGGAGCCCACATGGGTAGATGCCATGGTGGAGGAGTATGACTCCATTGTTAGAAACAGTGCTTGGGAGATTGTTCCAAGGCCGGTGAGAAAATCAGTTGTAGGATCAAGATGGATCTACAAGGTAAATCAAGCTACTGATGGGAGTGTTGAGAAGTATAAGGCAATATTTTTTGTCCAGGGCTTCTCACAGATTGAGGGGATTGACTATGAAGAAACCTTTGCACCTGTCACACAGTATTCTTCCATACGGACCATCCTTTCTCTCTCAGCGCAGATGGGTTGGCACATTCATCAGATGGATGTGAAGACTGTGTTCCTTAATGGGATCATTGAGGAAGAGGTGTACATTGAGCAGCCTGAAGGATTTGAGATCTTCAGCAGCGAGTCGCATGTGTGCAGGCTCAAAAGAGCGTTGTATGGGCTGAAACAAGCACCCCGTGCTTGGTTCACTGGGTCAACAGCTATTTCACTAGACTTGGCTTCACCAAGAGTGAGGCGGATGCAAACCTGTACCAAATTGTGGTTGAGGGTAAGATTTTAATCATTGTGCTTTATGTTGATGATTTAATACTAACAGGTGATTAGCAGTTGATACACTCATGCAAGTTAGATCTTGCAAAGGATTTTGAGATGAAGTATTTGGGTCTCTTTCATTTTTTCCTTGGATTGGAAATATGGCAACGGAAGGTGAACTATTTGTGTCTCAAGGCAAGTATGCCCGCGAGATACTGGAGAAGTTTCACATGCAAGGCTGCAAGCCTATCGATGCTCCTCTTCCAGGAAATTGGAAGAAAGAGGATGCTACATCGGCAGAGGTAGTGGATGCCACTGTTTATCAACAGTTGGTGGGTTCGCTCATGTATTTAGTCAATACAAGACCGAACATATGCTATGTGGTGAACTATCTTTCACAAGCGATGGTTAAGCCTACCAAGCTCTTTTGGAAGGCAGGCAAGCATGTCCTAAGATATCTCAGGGGCACATCTGAGTATGGTTTATGGTACAGACAAACGGATGAGGTGAAGTTGCATGGTTTCATGATCAGTTGGGCGGGGAAGAAAAGCAGGACGGAAAAGAACGGAGGAGAGATTTTAGTATCGAACTACGGTGATTTCTTAGTGCAGCCCGGAAACAAATATTAAATGCTTTCAGTGTGAGCGGAAGTAGATACATGGCGACAAGTCAAGGCGCATGTGAGCTATACGGATGAGGAAGATTACGGTTGGTTTGTTCGGTTCACATTTAGATCCTACAGTGATACATTGTGATAATCAAAGTTGTATTAAACTCTCAATTAATCCTGTGTTCCATGATATATCTAAAGATATTGATATCCAGTATCATCATATCATATATTGTGTGTAGTATAAGATCATGTTGCTTCAGTACATTCCTACGAAGGATCAGGATGTAGATATTCTAATGAATGCGCTCACCAGGAGAAAATTTGAATACCATAGAGGCAGGATCGGGGTGAAGGATAATCCCTATCTTATTGAGAGGGAGTGTTGAGATTCAACAAGATGATGAGCTTAGTGAAAAGAGTCGCCTTCACTAAGTGGGCCCGCAGACTATTTTTGGTGCAAGTCTATTTTTAGACATGATGATCATATTTCAGAAGTTGCAGGATGCTATTTGTGGATGGTTGATCAAGTTGGAAAAATAGATGAAATTATATTTTTAGAATATTGGGCGAAGTCTATTTATAGATCGATGATCTAAAAACAGATGCATGTCGATTATTATTAGCTCTTAATAATAATCTGACTCTAAATAGCAACTTATTCTCTTGGAGCACTTAGGTTCAGTGCACAAATGTGGCACTTCAGTGGGCTGAGGGAATTACGCAATTCCCAATGGTTTATTGGAGCTAATGTATGGAGGACTCAGTTAGAACTCAAGTGGCAGAGTTATGACATAGTTGGAAGAAGTAGTTATGGAGTTGTATTCAGTTTAACTCAATTAGACTCAGTTGAGCTAGTTGTATCTAGTCTAACTGATTGATAAACTAGTGAGAGTGGAGTGGATTAATTAGTTAATTAATTCACAAATAATAACTCATTAATCAACTCAACAATACATCAGTTAACTAAAGTGCATGGCAGTTTCAGTGGAGACCCAATGGAGAGGTAGGTGAAAGGACAAGATAGACTATCTGTTGTGTCTATAGTGATGCATTGATTGCATCACACGTGCATTGGAGTTGCCAATTAGGATTGCATAGTCAAGGCAAGGGTAATTCAAATTCATTCAGAGCTATTCTTCAGCAGGGATTGCGTAGTGGAGACAGGCTAGTAGGAGGCAAAGATCAATGCATGGATTTGCAAGATTGGTCCTGATTAGTGTATGATGATTGTATTGTACTAAGAGCTTGTGATAAGCTTTGTATGAGATTTTCATATGATCTCCATGTTACATAATATATAGTTGGGGTTTTCAGCTTCAGGCTTTCCCGGTTAAAAATTGTGTTATGTGGGATTGATTATTTTTTTTATGCTTCACATGTGTGTGCAATTAATTTTTCCATAAAAGATTAACAAGTGGAATAGATTCAGTATCTTGCATAAAGTTAAATAGTGTGAGATCAAGTGGATCTAGGACATATGCATGCTTAGTGCATATAATTTCTACATAATCCCCCCTTTTATATGTCGACCTTCGTAATGGATTCCATCTATTTTTGTTTGGATTTTCCAACAATGGGTTAGAAATGAACACTTTTTAATCCTCTTCCCCTCCACGTTTATCATAGTAAATTGTGGGAAGAGAATTAATTTTACCATTTCAACAAAATACGCCATCTTGTTATGATTCCTATATATCAACCATTTCCAGTTCTAAACCTCCAAGAATCTCTACAGCCGCTATGGATTGTTTATTGATAATCAAATTATGGTTATTGGGAGAAATTTTTACTTGTATCAAGTTTTGGGGTGTAGAAATTACCCAAAGGTATTCAATCTGATCTTTAATGTACAAAAATAAAATATTGAATCCTTCTACAAATTTGCGGAAACCAAATACAATCGCACAATCACATAACAAGTAAGAGAAAGAAATTATCAATTGCACAACACAAGATGTATTTAGGGAAAGAAACTGCTCAAAACCCAGCTATTTGTATATTGCATAAAGTCAATACCATGAAACAATACAATGTTATTTCCCTCACTGAGAAACCTTTGCACTCTATTGACTGTCTCACTCTGATCTAGGCAAAAATCGTCTAGTACTTAACCATTTCTCAACCTTTGTCTAACTAGTCTTTCTTACGCATTCATGGAGGAATTGTGTCCCTATTAATAAGGAAATTCCTTAGAATTGATTTTGCAATTCCTTCAATGCATCATGATGACATAATGCATGACCTGTACAATTTTCTGATTATGCAACTAATAGTTATCTTCCCTTTAACCTCAATCTCAATTGGGCCTTCCTTAGAATTGACATGCAAAAACTATTTATAGTGAATTACCAGTAAAATGATAGATCACTACTTGTGAACTAAATCAAATTTAATTCATTGGACCTATCACTAGCTCATCTCTCAATTATAACTAGTTAAACTTATTTTGACTTAAATAATTTAGTTAACTAATTACAACTCACAAATAAATTTAATTGGACCACCTTGTTGGCTTAAGGGGTCCTAACCCAAGTTTGGAGATAAGGTTAACCAACAAAACCCTCTTACTACTAGCCCTTTCAGCAGTGACCTACATGTGCAAGTCAGAGTCTCACACGAATCAGTATGGGGGGGTGTTGGAACCAGGTTTCCACACCCTGAGAGAGAATTAAATGATGTGGGTGTTTTCAGATCTAAACAACTATGATCTAACCTTCGCAACAGAAGCCCTAACCAGAAACCCTAACCCAAAAGATTTATCTCAATTTACACAGGTTATCCTATGTGCGCACTGATACAGATCTGCAATCCCTTAATACATAACAATTACGTTCAACAGTAATATATCCATACATTGATCAGTCATTTAAGGTAAAATATAGTCGTGCAACCAATCCGAACACAGTTAACACAGTAAACAGAAATAACATGCGGAAACATATGATAAAGCAGAAGACAGATGCATTTTATACTCAGATTTCATCCAAAATGTTCCTTTATTCATTCACAGTTCAGATCTTCCTTACAACACCTTCATTCTACTTGCGCACACAGCCAGTCGAGTCCACACATAACAAGACTAACGTCTTCACGCACACTGCCAGTAGGATCATTCTAACCCAGAAAATTTCACTTCTTAGCTCAAAACATCAAAACATAGTTCATATCTCTTACCTCATGCCTCATGTTGACTCGATCTAGACTCTTATTTATACCTTTAGCCTGTGCTCATCTAAGGTTCGCAAACTGTGGTTTGCAGCCCCTAGTTCTACCCTTTGGCCCATTACAACTCATAAAGGTCTTTGACCTGCCCCAAAGTCCCTTGAAATGTGATTCTCTTAGCGTGCATGGCTTAACTTATAAAAACTTACAAAAAATATAGTATTTTCTTCTAAATTTCGATTCTAAGGGACCCTTCTCGAACACCCCTAAAATATGGGAAGAATTGTACATGGCTCCTCTTTGAAATCCAACTCGAATTATTTGAGCTAACTAAGTTTTCCTGACTCAGTTAACACTTACAAGCTATTGTGAGATGAAATTACAATTTCTCTTCCAATTTAATTAATGGAAAATTAAATCAAAAGCCCTCCTGGGGTGCCATTTCTTGGTGTCATTTAAACACTCCCTCTCAACAAGAAAGGGATTTTCTAGCTACCACAATCCTATCTTTGTGGAAAAAAAAATTATTCTTGCCAATGCCTTTGTCATGATGTATGAATCTTTCTCCTTCATCAGAATGTTCTCTAATGACATAATCTACCTCTGCACACAAACTTTGAGTTGTTGATATTGGATATCAATATGCTTGGGCCTGTCATGAAAAAATGGATTAATTGATAGTTTGTTGCAACTCTGATTATCAAAATATATCACCTTCGGATCCATCTATCGACAAAACAAACCAACAAGTATCTTCCTCATCCAAAATGGCCTCACATGTTTCCTGACTGACCTCCATGTACTCTTCCTCTGTTGAACTAAGTACAATTGATATATGTTTACAGTTATACTAGGGACTTTTGTTGATCCTATGTTGAAGATTCCCTTTGATGTGCTTTTCATGTCGGATAGACTCCCTACCCAATCTGCATCGGTGAAGCCTTGAAGCTTCACTCCCTCTCTTTTTTCATACCATAGCCCATACTTTGTAGTGCCTCTAAGGTTTCTCAACATATTCTTGTATGCATTCCAAAAGAGCTCGGTCTGCTTAACCATAACTTTACTAAGTTGGTTAACTGTGTAGCATATGTCTGGTCGTGTGTTCACCAAATACATGAGTGAAACCACAAGCTACCTGTACACAATAGCATCCAATACTTCACCTGAAGTATCATCCTCCTTTGTCCAGTTTCCCGCTAGAGGAGTCTCCATGGGTTTGCTTCCCTCCATGTGGAACTTCTTGAGGATCTCGTTGGCATACTGTCCCTGAGATACAAATAGCTCCCCATCTCTTTTCCATATTTCCAATCCCAGGAAATAGTGCAATAGCCCCTTGTCCTTCATCTAAAATTCTCTTGTAATATCCTTTATGCAAGACCTTATGAAATGACCATCACCTATCAGTAACAGATCATTTAAATAAAGTACAATAATAAAAATATTACCATCTACCACAATATTACCAACCCAGTGAAATAACTGTTGATCCTAGTGTACCAAGCACGAGGTGCTTTCTTCAGCCTATACAATGCTCTCTTGAGTTTGCACACATGTTACTCCCTGTCTAAGGTCTCAAAACCTTCCTACTGCTCAATTTACACCTCTTTCTCAATCACCCCATTGAGGAAGGTTGTCTTTACATCCATCTAATGTATCTGCCATCCCATCTACACTAAGAGTGCAAGGATGGATATGATTGATAAGTACCTTGTGAATGGTACAAAAGTATAATCATAATCTATCCCCTCCACCTGAGAGAACCCTATGGGCACAAATTTGGCCCTGTGATTCTCCACACTCCCATATGCTGCCCACTTCACCTTGTAGACTCACCTGTATCCTATAACTGACTTCCCCTCTGGTCTTGGGACAAATTCCCATGTATTGTTTCTGATGATGGAGTCATAGTCCTCAACCATGGCATCAACCCAAATTGGTTGTTGTGGTACTTCCTCAAAAGAGGATTATTCTATATCTTTACCTTCACTCATAAGAGCCATGTATCTAGTGTACCGCTCTAGGGACCTTATCTTCCTATGTTGTGATGTGGGTGCTCCCACATACTCTCTCACATCTATGAACAATATGTAAGCCTCTATGGTCTGCTTCCTTCCGTCTCTGGTGGATGGCCCTGCATGAGTGTGTTCTTCCACTCTCTATTCCTCTTCTTGTGGTTGTTATGTAGGAAATCCCTTCTTCGGAAAGAAGTGATCCCTCTATCCCAATAAGTGGGTCTAGTAACAAGTGTGACAAATGATACAAGATTTCCTAGCTTAACATTGAAAGTAAAATGAGAGAGGGAGATGGCCTACCTTTCTCCTTATGCAGTCGTTTCTTCAGTGTCAATGTCGATCCTTTCGCTTCCAGCCTCTTTCTTTGCTATGCCTTCTGTGTTAGAATACCTATAAAGAATATCACTCGACAAAATATGAAAGATACATAGTGTATATATTTCAAAGCAAACTACATGACAAATCAAGGAGTATCATGCGAAACCAATTAACATTATAATATTTATGGGAAGAAAAGTATACTTTGTATTATCAAATGAAAAAAATAAATCTTACAACTTATGCCTTGATGTTGAAGGCCTCCTTTGGAGTGGTAATCCAATTCCAAGCCATGCTCTTAAATCTCTTCTCTTTCTTTGTCAAACTGGCAGCATGTAGGGGCAATCAGGCAGAAGTAAGGAAATCAGCAATGACCAACCAAGACTCACTAGCATGGAACTCTCTTATAACAGAGCTAAGGAGGTTAAGGATCCACTAATGAGGGGGAAAGGTATTATCTCAAGGGGGGAAATATTTGGAGATAAGTTCAAGGGCCAAGCATGGAATTATTCAACCATATCCTCAACCAAAAAGTACTAGAACTTCATTCTTGAGAATCCTAGAGGCTGAAGCTTCTGCTCCATATTTGGAGAACCTGCCTGAAGAGGACTAGTGCGAATTTACTGTTGAATTCCCACACTGACAGCGTTGTTCATAGGATAGGGAAAGGGTGACAAGCATGAGGTTACTAAGGGGAGGACCATTGTGGGCTTGTAAAATAAGTTTTTTTACAAAATTTTACAGAAAATATTCAAGGCATTTCTCTTTTAGGTCTTCAGGGATATCTTAAGCATGTTGTCCAGGATGAACAAGTTTATACAGCTTGTGTCGCTTTAAGAATTTTGTGACATGGGCGACACAAAATATGACACTTGGGATAAAAATTGAGGAATGCGACAAAATACTGCGTAACAGATGCCCCCTAAAGCATGAAATCAGAACTAGAAGTGATGGTTAAATTGTTTTATCGGCCATGGCAAGGACTTTGGAAAACCATTATAAGGAGACCTTTCAATAAAAAAAAATATAATATATGATATCTTTGATATAAACATGCCTAATAACATATCTCTGAATAGGCATCAAATAACACATGAACCCACAGTATGGGCGCAGCCATCTGTCTAAAATATATCATGGAAATAGATTCACTGTATGGTCGTAGCCATCCGTATAGAAAGGATCATGTGTACAATCATGAATACTCAATAACCCCATCCAGTCTGGATAATAAAATATGTGATCTAGGGTATTTGTCTCTATCTTGATCTAACCAATGTACAAATCTAACCATGTGAATAGATGGGCTGATTTTGAACATGGTAGAAACCACTTGATTACTAGTTGATGACGTAAACTGTCAACATGCGTGAGAGAAACCACAAATAATTACGATGGCCCTCAAGGTACGACAACACAATCTATAAGTGTGAATGAATAAGTTGCAGTCGAACACTATCAGAATCATCTGATCAAAGACCAATGATGTGAACCTGTCATCGAACGTGAATAAATTTCCATTTAGGCATCCAAGATCCAAGGTACTGAAAAGGAGTTTCTAAATCATCTTCTTGGATAATGAGTTGAAATCGACAGGAAGTGATATGTCGAAGGAGGGCCATAATGATTCCCACATCATCGACATGAAACAAAGGATTTCTCAAGATGATAGGAGTGATTCAGGATTGTTACAGAGAGGTTCAAATAAGTAGAGGATGTTTGTCTTTACAAATAGGACTTCTCTTGAACATATCGGCGACACGACTCCGAGATTTAGAAGCATCTAACTCAAAATATGATCAAAGTTCATAATGATGATAGGTGATGATCAAATGAGAGGAAAATGGATTTCCCAAACCCAGGAAGGCAAGTAATGAATGATGCATATCCCCAACCCAACATGAAATGCAGATGAGTGTCATGTTCAAGAGCGACATGTTGCCTTTGGTGCAACACACAAAATATACTTCACTTCTATTTTCCCCCACTAATTTCTAACGAGTACCTCTTTATTTTTTATAGCAATCTTGAAGAGGATAACATATGCTTAGTGTATAAGTTCTCCCTTCAGATGAATCCATCCTAGTAAGTTTAATGAGCCCTAGGAAGGAGTTGCTCGGCCTTGTCATGGTGACAAGTCCGTCACCGACTAAGTTTTATGAGTCCGACATAGGGATAACTTAGTATCTTTTTCATATTTAGGGAGTTTGAAAAATACACAGAAAAGAAAACTCCAAAAGGCCACTTTTCTTAAATAGTCTCTCAAATACGAAAAGGTATAAAACAATATCCGAGAGAACCTCTGGGTCATGATTGACAAAGGTATTCATTTTTCATAAATATTCAATCTCAGCCAGAAAAGGCGTAAACGTATACTGAGATGGTGTCAATGCATTTAATTTAATGAGATCGAAAGGATAAGTTCTAGGAAATATTTTCATATTTCGAGATTCAGAAAAGAGCTTAAAGTTGACTCCAGGGTGGTTCCTTTTTCGTTTTTTTCACGAGTCTATAAAAGTGATAAAAGACAACTCATCATTCACCGTCGATCGAATTTAGCTTATAATAAGTTGATTCTCCACATGCAAATAAACGTCACATTGATCGAGAAAAAATACAAACATAGGCAAAAGTACTCATAAAACGATAAAAATTATTTTTTTATAATCAACATATGGGTAAAATTTCTTTAAATAACCAAAAGTCAAAAATAAAAATCACTTTTACCATTTTAAATTTTACCAAAGCACTTTCCCTCCATTTTTATTTGAATTTCAAGTGCCTCATTCAGCTAATCTAGGACACCATTTTTAGTTCCGTTTGTTACAGGTAATAGTCTCACCTTTTCCAGCATTTGATTCATATTTTTCCTAGTTAGGAAGCCCTTGAAAAATCAGGGCCTTTTGGCGACCAACACGGGTTTCACCCGTCGGGTCCCCGCTACTCGCCTTAGTCCCTAAAATACCTGCATGCTACCAGCGCGTGAAAATTGGAACACATTCACGTTTGTGCTAAGCGCACTTTTAATCTTTGAAATGCTAAATTTTTAGCCAATGAACTGGCAATTTTTTTCCGTGGAAGATGTTTAATGCTTTTAAATTAACAATTTGAAAGAAAATTATGGAAGTTTAGTGGAAAGAAAGGGGGCATCAGGTCAAGGACCGAGAAGTAGCACAAGATCAAAATTGCATAAGGGTACTCCATAACTGCGAATTGCTCAAATTATTCCGAGCACTTGGGATGAGGTCCCAAGTGGATTTATTACAGTATTTGGTTGGATGGTGGGATGTAGACCGCCAAGTTTTTATCATTCGTGATCAGGAATTAGATCTTGATATTTCGGATATCTATTTAATCATTGGTCTATCCAGGAGGGGACTTTAGGTTCAGCTGGCAAGGTCTAGACCAGGTGGCGAGAGTACAGATATGCTCATTGCCAGATATTGCAGGTGGGTCTGCAAAGACCAAGAGTGGGAAAATTGACATCAAAACTGTTAATGACCCAGCTCTTCGAGAATTTATTTCTGCCATTTATTGGCTGGTAGGGGTACAGGCCCTTCATAATACGAGCAAGTCTCAATTTCTATATGTCATCGACTACATGAGTCCAATAGTCTTCAACTGGTGCGAGGGATTGTTGGTCAACTTGAGGATCAACTCACCAAATGCAAAACGGTGAGGTTGAATCAATTCAGATACGGATCGATCTTAGTGACTCTCTTCCTAGAGAGGGTGCCATTGTTTCAATGTCAAAGGATAGAGGTGGGACCTCTTGCGCTGAGGGATCCACGGCTTCAGAGGTGGAGCAAGTTGATGCCTCGCCATGGTGGCGGGAAACAGATGTCATTACTTCCTACATTATTTGGGAGGATCCAACAGCAGTTTATCATGATTGATGACTAGTTGTATGCAGGAATAGATTTCAGGGGAGACCCGAATATTCCTCTTCCATCGGGAGGACAGTGGGATGACCTTGGTAATAATTTGTTTTTTAAATTTTTTCAATATTTTTTTTTTCATGTGTACCAAGAATCTAACTTATGATTATTAAATTTAGATGTCAAAGTGATGAGGCCTCCAGGATTATCTCAGGTAGTGTGGCAGGTGGTTCGACAGGTGGAGGCAGTTGGTTATGATGACGGTACTAACCATATATTAGAGGTGGAGTGTAACCTCACAACTTTGATGAGAGGTATATGAGACTATGCCTCAGTCGATGATATCCCGTTGCGATTTCAAAGACATACGATGGGGGTTTCAGCTTGACTTTGTCAACTGTTAGGTCGAGTAGTTAGATTTGTCACATATTACCATCAGCACCACTCTAGAGGATAGATATGCCTCATTTATTCCTTTCGACTGCACTTATGTAGGCTCGAGAAGCCATGTGTCTCGGAATAAGAAATTTTTGATATTTTTATGTAGCACACTTTTTATAGACTTGATATGTGTGTGTGTGTGTGTGTTCCTACTATTATCTAATGTTATTTATCATGATGATGCTTTTATTTTTTTACATATGATGAAAATTTCTATCTAACACATAATTAGCTAATGTATCGGTTAATGTATTCAGATGTCTCAGAATATGTTGATAATTAATGTAATCAAAATTTTGTTCCAATAATCGAACATGTAGATACATGTGTAATATGTGAGGGTTTCTAACTGAACAATGGCCATTCAATTGTAGCACAATGAGTTTTGAATTGATTTTAACAACCAGTGACCTAATACCAAGAGTAACAGCTTCCGATAATAGTTCGATAACCGAACTATATTTGGCAATGTTGTTAGTTGTTCAACCCAAGAACATGCCTTGCAAATTCACTAACTCACCATTGGGAGAATACAGTGCCCATGCTGCAGAAGACAAGTTCTGTGTACTACGAAAATCGCCATCAGCAAAGCCAACATAATGGTTTGATGCAATTTTCAAACCAAGTGGAACATAGGGTAAGCAGAGGAAAACATGTCTGCAAAAGCAAAAAATCACACCAAAATTTAACTGCACACTAATGTACAATAGTATTTACACCAAATCTAGCATAATACTTTTTGAGATAGATCCCATTTCAGCGCTCAGCCAATTTATTCCCTTCATAATCGACCAGTTCATACGCACCTTTTTCCTATACCCATTTACGATAAAGGGCCCATGCCACATTGGTTTGAGTTTCCCAAACCCCATCTTATCATGAGCTTGATCATATAACAAGACCAAGTCACCTTCAGAAAAAACACGCAGAGTCACAGATTTATCATATTGTGCTTTAACTCATTTATTTTTGGCTTTGATAACCAAAGCAACAATTAATTGGGTTTGATGAGATGTTCAAGATAAAGCAATCATTATTCTTCTAGTGAAGTACCAGGGAGTAACTCGACAACTAGATTCAAAGAAGGAATTTCACACTCGAACAAGAGCGTGGCTTCCAAATCATACACCATTTGGAATGGTGTGAATATAGTCGTTGTCTTAGCTGAATTTCGGTATGCCCATAGAGCTGAAAATAGAAAAATATGCTAATTTATTTTATGCATCCCAATGGTTCGATGAAGCATCGTGACCAAAACTTTGTTAACGACTTCAACCTGGCCATTAGCCTGTGGATAGTAAGGAGTTTATTTGTCATGACACAAGCCCAATCGAGCAGTAAGGTTTTTCCTCATATAATTTTGAAAATGAGATCCATGGTCGGTGACTATGGCCTTTCGGACACTGAATCAAGCTATGAAATGGTTTAAAAGAAATTGTGTCGTAATTTTCCTTCAGCATTGTATGTAGGCATTGCCTCGGCCCACTTAGTGAAATAATCAAAGACAACGATAATATAACCATACCCCCTGCTCGAGAGATGGTTAAAAGTCATGAAATTGATTCCCCATTTCACAAAGGGTCCGATGGTAAAAACTAGGTGCAAAGGGTCTAGGTGGGGCGCATTCTTTGTGAGAATATATCTGGCAGTTGTGACATTTTTAAATAGAAAGGATGTAATCCTTGAAGATTGATGGCCTGCTAGGTCCCTAGATTTTTTTAGACAAAAAAAAGGCCTTTCAGGTATTCTCATTTTCATCCCCCACTACTACTATCATTGTGTTGTTGTACAAAAATGAAGATAGTAAGGAGCAACCAATTGCATTTTTCAGTAAAGTTCTCAAAGATGTTGAGCTCAAATACAATATTCTAGAGAAAAAAGTATATGCTTTGTTTAAAGCACTGAAAGCCTTCAGGACTTATGTGTTACAGTCCCAAATAAATTCTTATGTTTCTAATTATACTATGAAAGACGTGTTGGTCCAAAGTGATGTTGAAGGAAAAAGGGGGAAGTGGATATAAAAAATCCAAGAGTATGATTTGGACATCAAATCCACCAAGATGGTCAAAGGACAGGAGTTAGCAAATTTGTTGACAGAAACAAATTTTCAGGCCTTGGGAATCAATCTGTTGGAACCAATGGATGGAGTTGTTAATGAAGAAGGTCAAAACAGGCCCAAAACAGGTATTCAATACAATTTTTTGTGCTTTGATTGGTATAAAGATATTGTGCATTACATGTGTTTCTTTTCCTATCCAACTTCACTAAATAGAAAAAAATACAAAGCTCTCAAGCTCAAGTCTCAGCCATATGCTATCATAGAAGCAAAGATATGTTGGAAAGGTCCTGCTAGTATTTTGCTGTTATTTTTTACCAAAGGAGAATCTATTGAAGTCACCAAACAATATCATGAAATTATGTGTGGAGGAAATTATAGCTGGAAGGTCACTGCTCATAAAATTCTCAAATCGGGCTTCTATTGGCTAACCCTATTTACAGATGTTTATAGACTGGTCAGAAGTTTTCAAAAGTGTCAGTTGTTTGTTGAAAATAGAAACATTTCTTTGTTACCTCTCATCCCAGTATTTATTGAAGAACTTTTCAGGCAATGGGGATTCGATTTTATTGCAGAGATCAATCCACCATCAAGTGGATAGTTCAAGTGGATTCTGACTGCCACTAATTACTTTACAAAATGGGTTGAAATAATACCCACTAAGAAGGCGAATGACCCAGTAGTGATGAAGTTTTTGGAGGAAAAAATTTCGAGCGGATTAAGATATCTAGTCAAAATTGTGAGTGATAATTCTTAGGTATTCAACTCTTCTTATTTCATTAATTTATGTCAAACATGTAATGGAACTTTATCACATTCCATGGCATATCATCCCCAAGGGAAAAAATTGGCAGAGTCCTAAAATAAGACATTGGTCAGAATCTTGAAGAAGACAATCATTTAGAATTAGAAGGATTGGGATATGAAGTTTAATTTCACCCTCTGGGTAGTTCGAGTCACCCCCAGGATATCTACTAGGAAGTCTCCCTATGAACTGTTTTATGGGACTCAAGCACTATTTCCTACTCAGCTCGCCAAAATAGTGATTTCTTTCCTTCAAGAAGCTCAGGGAGAACCTAATGCTCTGGTAAGAAGATTGAACAACATAATTGAATCTAGTGAAAACAGAAACAAAGTCAAGGACAACTTGATTACTTATCAAGAAAAGATGAAGTCTATATTTGACAGAAAATCAAAATAAGTTCTCTTTCAAGTAGGAGATTTGGTACTAAGATGGGACACCAGACGATAAGAAAAGGGGAAGAATAGTAAATTTGACCCTCTCTAGTATGGTCCATACAAAATCTTTGAGGCAAGGTCAAATAACACATTCATTCTGGAAGATCTAGATGGAGAGTCAGTATAGCTGCCTGTGAATGGCCAGTATCTAAAGCATTATTTCCAGCATTAAAATTCAACATTCCACCATTGTAAATACTAGATTTCTCATTGTTCATATGTCACCAAGCAATATTTGACTCCATGCCCAATGGATAAGGCACTAATCTGCGGTTCTTAGCACTTCCATGGAAAAAATCACTATCCACGGAAGCGGTTCCTGGGGCCAGATGTTGTGGCTCATTTGCATTTACCTTTGAAATATTTTTCAAAACACCAAAAATACATATATGTTAGAAAATGTAAAATTTTGTATGTCGAGGAAGAATCTTGACTTATATGTTGGTACATTAACATTTCGTGATGAGATCTGAAGGTAGGTCGAAGAATTTGATAACCAGAATAAAGATCAAGAAGGTTTTAACATCGTGGAGAAAGATGGAGTTGCACGAGTTCATTGAATGAACTATCACATGGAGTAGCATGGAGAAGATGGAGTTGTAGAGAGGCGATGGCTGAAGAAAGAGAGAAATCGGTTAAGGCAGAAAACCTTTAGAATATTCCCAAAGGAGGCGATCTGACAGCGAGGATTAAATCGCAGAATTAAAGTGAGAGATGGATGGACCAAGTTGCATCGAAAAGTTAAGTTTGAAAATTTGCGAAGTGGACACGTGTCGGCATAGCGCGATTTCACATCGGCAATTATTTAGTTTATGCGTTAAGGACTTCGCAAGTTAAACAAAATAACTTGTGATGCGGTTAGAAGCAAAACTTGCGATGTGATAAAGGGAGGAACCACGTGTTGGCACAGCAATTCAACACATATCGCACATCGGTAGGTTTAGAGTTTAGCATTAAATCTTCGCAAGGTAAAGTATTTTGGTTGCAACGCGACAAACTGTAGATGGCGGTGTGACACAATAAAGTGGGACCGTTGGATTGGGGCGCAGATAAATGGTGGAGGTTAAATCGCAAACAAAGCGGTTCTGCACATCAGCATTATTATTGTTTACCATTTAAGTTATTTGTTATAGTTGTTGGTGTGCGATATAGAATAAGTTGCGAAGTGTGATTCCTTCTGATTGTTCAGGTCGTGTGTGGGCCCGTAAAACACAAGTCTGCAGGGTTTGTATAAAGTTGCAGCCATGTATGCGATAAGGTAATGCGAAGGGGCGGCCAATGAATAAGGAGGCATAGGCAGAATCGGGCAGAAGAATGTATAGTGGCACTGTGGGAAGCACGATAGCTGGGTCAAGCTGGGCACCAAGGCATCGTTACAGAACTGTGCAGCTACTGCATCCTAACCAAAAAGGACACCTCGACACTTCTTGAGGACGCATCAGCAACATCAGATTTATAAAAACGAACAATATTTCTCGTTTTTATTTGTTTTCTTTGCATAAGTAATCTTAACATTTTAGGTAGTTGAATAGTTTCAAGAAGTTCAGAAATTGTGAACTACTTTGATGTATTTAAGTAAATAGAAATAAAGAAAAAAGGTTCTGAGTTTTGGACCTTTAGATGACTATTAATTTTTTACTGAATTTTCTTAGAAAGTAATGAAAGAAGATCAAGTTTCCTGCACCTGTTGATGTTGATATGTCTTTCCAGTTTTGCTCTGTGCTTATTCCTCTTTGAATGAAGTGAAGTAATTTAACAGTCAGTCTCTTAATTACATCTGTGCGTAAGAGTTAAATCACCTTAATTTGCGCTCCTTCACTTCATCTCTTCTCTTTTCACAAACTGCTGATGAAACTTTAAAGTAATAGATTTTCTTTTTACAGCATATTATTTCGAGTTTCCTCTCTCTCCACGATTTCCTCTGAAACTTAAAAGTGATAGATTCTATTTCTCAGCATATCATTTTTAGTTTCTCTTGTAGATCTTCTTTTCATTTCATTCAAGTATCAGCAGTTTATGGCATTGTGAAGGCTTTCATTATATCATATTATTGAGGCTATTAAGTAATTAAATTCCAAAGGTGTTAAACAGAGGCCATTTGATATCATAATTATGACATACATTTATAAAATGTCTTAGGCATTGATTCCTTACCGTAGCCAAGGGATTTTTTCTTGAGATACAAAAATTCCAATGTTTTCCATTCCAATTGGAGGTGTTGATGTTGTACTAGGAGTATAATGGTTACAATCTTTGGGGATGGTAGCTTTTAATTTTCAAGAACTTTTCTTGAATTTTTTCTTGGAAGGAAAGGAAGTTGAATTATTGGGTATCGAATGGAAGCTAGGAAATATAATAAACTCTAATGTCATGACAAAGCTTCTGAAGAAAGAACAATGAGATGTAATTTCACAATTATTCTCACTAGAAGTTCCAACATCAAAATCATCTATTAATCCAGATCTCCAAAAAGTATTGGACAATCATTCCAAGGTTTTTGAAACTCCCAAAGTAATGCAACCTATTCGTGATCATGATCATGTTATTCATTTGATTCCAGTCATTTTTCCTCCAAACATTCGGCCTTACAGATATCCTTATGTCCAAAAGAGCGAAATTGAAAGTATGGTTGCAGAAATTTTAGAGTTTGGTATAATTCAACCAAGTCAAAGTTCTTTCTCTGCTCCTGTAGTATTGGTACACAAGAAGGATGGATCATGGCGAATGTGTCCGGATTATAGGGAGCTCAATAAGCTCACCATTAAAGATAAATTTCCCATTCCTGTGATTGATGAATTATTGGATGAATTACATGGAGCAATTTATTTTACAAAGTTGGATCTTCGTTCAGGATATCATCAAATTAGAATGAAGACTGAAGATATTCCAAAAACAACATTTCAAACTCATGAGGTCATTATGAATTTTTGGTCATGGCTTTTGGCCTTACCAATGCACCTTCTACATTTAAAGGGTTGATGAACTCCATTTTCAAACCCTTCCTTAGAAAATTTGTGCTAGTATTTTTTGATGATATACTAATCTACAACAGGTCTTGGAAGGATCATGTTCAACATGTTGACAGGGTGCTCAAACTATTGCAGGAGAAACAATTATATAAAAAAACATCCAAATGCTTCTTTGGAGTACAAGAGTAAAAATATCCCAACATATTGGTATCCTGCACAGGGTGCAGGCAGACACTAAATAAAACAAAGCTATTATGAAGGTGTCCCTGCAACCATATGCTACCAGGAGACCTCAAGTTAATGTTATATTATCGCAAGTTTACACACTGGTGGGGAGAAGAATAAGACTCTTCAGCAATATTATTGAATAAAGATGAATTTTCATGGAATCCTGAAGAAATAAAGGCCTTTGAGCATCTTAAAGAGGCAATGTGCCTAGCACCGGCCTTAGCTATGCCAGACTTCACAAAAACCTTTATTGTGGAATGTGATGCCTTAGGAAATGTGATGCACTCTCAAGAAAGGATGAAGAGGTGGAAGCATTCTTTGTGCCATTTCTATTATCCAACTAGATTGCATAACCGAAGCAAGGAATGAATGGAAAAAGGATGAAGAGGTGTGGACACTCACTCAAAATTTGTTGCAAGATCCTAGTACATATGATTCATTTAGTTGGAAAATTGATTCCTTATGGTACAAATATTTCTTATGTATTTGTAAGAATTCCCAACTAAAATAAAATATTCTTTTGGAATTGAACACTTCTCCCTTAGGACACTCAGGATTTTTAAAAACTTACCACAGGGTGAAGAAAGAATTTTTTTGGGATGGCCTTAAATCTGATATTCAAAAGTTTGTGGTGGAATTCTTTCTTTCAGTGGATTTTATCACAAGTTTACCTAATTCCAAAGAAAAGAGTGTCATCATGGTGGTAGTTGATAGACTTACCAAGTATGCACACTTTTGTGCATTATCTCATCAATTTAAAGCAAGTACAATTGCTACTGCATTTATGGAAACAATTCAAAAGCTACATGGAAACCCAAATATTATTGTAAGCGACAAAGATCCCATTTTTACTGGAAGCTTTTGGACGGAATTATTTTCTTGTTTGGGTACTCAACTAGCTCATAGCTCATCTTAGCATCCTCAATACGATGGGAAAACTAAGATAGTGAACAAATGTTTGGAAGGACATCTTCGTTGTTTTGTATCTGATAAACAAACATAATGGGTCAAGTGGTTACCTCTGGTTGAATGGTGGTATAACACTTACTTCCATACTGCAACAAAAATGACCCCATTTATGGCACTTTATGAATATCATCCACCATCCATCACATCATATTTAACAGAAAATTCTAAAGTTCAAGAAGTGTAAGATCACATCGACCATCAACAACAATTTCTCCAACTCTTAAAGGATAACCTAAATTTGACACAAAATCGAATGAAACAACAGGCATATCAACATCGCAGCGAGAGAATTTTTGATGTAGGAGACTGGGTATTTTTACGGCTACAACCATACAAACAAATGTCCCTCAAGTAAGCTAAGAATGATACTAAATTATCGCCAAAGTATTATGATCCTTACAAGGTTTTGCAAAATATTGGTACTATGGCATACAAATTGGACCTTCCTTCTTCTTCTCGAGTGCATCCATTTTTCCATATTTCATGCTTAAATAAGGTTATAGGTGACAAACTTCAATGTCAAACAATATTGCCAGAAATTAATGAGGAAGGAAAAATCATATTGGAACCTGAAGAAGTCACGGAAACTTACCCACTGAAGATTGTATATGGGAGGACGAGAATTTTATATAGAAGCATCCAGAGCTACTCAAGCGTTGAGGACAACACTTTTTTGAAGGAGAGGGGCATTTTAGGTCCCTATATTGCTAGTGTGGTCCCTTATTATTGTTAGTGTAGCCCCCTTATTGTTACTATTGTACCCCTGTAACCCCCATATTTTTATTACTGTGCCCTTGAATTATTATTTTTAGGTCGGATAGGATTATATTGTGACCCCATGGACTCGTATATATAGAAAGGAGGTTTTTTCATTCGTATCATCCAAGAATTTTTCATTTATGTAATGTAAAGGAGGTTTCCCCCTCGAAGTGGCTAAATTATAAGGCATTTATCTGTAGAAATTTGAATAATTTGTTGAATTATTCACCGAGATTATCCTGGTCACATACGATTTGAGCTTCATACATAACACATAATCTCTTCTACGCATTAATCATCACATGCGGAAATAAAAACAACAAGCGGTATTGAAAACATTCACATACGCACATAGAAATTCAACACATATAACACTGTATGTATACCGGGGAAAGCTTACAGCTGAAAACCCCCTACTGTCTATATATTATAATGAAGAAGAATCATGTAACAATCTCAGTACAATACTCCTCACAAGTACTCAATACTGTCTCCAAAAGTTACACACAAACTAGCTCAGTTTTGAACAAGTCAGGGGTTCAAAACTCCTCCACTGTTTGCCTGCCTCTACTGCACAATCCAAGATGAGAGAATAGATGGAATGAATTCGAATTCCCTTGGCTTTAACTGTGCAATCCTCATTGGCAATCTCCTCCAATGATTGTGCAAATCTCGTGCACACTATAGTCACAACTGATAGTAGACTCCACCCTTTCTCCTACCTCTTCCACTGGTCTTCACTGAACTGTACATGCACTGAGTTAACTGATGTGTTCTTTAGTTGATTTATGAGTTAATAATTAGTGAATTAAATAATATTTAATTCACACCACTCATCTCTAGTGTATTAGTCATTTTAACTAAATACAACTAGTTCAACTAAGTTAAACCGAACGCAACTCCATCAACTGTCTCATCAACTCCACCAAACTCTGCCACATGAGTTCTAACTGAAGTCAAACATGCAATAGCTCAACTAACCCATAGGAAATTCAAATTTCCTTCTGCCAGCTGCATGTGCCACATCTGTAGCTCGAACTGAAGTGCTCCAAGAGGATAAGATAAAGTTTATAGTCCAAATATTATTAAGGGCTAATAATATTTGACTGTTCTATTTTTAGACAGGCACTCTAAAAATAGACTTCGACCTATATGTCTAAAAATAGATGTCCATCTATTTTTACCAACTTGACCAATCATCCAAGAATAGCATCCCGCAACTCCTAGACCATGCTCCATATGTCTAAAAATAGACATAGTCTAAAAATAGACTTTTCGACAAAAATTACATGTGTGGTCCCCACCTAGTTTAGGTGATCACCCTCCAACTAGGATCAGGAAAGATGTTTCAGGAGGCCTCCTTCACTGTTTCTTGTTTCCATTTTCAACATTATCTCTCTTTTATTCTATTTTTGGAGCTAGTTTCATAACATTTGGTATCAGAGTTTTGGATTCAAGGTTTTTGTTGCTTGAAACAGGTCATCGTGGAATTTGTGCTATAACTTTTTTTATACAAGGGTTTAGACACTAAAAACAAAAACTAATTTCAAAGAAATCCTAAGAAACTTCATGTAAAAATTTCAGATCTTGGTTCACAATATTTGCGAAGATATGATCTGTGGAAGTTAGGGTTTTTGAAAGCTCCTAAATTTCATCTCAAAGAGGTGACCTTGGGAAAAACGTCATAACTCTCTCTCTGTGCATCAAATTTTAATTTTGTAAAAAGTGGTTGAAATCACACAGACTATAGTTTCCTTTGTATCAATTTCAGAGACTAAGGAGGAAACAATGACACATGGCACGTTGTACAAGTTCACTCTATTGAACCAGACCATAATTAGGTCATTGTGGGATATTGGGCATAAATTTTCCTTGAAGAATCCAAATCAGGTCAGACCTGTGGCATTCGAAAGAAGAATCAGAGTGATACTATAGGACTGAAGATCAATTCTTGGGGATCTGAAATTACAGAGATACGTCAATTTCAATATTAGCTCCTCAAAAGCAAGAAAAAGGTGTGTATTTTTTTTCAAATTGCATAAGTCTTGTTTGAAAAATTCAAGCATAGATATCAGTATTGGGTTCTAGAATACCCCCTAAAAAGAACCCAACGCCCATTAAGCCCTCAAAGTGCTCTCCTATGACTCATGAAGAGGAAGAAGTGCAACATGATATATCAAAATTACAAGAGCAAGTGCATCAAATTTTGCTCTCACGAAGAACAACAAAAAATGAAATGGAATATTTGAAGAAAGGCATGGAAGCTAAGATTAATGGTTTGAAGAAAAGCATGGAAGCTAATATGGATGGTTTGAAGAAATGCATGGAAGCTAATATGGATGGTTTGAAGAAAGGCGTGGAAGCTAATATGGATGGTTTGAAGAATGAAATGGAAGCTAAGATGGATGACATGGAAGCTAACATGGAAGACATGAAGAATGATCTAAAAGCAAACATGGAAGGTTTGACAAAGTTTATACAAAAAATGATTCCTAATGGCAAAAAGGTAGTACATGAAACTCATGATGAGAACAAAATAAATGTTAATCGTGATTTCATAAACTCTAATGTTGGATATAAGACCCACCATATTCCAAAGATGGATATGAGGAATTTTGATGGCAAGGATCCCGTAAAATGGATACTACATATGGAGCAATATTTTGATCTCCATAATGTCCAAAACACGCAACAGGTATGCATTGCAACTTTATATTTAGAACAAAATACATTTGTATGGTATCGATGGCTTTGATCTCGTAAAAAAATTGTCACTTGGTCAATTTTTACGGAGGAAATGATAGCACATTATGAGGATACAAAGAGCGACACTTTCTTTAGCCACTTGATAAATCTAAAACAAAAGGGTACAATAGTGGAGCACATTGAGGACTTCCAAAAATTGAATATAAGGGTAACTGATATACCAGTGGAACACGTGATTGATGTCTTCATAGGGACTTTAAAGGATAACATCCAACATGAGGTTCATCTTTGGGAACCTAATTCATTGGAGAAGGCATTCAGGTTGGCAAGAAAAATTGAATGTAGAATTCTGGCGACAAGGAAGCCTACCACTCACATCTATAAAGATGGAAGTGTTGCTACTCCTAGACTTCCACAACCTACAAGGTTGACACCACAACAATTGTAAGAAAAAAGAGCAAAAGGGATTTGCTATAGTTGTGATTGAAAATACACTAAAGGTCATAAGTGTGCTAAAAAGAAATTATTTTACATAGATTGTGAAGAGGAGGAAGAAAATGAACAAGAAACTTCAAAAGAAGAGGATATACACCAGGAACCAACCCTAGAGAAAGAATAAATGAGTTTGACCATATCCTGTAATGCATTGGCAGGAATTACCACTCTTAAAACTCTTAATATAGAAGGACATATCAAGAATAAAAAGGTAATAGTGTTGATTTACTTGGGTAGTACCCATAATTTTATTCATTGTAAAGTAGCCAAGGAATTGAACTGCTTCCTATACCCAGCACCAGAATGTAAAGAGATGGTTGCAAATGGAGGAACTATAAATTTCTCTAGAAAATACCATAATATCAAGCTAACCATGGGGGAATATGTATTTAATAGTCCTGTTGTGGCTCATTTTCATTTACCTTTGAAATATTTTTCAAAACACCAAAAAAGCATATGTGTTAGAAAATGTAAAATTTTGTATGTTGAAGAAGAATTTTGATCTATATGTTGGTACATTAGCATTTTGTGATGAGATGTGAAGGTAGGTTGAAGGATTGGATAACCATAATAAAGCTCATGAGGGTTTTAACACCGTGGAGAAAGATGGAGTTGCACGAGTTCATTGAATGAACTATCGTAGGTAGTAGCATGGAGAAGATGGAGTTGTAGAGCGGCGACAGCCGAAGAAATAGAGAAATCGGTTAAGGCAGAAAACCTTTAGAAGATTCCCAAAGGAGGCGATCTAACGGCGAGGGTTAAATCACAGAATTAAAGTGAGAGATGGACGGACCAGGTTGCATCCCAAATTTAAGTTTGAAAAGTTGCAAAGTGGACACGTGTCGACACATCACGATTTCACATTGGCGATTATTTATTTTATGCATTAAGGACTTCGCAAGTTAAACAAAATAACTTGCGATGCGGTAAGAAGTGAAACTTGCGATGTGATAAAGGGAGTAGCCACGTGTTGGCACAACTATTCAGTGCATATCGCACATTGATAGGTTTAGAGTTTAGCATTAATTCTTTGCAAGGTAAAGTATTTTGGTTGCAATGCGACAAACAGGAGATGGCGGTGTGACACTGTACAGCAGGACCTTTGGATTGGAGCACAGATCAATGGTGGAGTTTAAATTGCAAACATAGTGGTTTCACACATCAACATTATTATTGTTTACCATTTAAGCTATTTTCTATAGTTTTTCGTGTGTTATATCGAATAAGTTGCGAGGTGCGATTACTTCTGATTGGTCAGGTCGTGTGTGGGCCCGTAAACCACAGGTCTGCGGGGTTTGTATAAAGTTGCAGCCATGTATGCAATAAGGTAATGTGAAGGGGCGGCCAATGAATAAAGAGGCATAGGCAAATTCAGGTAGAAGAATGTATAGTGGCATTGTGGGAAGCGTGAAATTTGGGTCAAGTTGGGAACCAAGGCATCATTACAGAACTATGCAATTGTTGCATCATAACCAAAAAGGACACCTTGGCACTTCATGAGGACGCATCAGCAACATCAGATTCAGTAAAACAAACAATATTTCCAGTTTTTATTTGTTTTCTCTTATGATTGCATAAGTAATCTTAACATATTACGTAGTCCAATAGTTTCAAGAATTTCAATAGTTATGAACTACTTTGATGTATTTAAGTAGATAGAAATAAAGAAAAAAGGTTTTGAGTTTTGGACCTCTGGATGACTGTTAATTTGGTACTAAATTTTCTGAGAAATTAATGAAAGAAGATAAAGTTTCCTGCACCTATTGATGTTGATATGTCTTTCCAGTTTCTCTTTTTGTTTATTCCTCTTTGAATGAAGTGAAGTAATGTAGCAGCCAGTCTCTTAATTACATCTGTGAGTAAGAGTTAAATCACCTTAATTTGCGCTCCTTCACTTCATCTCTTCTCTTTTCACAAAATCCTGATGAAACTTTACAGTAATAGATTCTGTGTTTACAGCATATTATTTCGAGTTTCCTCTCTCTCCATGATTTCCTCTGAAACTTAAAAGTGATATATTTTTTTTCTCATTATATCATTTTGAGTTTCTGTTATAGTTGTTCTTTTTATTTCATTCAAGTATCAGCAGTTTATGGCATTTTGAAGGCTTTCATTATATTATATTATTGAGGGTATTAAGTAATTAAATTCCAAAGGTGTTAAAAAGAGGCCATTTGATATCGTAATTGTGACGTACATTTATAAAATGTCTTAAGCATTGGTTCCTTACTACAGCCAAGGGATTTTTTCTTGAGATACAACATTTTCTAGCGCCATTGTCAGGGACGAAGAAACAAAGATTATTTTTCCCTGTGTTTTTTACATTATTTCCTCTGGTTTTTCAGTGACGAAGAAATATTGGGCTATGTTTGTTATTTTCAAAATTCTGGCTTTCAAAAGGCCTCACACGAGGTCAGATACCTCATAGCAGACAGTCCCTGCTTTACCAGACCTAGAAATATTGGTTTCTAAAAAGGCTCAGAAACCTTAAATTCCTTCAATACTTGATCCTAGATTGTCTCCTCCTTACAATAGTTCTCATAACCCTTTGTTTGAAGATATTTCCGAGGAACTCTCTTTCTTGGAACAAGATTCTCCTTCCACACCCATTCATTTTCAAGAACCTAAGTTAGAAGAATATTCTTTCGAGTCTGTTTCTTTTAACTTCAATCAAGCTCAACCAAATATAGTTGTTCTTTCTTTTGCCATTGTTCATCAACCCACTCCCATATCAGTTTTTCCTCCACCCTCATTCACTTTCACATCAGTTTCATCAATCTCAACTACCCAAGGAACAGTTAACCAAGGTGTAAATATGGCAGCAGCAGCCTTTTTGTTGAACATATATGCTCCACTAAATCTTGCACAACCAATGAATGCCATGCCTCAAGAATACCTCAAATTACTTCCTCGTTTCACTAGAGAAGATGAAGTAACTGCATAACAACATTTACCATTGTTTTTCACTTTCTCTAAGAATTTAAATGTAGAACATCTTGATGTTGTGATGAGACTATTTGTGCGGTCTCTAGATGGAGAGGCTAGAAAATGGTTCAAAGGTTTACCAAATGGTTCAATAAATAACTGGGAAGAGTTAGAAACTCAATTCACTCAGAGATGGGGAGAAAAGAGAGATCATGGTTACTCGATGACAGAGTTTAATGAAATTAAAATAAGGCCTAATGAAAGAATTTCTGAGTTTGTAAAAATATTCAACAAATTGTACAATATTTTACCCATAAATATGAAGACCCCCCCCCCCCCCTGTAGGAGAAAATTTAGTTTTTACCGGGGCTTTTGAAGATGATTTTAGCTATACATTGAGAGAGATAAGATCTCCTACTCTTGAGAAGATACAGACAGATTCTCTATAGATCAAAGCTAATATGACTGCAGCTGGAAAAGTGAAAGGGAAACAACCAGTCCAAGAGAAGGGGAAAGCAAAAGAAGATCATCACAAGATCTAAGAATTGAAGATATAACAAAGATGATGAAGCATCTAACTAATAAGCTAGCCAATATGGAATTAGAAAATAAAGACTCCCAAAGACAAGTACAACAAAACTGAGTGGGGTTTAACCATTAATTCAGAAGACATCCCCTACAAATTTTGTAGAGGGAAAGAAGAGATCAAGACCAGATTCAAGCACTGTTGTATATAGAAGCAGCACCCGCAAAGCTGGAAAAATATGACCAAAGGGAGGCCGAGGATCAGGTATCTTCTATGTATGAAATAGAAGAGGATGAAGAGGAATATTGTGAGGGAGAATATGTTGAAGCTGAAGTATCTTTTGATCAAGATTAAATGGATGAATACTATAGGCAATTCACAGATTTCATGAAAGTTGAGTTACATAAAAAGTATGATTTAAGGTCTAGAAAGAGATCTAGAGTACAGGATAATGAAGGTGAACAACAAGGTTCTGTTCCTCCTCCAATGGTGACTCCACAACAAAAGGACCCTGTGAAACAGGTCAGTAAGGGGAAACAACCTGTAAATTCACTTAATAGAACAAATGTGCAGCACGCTGAATCTTCCCAGAACAAATTAGTTGACACTAATATTTTGGAGAAATTTATTCCAGTACCCAAACAAGCGGCAAATTCTAGAAAGAGTGAAGAATAACCTGGAAAGAATGTTAAGCAAACTCATGCTTTCAGTCTCGCAAAAGAGTTGGAGAAGTTTAAAATCCAGGTACCTCTTCTAGAATTAGCTAAAATACCAGCTTACAAGAAAGAAATTTCAGAATTTATTAATCTCACACAGGTGGAATATATACATGACACAGTGAACTTACAAGAAGAAAAGTTAGTGGTCACCTTTGGTCCTCATGTAGAAGAAGTAGATCCTTCTATTCCACCCTTCTATATTTCTTTGTTGCTTCATGATTTTACTCTACATAATTGCATGTTGGACTCAGGAGCGTCCCATAATCTCATTCCATTGTCTGTTAGGAAGGAACTTAACTTGCGGATTACCAAACCTTATAGGGATCTGTATTCATTTTATTCCAAAATGGTGAAATGTGTTGGGTTAATGAAATATGTAGCAGTTTTGTTGGCACAAATATCAGCAAATAGTATAGTCATGGATGTAGTGGTTGTTGATGTTATCACTCAAAAAAATTTAAAACATCATTTTGACAAGGTTACAAAGTTTCATGGGTCAAAATAGGGTTTTAGGAGTCATTTTAAGTTAGATCAAGGGAAAATTTTAGATTTTTTATAGTTTGAAGCTTTCCCTAAGGTTTAAACAAAGTCATTTTAAAACTCTTTCGTGTCAAACATTCATCATTTTCCATTGCACTTCGTTTCCCAAAGTTTTTGTATCAAAATTGCTTAATTATCCAAGAAACCACAGTTTCGTAGCGCATTAAATTGAAAAAATTCACTTTGCGCTGCAAAAGCGCTGATAGTTTCGTAGTGCAAACAGCCAAATTTACACTACCGGTGCTACAAAAGCACAGTTTTTTAGCTGTCTTCTCGGTCGAGTTGTCAAATGTCAGAAACTATTGGGGAAGGGTAAGATAGATGCCTGCTGAGTCATGAATGATGAAATCGAGGTACATACCCACGTTTTCAGTCATCATGGTCAGTGTAGGTTATGAATAAGCCATCATTTTCAGTTATGAGAGGACATTTAAATTTCAAATTCTTTCCTAATTAATCATTCTCATTCGTTTTGCCTCCATGTGTAATATCTGAGCTCTGAAGCATTATTGTATCAAGCCAAACTTGTGTCTAGTTCTTTTAAAGGTTTTACTACATCCATATCAAGCAAGGCTTATACATTTATATCAAGCGAGGCTGTGAGGTTATCTGAAAAACTATGGCAGAGGAAATCAAAATACGCGGAGGAGGACAGTGCTTAAGACATGAAAGCAATAACTGAAGACCTAGCAATAATGGAAGCATTCAGAAGAGCAAGTTTCTTATAGTTTTGTGAGAAATTGTAGGGCTGTCATACACAGGTATCCAAGGAATTTGCTATAAATTTCAGTGGAACAGCCACTAAAGTGGGGATGCTAAATTTGTATATCACACCAGAGGTCATTGCTTCTCTTATAGGAATTCCAAGAGGTCAAGAAACCTGGTTCAAAGGATTCAAATTTAATATGGAGCAATGTAAAGAGTTCACAAAGCCTGAGCACGTTGATATGGATATAAACAATGATATTCCAAGAAGCTACATCAAAGATAATTATTCAAAACTGTTACTCATCATCCAGAAATACTTTACCTACGAAGGCAGATATCACAAGGTTTATTCATACCATTTCAAATTACTTCTACACTTCACTGGTAATATTTCCCTTGACTTACCTTTTTATCTACATAGAAGTCTTTCAAAGATGGCTGATAAGGTTCAAGAAAAGTCTGAGGGGAGTGAGACATCATTGTTTCATCATGGCTTAATAAAATTATTGATTTTAGATGAACTTCAAAGGCTAGGCCGATATTGGTCATCATTCTTGTTTGTTAATGGTTTCGAGTTGGATACTTTAACTCCTACAAAAAAATCTAAACCTAAGAAAGTTTCATCACCACTAGCTGCATAACAGAACCAACATTTGGTGGCAAAACCAAAAGAACCTGTAATAGTAAAGCCAAGTAAGTAAGCTAAGGAAAAGTCAGAGCAAGTGCAGAGTCTTGATACACCAACTCCCCTACCTACAAAACAAAAATCAAAAGTGGTCAAGCATACAAGAAAAAAACAAACTGCTAGCAAGCAAGGGACCAAAAGAATGACTAGAAGCCAAACAGTGGGTTTGAAAGAAAAGATAGTGGCTACAGAAGATAGAGCAGTAATAAAGGGGAATCTAGAAGATATTATTCATGCCATTGACATAGAGGAAACACCTATTTTCCAAGCTGAATCTATAGGAGAAGGTAGGCAAACGCTGAAAAAGGCCAAGTCTGCAAAGAGATTAGAGTTTGAGGGAGAAGATGCAGGTTTTATTTTTAAAGCAAGAAAACCTATGACAAGGCATGCTAAAAGATTGACGGAGAGTAGAAAATAATTCCAAATACCCACTTAGATAGCTCGATCACCTAAGGAGATTATTGACCTCTCATCACCAACAGTAAAGGATACAATCAGCAAATTAAAAAAAGGAAAAGAGAAAGTGATAGAAAAGACAGAGTTGCAGCTCCTTAAGGAAAATTTGAAATTGGAAAATAAGGAAATTGCTGCCATGAAAAAGGAAGGTAGGAAACACAGTGTTGAGATAATGCAATTTGAAAAGATGAAGGAAATTTGGGAAAAACAGGTTGATACTGTCTCTAAAGACTTAGACAATACACAAGAGTTTGTCAAGTGGGAAGTTCTAGCAAGAGTAGAAGCTAAACATGTTACAAAGGTGAACACTCATCTGAGAGCTACCAATAAAAGTCTTAAAGATTAGGTAAAGGATTTACAAGAGCAGCTTGAAATGATTCATGATGAACTGCAGAGTAAAGGTATCAAAATGACAGTGATTGAAGAACCATTAGGTCAACCAATTATTAATGAGGAAGAAATGCCTCAAGGAACCTAACATGAAGATGGTTTATGGTTTGTAGATGATGAAGACATGTTATGTTATAATTTTTGGGCAGCTACAACTTTAATTGGACAAAATTATACAAAAAACTATGTTTTTAGTAGTTTTTAGCAATTTCGTAGCGCATCCAGGCTTAAAAAGCAGTTAAGCGCTACGACACTGTTGTAGCTACATTTTTTATTTTTCTGATCAGTGTTAAAGGTTTTAAAGGCCGAAAATGTTATGAGACATGTGTTGAAGGGTGATAAAGATGGTGCAAGAGGAAAGAGTTATAATTTTTGAAGAACAAAGGCTTGTAAGGCAGCACTACAAAAAGTGCTACGAAACTGTTGTATTTTTGTAGCACAATGTATTACATCTTTCGAAGCAGCCTTTAAAGTGGTTTTTAAACAGCTTTAGATTATGCAAGAGTCGTGGCCTATTTTAATCCATGATTAAATATTCAAAACCACGAATTAGAGATTAAATGATAGCCAGAATGCTCAAAGAAGAAAAAAGATCCTTTGCCTAAAAAACAGGGTATTGTTTCCTATTTTTGAGGAGGTCAGCTAAGAGATCATGAAGAAATGAATGCCATTATCCAAATTCAACCAAGTGATGAACATACTTGTCAATGATATAATTTCAAGTAGATAAGGTTGTTAAGGATAATAATGAGTTTGAGTCCTTTTTGAAATAGGACTGTCAAGTAGGATAGGTGTCCTTTTGTAATAAATTTCATGTTTTATAGTTTTGCAAGGTGTCAATGGATAGAAATTCAATGTATCTAGACTATAGGAAGATCATCTAAGGATTTAAGATCTCTATTAAAGGGGATTGGGTCTAATTTGTAAAGGGTTGGACATTTTTGGCAGAATTGCAGCTTATTGTTAATTGATTGTTTCAGCTAATACAGAGATCTTTTACTTGACCAACTTGAGATTTTGAAGGATTTTTTAGTGTTTTAATTTTATATATGTATCTCTTATATATCTCATTCACAGTGGTGTTCATTTATATTACCCAGAATTCATCTATAAGATGCTTTGACTTCCTTTATAAGTGATTTGACTGTGTTTTTTACATGTTTCATGTGTGTGTGTCTTATTACTAAAAAATCTGATCTGCCTCAACTTCCATGTCAAGTAGACTCACTGAACCACTGAAATTTTTGACTCCGTAAGCCTAATGAATACATGTTGATGTTATCTTCAACCTACATCTATCATAATCAGTTTATTTCCTAAATAGAGTTAGCCATCTATATCTTTATTCCATATCATTAACCCTTGAGAGAGCCCTCTCAGGCTGAGGAGGCTAAGCCTCAGTCATAAGATTGGTTTGAAATATTTACATGAGATTGTCTGATCAAGCAGCCTATCAGGTCCAAGTTTGTGATAACAGCTGACATCCCAACCAGGTTTGGAATGCTCCTGTCAAGATCTTGGGGAGAAAATTTGGTAGGTGTACTAAAATTAGATTTCACTTATGCTATCATTCCGGTTTTTAATGGGGAAGAAAGGAGATTGTACAGGGAAACAAGGTTTGTGAAGACTACCTCGAAAAAAGATGCAGGAAATTCCCCCATTTATAGTCAAGAAACATAAGATATTTCTTGTTTCATGTTGCGTGAAGATGTAGAATTTATTGAAGACACAGGGAACCAGCTCTCTTCAGCAGTTGTAAATAATGAGTTGCACTCGAGGAAGATTTGGATTTGCTACTTTGATGGTGCCTACTCCGAGGGCACAGATGTTGGATTCTTGTTGATATCACCAGAAGGAAACCTCATGCCTTTCTCTTTTAAAATAAAATTTGATTCAACAAATAATGTGGTTGAGTATGAGGCCTTAATTTCAAGCCTTCTAGTTGCTAAAAATATGGGATTTCAATTTATTTCAATTTTTTGTGACTCTGAATTGATAATAAGGTGGAATAAAAATCATTGCCAATCCAAGCATTCGAGATTGAGATCGTATAGGAATGAAGTTTGGGATCTGATAGAAAACTATTTTGAAGCCTTCACTCTTCAGTATATTCAAAGGGAGGAGAATAGATTGGTTGTTTCTTTAGTAGTTGCAGCTAGCACCTTCAAACCTCCAATAAATCCAAGGTTAAGGTATGAAATTCAAATTACACATAGACCTTCTATCCCTGACAGTGTGAAACATTGGTATGTGTTTGATGATGATGAATAGATTAATCAATTCCTGACCATGATATGAAACTTTGAAGATGCTGAGATAGACCAAGAGGAAGAACAAACATAGCAGAAAGCAGAAATAAGAAACCTTAAGCAGTCAATAGGTGAACATAAGATTATACAATTTAAAGATAATGTGCTCCCCAAAGGGTTGGTTCCCCTTGAAATATTATTCGATGTTAATGATGTTGATGTTGATTTAAAGAAAACACATCAAGAAGAAGAGATGGAAGATTGTAATTTGGGAACTCAGCAGGAACCCAAAATAGTGAAATTGTTCAAAGGTGTTCCCAAAAACTACAAAGAAAGATACATTGATCTTTTTAAGAAATATATGGATGTGTTTGTCTGGTCATATGAAGACCTGAAAACCTATGAAAAAATCATAATTCAGCATAATATTCCATTGAAGGAAGGACTCAAACCACACAGACAGAAGCTCAGACAGATCAATCCATTGTTGTTAGCTCCAATTAAAAAAGAAGTGAAGAAAGTATTGCAGGAAAAAATTATAGTCCGTCTCAGATATTCAGACTGGGTTTCTAATCTGGTTCCTATAAGAAAGAAGAATGGAGACATAAGACTGGGTGTAGACTTCAGGAACTTGAACCGAGCATCTCTAAAAGATAATTATCCTTTGCCGAAAATGGATTATGTCTTACAAAAGGTGACAGGAGCTCATAGGTTGTTTATGGTTGACGAATTTTCCAGGTATAATCAAGTAATTGTAGAAAAAGAAGACCAAAAGAAGATTTCTTTCACTACACCCTGGGGCACCTTCATGTACGCAAGGATGCCATTTGGCCTTATGAACGTAGGTGCAACATTTCAGAGGGCCATAGACATAGCCTTCTTTGGTGACAGGTTTTTAGTTATCTATATGGATGATGTAACTGTTTTCTCAAGGTCAGATGATGAACACTTGGAGCATTTGCAAAATACTTTTCAAAAGTGCAAAAAGTTTGGTATGTCATTAAATCCCAAGAAATCTGTATTTGCCTTAGAAGAAGGTAAATTATTGGGTCACATAGCTTCTAAACAAGGACTAAAGATTGACCCAGCAAGGGTGGAAGCCATTCAAACTATTCCTTTACCCAGAAGAAAGAAAGATATCTAGAGATCCTGGGAAAAATAAACTTTTTGAGGAGATTTGTGCCCAATTATGCTGAGATTGTGAGAAGTATAACATATATGTTGAAGAAAAATGTAGAAGTGAAATGGGACAAGCGAGAAAGAGAAGAATTTTCTAGAATAAAGGAAGCACTGCCAGAAGCTCTAGTTCTAATTAGTCCAGACTATCAAAAGGCCTTTCAGGTATTCTCATTTTCATCCCCCACTACTATTGTCGTTGCGTTCTTGTAGAAAATTGAAGATAGTAAGGAGCAAACAGTTGCATTTTTCAGTAAATTTCTCAGAGACGTTGAGCTCAAATACAATATTATGGAGAAACAAGTATATGCTTTGGTTAAATCACTGAAAGCCTTCAAGACTTATGTGTTACAGTCCCAAATAACTTCTTATGCTCATAATTCTGTTGTGAAAGACGAGCTGGTCCAGAGCGATGTTGAAGGAAAAAGGGGGAAGTGGATAGCAAAAATACAAGAGAATGATTTGGACATCAAATCCACCAAGCTGGTCAAAGGACAGGAGTTAGCAAAGTTGTTGACAGAAACAAATTTTCAAGCCTTGGGAATCAATCTGTTCGCACCAGTGGATGGATTTGTTAATGAAGAAGGTCAAAACAAGTCCAAAATAGGTAGTCAATACAAATGTTTGTGCTCTGATTGGTATAAGGATATTTTGCATTACCTGTGTTTCTTTTCCTATCCAACTTCACTAAATAGAATAAAATACAGAGCTCTCAAGCTCAAGTCTCAGCCATATCTTATCATAGACACAAAGCTATACTAGAAAGATCCTACTAGTATTTTTTTGTTATGTTTGACCGAAGGAGAATCTATTGAAGTCACCAAAAAATATTATGAAATTCTGTGTGGAGGACATTATAGCTAGAAGGTCACTGCTCATAAAATTCTCAAGTCAGACTTCTATTAGCCAACCCTGTTTGCAGATGTTTATAGACTAGTCAAAAGTTGTTAAAAGTCTCATTCGTTTGTTGAAAAGAGAAAACTTTCTCTATTACCTCTCATCCCAGAATTTATTGAAGAACATTTCAGGCAATGGGGATTCGATTTTATTGGAGAGATATCCACCATCAAGTGGATAGTTCAAGTGGATTCTGGCTGCCACTGATTACTTTACAAAATGGGTTGAAGCAGTACCCACTAAGAAGGCGAATGACCAAGTAGTGATGAAGTTTCTGAAGGAAAACATTTTCAGCGGATTTTGATATCCAGTCAAAATTGTGACTGATAATGCTCAGGTATTCAACTTTTCTCGTTTCATTAATTTTTTTCAAACATATAATGTAACTTTATCACATTCCACGGCATATCATCCCCAAGGGAACAGATTGGCAGAGTCCTAAAATAAGACATTGGTCAGAATCTTGAAGAAGACAGTCACCGAGACTCAGAAGGATTGGGATATGAAGTTGAATTTTTCCCTCTGGGTAGTTCGAGTCACCCCCAGGATATCTACTGGGAAGTCTCCCTATGAACTGGTTTATGGGGCTCAAGCACTATTTCCTACTCAGCTCACCAAAAAAAGTGATTTATTTCCTTCAAGAAGCTCAGGGAGAACCTAATGCTCTGGTAAGAAGATCGAACAAAATAATTGAATCAAGTCAAAACAGAAACAAAGTCAGGGATAACTTGATTACTTATCACGAAAAAATGAAGTCTATATTTGACAGAAAATCAAAATAAGTTCTCTTTCAAGAAGGAGATTTGGTACTAAGATGGGACACCAGACGAGAAGAAAAGGGGAATCATAGTAAATTTGACCCTGTCTGGTATGATCCATATAGAATCTCTGAGGCAAGGTCAAATAACACATTCATTTTGGAAGATCTAGGTGGAGAGTCAATACAGCTGCCTTTGAACGGTTAGTATCTAAAGCATTATTTCCAGCATTAAAAATCAGCATTCCACCATTTTAAATATTGGATTGCTCATTGTTCATATGTCACCAAGCAATATTTTACTCCATGCCCAATGGATGAGGCACTAATTTGCGGTTCTTAGTGCTTCCGTGGAAAAATTCACTATCCCCAGGTGGAGCTAGATGTTGTGGCTCATTTTCATTTACCTTTGAAATATTTTTCAAAACACAAAAAAAGCATATATGTTAGAAAATGTAAAATTTTGTATGTCGAAGAAGAATTTTGATTTATATGTTGGTACATTAGCATTTTGTGATGAGATGTGAAGGTAGGTCGAAGGATTGGATAACCAAAATAAAGCTCAGTAGGGTTTTAACACCGTGGAGAAAGATGGAGTTACATGATTTCATTGAATGAACTATCGCAGGGAATAGCGTGGAGAAGATGGAGTTGTAGAGCGGCGACGGCGAAGAAGCAGAGAAATTGGTTGAGGCAGAAAACCTTTAGAAGATTCCTAAAGGAGGCAATATGACGGTGAGGATTAAATCACAGAATTAAAGTGAGAGATGGACGAACCAGGTTGCATCGCAAAGTTAAGTTTGAAAAGTTACGAAGTGGACACGTTTCGGCATAGCCCGATTTCGCATCGGCGATTTTTCAGTTTATGCGTTAAGGACTTCGCAAGTAAAATGAAATAACTTGTGATGCGGTAAGAAGCGAAACTTGCGATGTGATAAAGGGAGGAGCCATGTGTTGGCACAACGATTCAGCACATATGGCACATCGGTAGGTATAGAGTTTAGCATTAAGTCTTCGCAAGGTAAAGTATTTTGGTTGTGATGCGATGAACAAGAGATGGCAGTGTGAGACAATACAGTGGGACCGTTGGATTGGGGTGTAGATCAACTGTGGACGTTAAATTGCAAACAGAGCGATTTCACACATTGGCATTATTATTGTTTACCATTTAAGCTATTCGTTATAGTTGTTGGCGTGCGATATCGAAAAAGTTGTGCAGCGTGATTCCTTCTGATTGGTCAGGTCGTGTGTGGGCCCATAAACCATAGGTCTGCAGGGTTTGTATAAAGTTGCAGCCATGTATGCGATAAGGTAATGCGAAGGGGGGGCTAATGAATAAAGAGGAATAGGAAGAGTCGAGAAGAAGAATGTATAGGGGCACTATGTGAATAACAACAGATGGGTCAAGTCGAGCACCAAGGCGTCATTACAGAACTATGCAGTTGTTGCATCATAACCAAGAGACTTTGTGAGGATGCATTACCATCATCAGATTCAGCAAAACGAACAATATTTCCAGTTTTTATTTGTTTTCTCTGTATGATTGCATAAGTAATATTAACATTTTAGGTAGTCGAATAGTTTCAAGAATTTTAGCAGTTATGAACTACTTTGATGTATTTAAGTAGATAGAAATAAAGAAAAAATGTTCTGAGTTTTGGACCTCTAGATGACTATTAATTTTGTATTGAATTTTCTGAGAAATTAATGAAAGAAGATCAAGTTTCCTGCAACTGTTGATGTTGTTATGTCTTTCTAGTTTCGCTATGTGTTTATTCCTCTTTGAATGAAGTGAAGTAATGTAGCAGTCAGTCTCTTAATTACATATATGAGTAAGAGTTAAATTACCTTAATTTGCGCTCCTTCACTTCATCTCTTATCATTTGACGAACTCCTGAAGAAACTTTAAAGTAATAGATTCTGTGTTTACAACATATTATTTCGAGTTTCCTCTCTCTTCATGATTTCACCTTAAACTTAAAAGTGATAGAGTTTGTTGCTCCTTATATCATTTTGAGTTTCTCTTGCAGTTCTTAATTTCATTTCATTCAAGTATCAACAATTTATGGCATTGTGAAGGCTTTCATTATATCATATTATTGAGGGTATTAAGTAATTAAATTCCAAAGGTGTTGAACAGAGCACATTTGATATCATAATTGTGACATACATTTATAAAATGTCTTAAGAACTAATTCCTTACCATAGCCAAGGGATTGTTTCTTGAGATACAAAAATTCCAATGCTTTCCATTCCAATGGGAGGTGTTGATGTTGTACTAGGAGTACAATGGTTACAATCTTTGGGGACGGTAGCCTTAAATTTTTAAGAACTTTTCTTGAATTTTGTTCTCGGAAGGAAAGGAAGTTGAGTTATGGGGTATTGCAGGGAAGTTGGGAAATATAATAAACTCTAATGTCATGACAAAGCTTCTGAAGAAATAACAACGAGGCATAATTTCACAATTATGCTCACTAGAAGTTCCAACATCAAAATCATCTATTAATCCAGAACTCCAAAAATTCTTGGACAATCATTCCAAGGTGTTTGAAACTCCCAAAGTAATCCCACATATTCATGATCATGATCATGCTATTCATTTGATTCCAGGATTGTTTCTCCAAAAATTAGGCCTTACAGATATCCTTTTGTCCAAAAGAGAGAAATTGAACGTATGATTGCAGAAATTTTAGAGGTTGGTATAATTCAACTAAGTCAAAGTTCTTTCTCTACTACAGTATTATTGGTGCACAAGAAGGATGGATCATGGCCCATGTGTCCAAATTATAAGGAGCTCAATAAGCTCACTATTAAAGATAAATTTCTCATTCGTGTGATTGATTAATTATTAGATGGGTTACATGGAGAAATTTATTTTACCAACTTGGATCTTAGTTCATTATATCATCAAATTAGAATGAAGACTGAATATATTTTGAAAACAACATTGCGAACTCATGAGGGTAATTATGAATTTTTGGTCATGCCTTTTGGCCTTACTAATGCCCCTTCTACATTTCAAGGGTTGATGAATTCCATTTTCAAAACCTTCCTTAGAAAATTTGTGTTAGTATTTTTTTATAATATACTAATCTACAACAAGTCTTGGAAGGATCATGTTCAACATGTTAACAGGGTGCTCAAACTATTGGAGAAGAAACAATTATATGCAAAAATCTCCAAATTTTTCTTTGGAGTACAAGAGGTGGAATATCTAGGTCAAATTGTAACTCACGAGGGTGTTAAGGTAGACCCTAACAAAATTAAGGCCATCAAGGAATGGAAAGTCCCCACAACCATAAAGCAGTTGTGAGGATTCCTCGGGTTAACAGGGTATTATTGCAAGTTTGTTAAGAATTATGGGAGAATAACAGCACCTCTAATGAAATTATTGAAGAAAGATGCATTTTCATGGACTCCTGAAGAAACTAAAGCCTTTGAACATCTTAAAGAGGCAATGTGCCTAGCACTGGTCTTAGCTATGCCAGACTTCACAAAAACCTTTATTGTGGAATATGATGCCTCGAGAAATGGAATTGGGGTTGTTTTAATGCAAGAAGGAAGACCCATTGCTTTTGAAATTCATCCAATCAAGGGAAATTATTTATAGAAAGCTATTTATGAGAAGGAAATGTTGGAAATACTACATGCACTAAAGAAATGGTGACCTTACCTAATGGTAAGACACTTCAAGGTAAAAACTAATCATGATAGTCTTAAATACTTTTTGGACTAAAGACTATCTTCAGAAAAGCAGCAAAAATGGGTCACAAAGATGTTGGGTTATGAATGTGAAATCATCTACAAAAAATGGAAGCTAAATGTTGTTGCATATGCACTCTCAAGAGAGGATGAAGAGGTGGAAGCATTCTTTGTGCCATTTCTATTATCCAACTAGATTGCATAACTGAAGCAAGGGATGAATTAAAAAAGGATGAAGGGGTGTGGATACTCACTCAAAATTTGCAGCAAGATCCTAGTACATATGATACATTTATTTGGAAAAATGATTCCTTATGGTACAAAGATCGCTTATGTATTTGTAAGAATTCCCAACTAAAACAAAAGATTCTTTTGAAATTTCACACTTCTTCCTTAGGACACTCAGGATTTTTAAAAACTTACCACAGGGTGAAGAAAGAATTTTTTTGGGATGGCCTTAAATCTAATATTAAAAAGTTTGTGGAAGAATTTTTTTCTTGGGAGGAGATTTCAATGGATTTTATCGCAAGTTTACCTAAGTCCGAAGGAAAGAGTGTCATCATGGTGGTAGTTGATAGACTTACAAATTATGCACACTTTTGTGCATTATCTCATCCATTTAAAGCAAGTACAATTGCTACTGCATTTATGGAAACAATTCAAAAGCTACATGGAAACCTAAATATTATTGTAAGCGACAGAGATCCCATTTTTATTGGAAAATTTTGGACGGAATTATTTTCTTGTTTGGGTACTCAACTAGCTCATAGCTAGTGAAAAATGTTTGGAAGGATACCTTCATTGTTTTGTATATGATAAACAAACATAATGGGTCAAGCGGTTACCTCTGGCTGAATGGTGGTATAACACTTCCTTACATACTACAGCAAAAATGACCCCATTTATGACACTTTATGGATATTATCCACCGTCCATCACATCATATTTAAAAAAAAATTATAAGGTTCAAGCAGTGGAATATCACATCAACCATCACAACAAGTTCTCCAACTCTTAAAGGATAACCTAAATTTGACACAAAATCGAATGAAACAACAGGCAGATCAACATCACAGTGAGAGAATTTTTTATGTAGGAGACTGGTTATTTTTATGGCTACAACCATACAAACAAATGTCCCTCAAGCAAGCTAAGAAGGATAATAAATTATCACCAAAATATTATGGTCCTTACAAGGTTTTGCAAAATATTGGTACTATGGCATACAAATTGGATCTTCCTTCTTCTTCTCGAGTGCATCCATTTTTCCATATTTCATGCATAAAGAAGGTTATAGCTGACAAAATTTTAGTTCAAACAATATTGCCAGAACTTAATGAGGAAGGAAAAATCATATTGGAACCTGAAGCAGTCACGGAAACAAGAACTCGACAGCTACAAAATCTATCAATTTCAGAGTATCTCATCAAATGGAAGGACTTACCCAATGAAGATTTTACATGGGAGGATGAGAATTTTATACAGAAGCATCCAAAGCTACTCAAGCATTGAGGACAACACTTTTTTGAAGGAGAGGGGCATGTTAGGTCCCTATATTATTAGTGTAGTCCCTTATTTTTGTTAGCGTAGCCCCCTTATTGTTGTTAGTGTAGCCCCCTTATTATTATTGTTGTACCCCTGTAACCCCCATATTGTTATTATTATGCCCTTACATTATTATTGTTAGGTCAACTAGGATTATATTGTGATCCATGGACTTCTATATATAAAAATTAGGTTTTTTCATTTATATCATCCAAGAATTGTACATTTATCTAATGTAAAGGAGGTCTCCCCCTCGAAGTGGCTGAATTCTAAGGCATTTATCTCTCTTTTCTTCTATTTTTGGAGTTGGTTTCATAACACGTCCAGAAATAACCTACGCATAGAATATTTTGAGTAGTGGCGTAACCTAACATATGACCACCACATGCCCCTGAGGGACAATCATTCAAAACTTTCTCAACTTCCTCAAGAGTCAAACAACGACGAATAACGGATTCGACACTAGTACAATAGAGAGTATCACTAAGAATGTGATAAGGTTGGGATTGGTGATGAATTTGGCGTCGCTTAGAGTGAGCTAACTCCGGTTGAAAAGTTTGGGTCTGGAGATAGATAATGATATCACCATACCATGGATCGATATTACTAATGAGAAAAATTGACTCATCTAGAATCAACTTAGTAAAAGGAGTGGGTGGAACTATAGATGGAAGAGCACAAATCAACTCAGCAAAAACTAGAAATTTCTTCGATCTAGCTTTAACGAATTCTAAATCGAACTCCTATAGTATAAAAATCCATTAGGAGTATTTTTCCCCAAGTAAATGATGATTCAAAATGTAAGTTATGGGGTTACAATCATAAATGATAGTAGTTTTGCATAGGATAACATAATGGCGAAAGCGCTGGAAAACATGAACAACTGCCAAATCAAGCTTCTCTACATGAGAATAACATGTCTCAGCATCAAAGAGATTGTGAATCAAGTAGTAGATAACATGCTCATTCCCATCATCAACTTCATAAACTAGCACCATGCCAATGGTGTCATCAGCAACGGCTAAATATTGGAATAATCAAATCGATAATTAGGGGGATGCAATAAAGGTGCACTAACGAGAGTTTTCTTTAACGCATCGAAAGAAGATTGAGCAATTTCATCCCAAATAAATGAGACCCATTTTTTCAATAAACAAGTAAATCCTTTAGAAATCTTGGCATAATTCAAGACAAAATGACGTAGAAATTTCACTTTCCCCTAAAATATCTATAGTTGATGAATAGAAGAGGGCGGAGGAAAATTGATGATAGCCTAGACTTTCAGTGGATCAATCCGGATGCCTTCCTTAGAAACCACAAATCTTAAGAGATGACCATATTCGACGTAGAATACACCCTTATGGGGATTCAACCAAATGTTATAGTGTCGACAACGAAGAAATATCGCTCGAAGGTGAGCAAGGTGATCTTGATGTTTCGCAGAATGAGCAGGAAGATCATCAAGATAGAACTAGACTATGTGCTTAATATCGTGAAATGCATAGGACATAGCACACTGGAAATTAGCACCAATATTATTCAGGCCAAAAGGGATATTTTTGTATGCAAATGTCCCCCAAGAATAGATAAAGTCAATTTTATGTTGATCTGCGGGGAGAACGTTAATCTGGTTATAACCAAAAAAATCGTCCATAAAAGAAAAGAATTCACTCCCATCACATTCATCAATTATCTGATCGATAAAAGGAATGGTATAGTTATCTTTAGGAAAAAACTAATTTCTATCACGGTAATCAACAGAAACACAAAGATTTCCTTGTTTTCTGGTAACAGGAATAATATTAGAGACCTATTCTGTCAATGGTATAGGATAAATGAATCCATCTTTGAGAAATTTTTCAACTTCTTCCTTTATGGAAGCTTCCCTTCTTGGGTGCACCAGACGGAGACGCTGACGAAAAAGTTTCGAGTCCAGATAGGTATAAATTTCATGCACAATGATACTAGGATTGATGTTTGGCATTTCTTCATATGACCATGCGATGAAATCATGGAATTATTTAAACAGGGTAGTGTAAATATGGATCTCATCAACAGAAAAACAAACCCCAATGTGAATATTCTCGACAATCCCTAGTTTGACAAATATTTAGATCAGAATGGTAGCTGAAATGTTGCCCATGTTTCCTTCAAACGGGACTTCATGAACCAAGATGGGATTCTAAAGTGGGCCAGTTAATTAAGGGGAAACATGGGTTTCCAGATAGGTAGTAAATTCACCAAGATTCGAGAGAAACGAGGAACGATGATGACCATCATTCCAAGGGGTTTATTCGAGAGACATAACTTCCAATATACTCTCATCAGTCAGAAATGTCTCATTTAAAGGATCATTTGAATCCCATGAACCAAACCAGGGGGATTGTGAGTATGTGTTTAGAGATGAAACCAATTCATAATTGGAATTGGATGCAACCATAGAAGCCAGAAGAATGCTCTGATACATCAATTCGACAGGGCTAATAGGCATAACATTGCCAAAACTATCAATATGGTTAGGGTTAGGAATGACCCAGGGGTTGTGACCAGATGAAATCGTGTTTACTAAAGCAAGGTTGGGAGGTGGAAGGGAGAAGATTCCCATAAAATATGAGTTTTTGAAGAGACCCGCTCTAACACTCTCATAAGGAGAAATGGTATTCCCAACATACGGAACATTTCCATTTGAAGAATCAGGTGAAAATAAGGCAAGTTTATCAACCATAATGATTTTTCCTTGATGGGGAAAACGAAGAACATGAAAAATGGTAGAGACCACACAAACCATTTCATGGGTCTAACTACGACCAAGTAGAAGATTATAGTTGAGATTCGCATCGACAACTTCTACCTCCATATCCTTTGTTTTTCCCTCCAATTGGATCGATAGAGATTTAATAATACCATATGGTCAAGAACCTTTGCCATAAAATGCTTCCAGCATATAGGGGGACTGACTTAATGGAGGAGAGCCAATGGCTTTCCAACAAGAAATAAACATGATTCAGGTAGAGGCACCTTCATCAATGACAATACTATGAATAGTCTTCCCCGTCACAAGAACTTGTATAATAAAATCCATTTGTGATGGGAGATGAGGGATGTGATTTTCAAGGACAAAAGTAATTAAATTTGAATCTAAAAGATAAATTCCTCCAATAGCGGATAGTAATGCCTTCCTCTTCAATGGGAAGAATTGAAGGACTTCCAAATCCAATATCGTTGAAGTCGCTTGAGCTAAATCTTCTACGATATTATAATGTTGAGCCACTTCACGCATTCAGATTATACAAGGATTTCTAGAGAACACCTTTGGGAGGCAGTCAGATAATGGAATCATTACTAGTTTGTTTAGTATGAAGAGGATCGTAATTGGGCAGAGTGGAAGAAGAATGAACATCAGCAACATCTTCCTCAATAACGGATTTGGAAGGATTTAGATATTCTTTTGATCAAGTGGCAACAAAAATGGATTTTGTACCAGCCATGAAAACCTGAGAGCTTCCAGAGGTAGAATATTGAGGCTATTCTACCATTTTCATCTGTTGAGATGGAAAGGTCTCTTTCAAAATAGTTGGTGTTCCCTATGTGCCTTTTAGAAGACAACTAACCTCAGCACGACGAGGACAATTCTTGGTGTAATGATCGTCATCACATATTAAACAAGGATATTTGGGATTACGTTTAGATGTGTCGTCAGTAGATGACTTTGCGAGTCCTATTTGGGGGAATCAGATTTGGCTTTTCCTTTCCCCTTTTTCTTACCTTTTGAGGATTTATCTGCCGCGAAAGACTGAACGGTGTTAACCTCAGAGGTTTTACCAAGATTTTTATAATCATTTGCAGGAGTAGAAGGTGTAGTGTCTGAAGTAGACTTAGGCTTTGAAGAAGCTTTTGGAGTACTATTATAATTTTGAGCCACTGACCCAATAACACCATCAATTGGTCATGTTTCAGTATATTTTGAAGATGACCGATCCATTGAAGGTCGCGAGGCAATTGGTAAAAGATCGTATAATGTTCCAGACTGGGAATAAAACAGATCTAGATACTGACCATGGCTAATGGCCTATTCCTCAGTTACACAGCCACCCATAGAAATATCTTTGTAAATTTAAGGAATAAATGATTTAGTAAACCACTCAGTGAGAAGTTGATCGGGGATTTCAAACTTGATCAAACGTCGTTTGTGTCTCCATTCATGAATGTGATCAGAGATATGGGTATAAATTGATTGATCCAAAGATGTTAGGAGGTGAGTGCCAGTTTCATACTGGATTGGTAACTGGAAATGCATAAGGAAGGCCATAGCCAGTAAATTTAAATCTTAGAAAATTTCGCAGGGTAGTTTAATGTACCACTTAGTGGCGACGCCTGTTAATGTGCGTTGGAAAAGACATAATTGAACTGAATCATCAACCCAAGAGGTAGAAGAGCAGCATAAATGGTACATCATAACGTGAGTTTGGGGGTCTTCTCCGGATTTACCTTCAAATTTAGGACAATCCCTAGGAATATATTTCAGAACCAGAGTCAAATGTAACATGTGTTGTATTGGATCATTTGTAAGCCTTGAGACATCCAGAAGTTCTAGCGTAGAAAATAATGGTAACTGAGGATTATAAGGAGTGAAATGCCACTGGTTATTACCCATTTGAGGATTCCAACCTTACTGATATGGGTTCTGCCCCCATTGGGGTTGATTTTGACCACAATAACCACATTTTCCCCATTGTTGTTGGTAAGGACCTTGTTGAGGCTAGGGTTGTTGATAGGTGCCTTCTTGCAGCTGCTACTGAACATAAGGACTCTATTGGGGTTGTTGATAAGGCCGATGTTGGGTCCACTGATGAGGCCCCTGATGCAATTTCTATTGAGGGATATGTCCTTTTTGAACATAAGGCCCTTACTGGACATAAGGTCCTTGTTGGGGTTGTTGGTACTGACCTTGCGAAATTTGCTGGTATTGAATATCACGTTTAATGAAGTAAGTTCCAGCTTTACCTAGAGAAGGTTTTGGACCATATTCCATTTGAGGACCAAACTAAGGATGATCCGCAACACTCACCAATGGATTTTGGGGTTGTTGGACATACTGCTGTGAATTTTTTTCCTATTGAACATACTAATATTGTATGTTTGGTTATTAAACAGAAAGATTTTGGATATGCGGTTGTTGAATATGGGGTTGTTGAACATAAGGTTTCTGAACGAGGGGTTGTTGATAAACAAGCTGAGCTAAAGTAGGGTGACCTCCCGGTAGAGAGGTACCTATGACAGAACTTGTTACATATGAAATCAAAGTTCCACCTAGACTAGATATGGGTTGTCCTGCCCCAATACAGTTCCTTAGTTTAGATTTCCCCCACATGAAAGGGGAGGTACATATAAGGGATGTGATTTCCCCCCAGCCACAGACAAAACCGTATATTTTCCACTCAAAGGTGGAACCGCAGTGATCGTAGATAGTGAAAAAGGAGCAGATGATCCCATTGAAACAATCATTTGACCTATAGAAACTGTAGGTTGAGTAGCAGGTTGCGAAACGGCGCCCACATTCGAAACAAATGAACCTGAATAGGGAGAAACAGCAATTGACCAAATGGGATTATGAAAAATGGATGTAACCCCAAAAGCTCCAAAAACATGGTTTCTTAGAGTAGTGTAACCCGAAGGAAGTGAAGACGCAACTTCACTAGAGGGTACATTTGTTCCACTTCCCAAATTATGACGAGCGGAAACATAAGGAAAACATTTCGAAGGAAACATGGACTCAATTTCAACTTCTAGGGTGTGGGTTGTAGAAGTTTCTAGAGGAGCACTTTGAGGGGTGCTCACAAACGGAACATCTTCTGCATTGGACGCCATGTCTGGTGAAAACAACTGTGGAACATTAGTTTGAGGTGTGACGGGAGAAGCATGAAAAGGAACATTGGGATCATCGAAATTACTATATGGAAAGTCAATATATATCACAAACAGATCGTAGAGTGGATTAGGAGGAAATATCATAAACTGTACAACGGGTTCAGGGCATTAAAACTCAAGATCCTTAGATGGTGAAATTCAATCATTAGGCGGTGGTCAAGAAGAGCGTGGTTGGATGCTTGGGAAAATTCCAAGTTAAAAACCTTGACCTTCAAGAGGCCGAGGTGGAAAACGCAGAATCTTAGGCTAAGGCCCTTAAGTTCCTTTAGGGAATGAGTGAGGTGAATTCGAAGATTCAGCCACGATGACCTTTAGACAAGATCAAACCAAAGACATGTGAATTCTTTTTTAGCAATTTAAAATTTCCAATTAACTAGCCATAATGAGGCAAAGGAGTATTGCAAGGGCATGATGTTTTCGTGGGTAGTAAATTTTAGAATTAAAATAAATAAATAAAAATGGGTAATCTAGGAAAAATGGATTACCAGGTATCCTTGAACTGCGATATGCACCTTGGCGATCCAAGGACTTGAAGTATTGTAGCCAATCTCCCTAAATTTTTTGTTCAACGTATCACGTATACAAGGCGACCGACTCAGTTACCTATGGTAGGTTTGCAACCTAGTGGGGCCTCCCAAAATATACACGATGGTACATGGGAGCTCAGTCTATAGTATCATTGTCTGATGTGTAATAGTTCAAAGAGAGCGTCCCTATATACTTACCATAAGTGGAGAATAGTCCTATATAATTCCATACGTGGGACGGGATATCACCCCAGAATGCAACACAGGTTGTTTGCGACAACTGCTATTCTTAACGATTCTTGAACACGTATCTAGCCTAGACCTATAGGTATTTTCATTAATTCCAACTGCTCCTTAGGTTAATTGAGGTTTATTTTAATGTTAATTTGGAATTAAGTTTCGATTTTGGGCTCAAAACAATGTCACTTGAATTCCTAAGATGCAGCTAAATGAGAAAAAAAAATTTCTTTTGATTTCAATGAAAGTTGAAAGAATAAGGGAAGATATCGCAAAGAGTTATGCATCAAAAAATAATGCAACAAAAAAATTCCTCCCAACTAGCTTTCACTTTTTACTTTCCAAAAATGCAAAATGTAAAAAGTAAAACGATTTCACTTTCAATATCTCAAATGGAACTCATTCAAAAGTAAAATGATTTCTAATTTCACTAAGATTCTCTTAAATAAAAATGATTTTTTTTTTTTTTTTTTTTTTTTTTATTTATTTATTTATTTTATATATATATATATATATATCTATATATATATATATATATATATATATATATATATATATATATATATATATATTTTATTTTATTTTTATTTTTTTTTTTTTTTTTTTTTTTTTTGAATGATGAAACTGCAACTGATGTAATTAATGCAAAAAAATTGAAAATTTGTAATACATTCTCAATAAGAAATTTCAAAAACTAGTCTTTCAATGCAAGTGATCTTATGCATTTAACGAAAATTAATTCTTGAAATGAAAACTAAACAGATGCAAAACCTGATTTATTTGAACAAGCACAAATTTCGCTAATTCCCTAAAGCAAAGAATCAATATTTCTTGATTGACACAAGTAGTAAACAGAGATTTTAATTGACTGGCAACAACAAGAATCAACCAAAACAGAAATTTTATTGCTTAAATCACAAGACCAATTTGTGCTTCTCAAAGAGACTTGCAAACACTCAAAGAGAGAAATAAATGTAATCAAAGCAAAGAAAACATTTCAAAGATCAAGACACGCTAAGGGTTTTCCAAAAGAGACCCAAAAAAACTCTATTTTCTAAGACCAACGTGGTCCACCAATTAAAACTAGTGGTCTGCAGCATGATGATACCAGCAAAAACAACACTAGCAGTGTGACTTTGTATATAAAAACACTCATTGAGCAAAGGAAAAGAGGGATAAAACAAGAAATCTATAAAGAAAAACTCTAGACTTAATAATTTGAAACACTAACAAGACAGACTACAGGTTAAAAAATAAGCCAAACAAGCGTTCATTTAGGGGTCGACCAAACTAAGCATGAAGACAAAAACAAGAAGAAGGTGAAAAGGGGTGTAAAGTCCCTAGTGGAGGCACCAATTTGTTATGCAAGAAATCCCTTCTTCAGAAATAAGTGATCCCTCTAGCCCAGTGAGTGGGTCTAGTAAAACCCGTGACAAAGGATACAAGCTTTCCTAGTTTAACATTGACAGTAAAATGAGAGAGGGAGATGGCCTGCCTGGCTCTTTATGCAATTGTTTCCTTGGTGTCGATGTCGATCCTTTCACTTCTAGCCTTGTTCCTCGCTATGCCTTAATATACGTATAAATACCTGTAAATAAGATCACTTGACAAAAGAGAAAGATACATAGTGTATATATTTCAATGCAAACTACATGAAAAATCAAGGAGTATCATGTTAAACCAATTAACATTAATAGATTTATGGGAAGCAAAGTATAATTTGTATTATCAAATGAAAAAAGGAAAGCTTACAATCGGTTCCTTGATTTTGAAGGCCTCCTTCGGAATTTTAATCCAAGTCCAATCAGTGTTCTTCAATCTCTTCTCCTTCTTCATCAAATCGGCAGCATGTAGGCACAATTAGGCAAAAGTAAGGAAACCAGCAATGACCAACCAAGACTCACTAGCATGGCACTCTCTTATAGCAGAGCTAAGGAGGTTAAAGTTCCCCTAATGAGGGGGAAAGGTCTTATCTCAAGGGGGGGAATATTTGGAGATAATATCAAGGGCCAAACATGGAGGTATTCGACCATATCCTCAACCAACAAGTACCAGAACTTCATTTTCAAGAATTATAGAGGCCGAAGCTTCTGCTCCATTTTTTGAGAACCTGCCTTAAGAGGACCAGCGCGACTTTACTTCTAAATTCCTGCACTGGCAGCATTGTTCGCAAGATAGGAAAAGGATTGCAAGCACGAGTTTACTAAGGGGAGGACCATGATGGGCTTGTAAAATAAGGTTTTTTACCAGCTTATACAGAAAAGCTTTAGGGAATTTATCTTTTAGGTCTTCAGGGATATCTTAAGAATGTTGTCCAAGATGAACAAGTTTATACAAATTTTGTCGCTTTGCGACGTTTGTGACATGGGTGAAACAAAAGATGAAAATTGGGATAAGAACTGAGGAATGTGATAAAATATTGTGTAATAGTGGTTGCTCCACATATTTAGGTTATTATTTTGGAGCCAAGAGCTCCTCAACTGTATGCAACTGAAGCTCCCTCTCGATGGAAATCTGCATGGCCTTTTCTTCACCTAATTTCACATCTCTTCTTACCATTGTCATCCTGTGTGCTATAAAGTACACCTGATAGTTGTGAGGTGTATCATTGCACCCCAAAAATATCCCCAACTCAGTTGTTGGCTCTAGATTCTTCTTGGAATCTTTGGTCACATGCAAATAAACAAATGAACCAAAAATTTTAAAATATGAAACATCTGGTCTCTTACCTAAAAAAGATTCCACTAGTGTACTCATCCCAAGTATCCGATGAGGAATTCTATTTTATACACAAATATTTTTGTATTGCATGCTTCTTCCCATAGATGCAACTATAGGACTTGATCGTGCAACATAGCTCGTGTTGCTCCCACAATAGTTATGTTCTTTCTTTATGCAACCCCATTTGGTTGTGGGTTATGAGGTGCTATCGATTCTATTTGAATTCCTTCTGAGGCACAGAATTTCTTGAATTCATTAGAGACATATTCTCCACCATTTTTGCTCCTCAGAGCCTTCACCTTCTTCCATGTATTTTTCTCGATAAGTAATTTTAACTCACAAAACTTGGAGAATGTCTAGTTTTCTTCTGCATGAAGAAAATCCAACACTTTCGTGAAAAATCATCTACAAAAATCACATAATACCTATGTTTTGTTGTGGAAGTTGTCGAGAACAGTCCACACACATCTGAGTGAATTCTCTCAAGGATCACCTTTGCTCACCTTTCCTTATAGTGAAAGATGGATTTGGTATACTTCCCCAATGTACACCCTTTATATGCATCTCTCTACACAAGTGCACCCTTTGGAAGTCATGTAGTAATATGTTTCATGATATTCAAAGTGCCATGGTGTGTATGGCGCAATATCACGTGCCATAACTCACTGATGTCAAGTCTCTCGACCTTCTATGCTTTCGTGCTCAAGGAAACACATTATTCTACATCCAATTTGTAAAGGTTTTTTACTCAAACCCCAATATGTTTCCCCTGTCCCATGAATTTGTGATGAAGGAACACCTTTCTTTCACTAAATACCACATCATAGCCACAGTCTTACAACACAGCAACAAAAATCAGATTCTTCTTTAAAATAATAACATACATGACATATTTTAATGTGAGAGGATTACCTGACTCCCTTTGAAATGTAATTGTACCTACACCGGTAGCGTTATACCTCCCATTATCTCCCGTATCAATGTGCATATGGAGATCCTTCTCCTCCAAGCTACTGAAGAATTCTTTGTTTTCAGTCATATGGAACGAGGATCCCCTATCTAGGTACCTGACAAACCCCATCACAAAGAACACCATGCATGCGATGAGAGTGAAATCCAACTCAAACTGTGAAGTAATTTCTTCACTTATTGCTCCTCTTGAGGCCTTCTTGTTGGTCTTCTTGTACAGACAATTTGTAGCATAGTGTCCATGCTCATGAAAATTGAAACATATTACCTTTGAGAAGTCTCGCTTCTTGCATGCCTTCTCGAACTCCGATTTGGAATGGGATTCCTTCCCTTTCCATTTCTTCACCTTTCCAGCCAAGGCACAGTTCTCCTCATTATCAGTCTTTGATGAGGATCCATCTCTAGTGCTCTGTTGAATCTCTTCTTGTACCAAGTCGGACCACAATTGCTCCCAATCGGGTTGCTTCTCCCTCCCATTCACAGAGTCCTGGTAGATATTCCAACTCTTGGGAAGGCCTAGAAGTGCTAGGCTCACCAAATCATCCTGGGAAACTGTTACCCCAACACTTCCAAGCTCATCTCAACATTGAGTAAACTTCGCCAAGTATTTTTGGATCATGTCACACTTCTCCATCTTGATCTTTCTGAGCTTGTCTTTCAGCACCAGATTATTTTGGTCATTATTATTCTAAAACATATATGTCAATTCCTCCCACATAGCATATGGAGTTCTCTTTCCATGGATATTTGAGACAATATGATCTTGAACTCCTTCGAAAAATATCCTTCTCGCCTTTGCTACATTCTTCTTCCATGCATCAAGAATTTGAGCGTTTGTTGCCTCAGACTCGGGAATATCACTATTATGAGTGCCTTTAGTTTGTTGTCCTCTCTAAATACCTCCATCCAGTCCTTCCATGCTATTTAATTTTAATTTCCCTCAAGGGAATATTTGAGTCTCAAGCCATTGAGAGACATATTTATCTGCTGCTATTCCTAAAGAATAAATCTGCAAATTCTATGTACCTGTTCAAAACAAACTCTAGTTCTTATCTTCTATTGTGATTCATACCATAACACCATGTAAAAATTACCCAAATGGATTCAATCTAATCTTGTAATGTACTAAAAAAAAATACAGAATCCTTCTACAAATTTACAGAAACCAAATATGATTGCACAATCACATAACAAGTAAGAGAAATAAATTATCAATCGCACAACACAAGATGTATATGGGGAAATAAACTACTCAAAACCCCGCTATCTGTATATTGCATAAATTCAAGAACATGAAAAAATACAATGTTATTTCCCTCATCGAGAAACCTCTACACTCTATTGACTATCTCACTCTGATCTAGGCAAAATCGGTCCAATACTTAACGAATTCTCAGCCTCTGTGTGACCAGCCTTTATTACACATTCCTCAAGGAATTTTGTCCCTATTAATAAGGAAATTCACAAGAATTGATTGTGAAATTACTTCAAGGAATCCTGATGACCTCATGCATGACCTGTACAATTTTATAATTATACAACTGCTACTTATCTTCCCTGTAACATCAATCTCAACTGGGCCTTCCTTATAACTGACATGCAACACCTATTTATAGTGAATTATCATTAAACTGATTAATCACTACTTGTGAATTAAATCGGATTTAATTCATTGGACCGATCGCTAACTCATCTCTCAATTAGAACTAGTTAAATTGATTTTAACTCAAATAATTGAGTTAACTAATCACAACTCACAAATAACTGTAATTGGCCCCCCTATAATCTAGGAAGAAATATACATGCCTCACCGTTGACTTCCAACTCGAATTATCTGAGCTAACTAAGTCTTCCTAACTCAGTTAACACTTACAAGTTGTTATGAGATGAAATTACAATTTCTCTTCCAATTTAATTAATGGAAATTAAATCAAAATCCCCCTTGGGGTGCCATTTCAATGTGGGGAAGCTACAGTACACCATATGTTTTGCCTTTATTTATTCCTGATAAACTTCTATGCAAAGAGATTTCTCACCAAATAGTAGGTACGGGGGTAACCCTTGAATTAAAGAAAGCTTCCAAGAGAGTGTTTCGTGGGTTCCCTTTGCAAATTGGCATTTATAATCTGTAAAAAATTTCACATGCCAAGAAAGAGTTAAAACCCTTGTATGATTTAAAATTTGCCACTATTCTTGCAAAATGGCATGATCCTAACAAGTTAATCTAAGATATAATTGTTTCTACAGACATAAATAAATATGATCATGAGACATGTCCTTGTGGTGAATTGTTTGTTGAGCCTCTTCTTATCTATCTGTCTACAGCAAAGCTAAAAAATTCCTTCGGATAGCTATCAACTATTTATAGTCTATAGGGACACAAGAAGGTCCCCCTTTCCACTAAATCTGATGCAATTACTAGAAGAGGTAATATCAGTAAAGGTTGTAAGTTCTTAAACACAACAAGTCACTCTATAAGAAACTATGCATGTTAAGGTTCCTCTTTTGACTCCCAAGGGAAAACCACTTCAGAAAATGCATGGATTAATGATATTAACAAGGATTAAAAAAAAAAAATTGAAGAGGGTATTTCGAAGCCTATTAAGAAATAAAAAGAAACAACAATTCCTAAAACAAGTGCTATGATTTTAGTTGGACAACAATCGGTTGATTCCTCCCCTAATGCCTCTAAAACTACACTTGCAAAACCAAGTATTATTACTAAAATGCATATTAGTGTTCGTCCTGGTGTAGATATGATTATAGCATCTCCTATTGCTATTATTTATATGGACATAGAAGAAATACCACCAATAGAAGTATTTTATAGCCCAAAGCACAAGGCCATTCTCAAAAAGAGTAGAAAGGAGAGGAAGGTGGCTAATATATAGGTCTTGACAACAACTACTGGTTTACCAGAACCTCTTATGGATTTAGTTTGGTAAGGCACATTAGCAGCACCTAATTAAAAATATGAGGAATTAGCCCAATATGCAAGGGCTTATGCTTTTTCTAGTATGGACAAAGCAACTAAAGTCAGGGAATTCACAAGGCAAAAAGATGAAAGGATACAATAGTTGGAACAATGCTCTTCAGAGGTAGAAACTCGAATGAAAGCTCTAATTTCCCTAGTAAGAATCCAATATTAGTCTGAAATCAAACATAAGGATGGCATGGTAAATTAATTACAAGAGAAATTAAAGTAGGTTGAGCCAAATGTTTTATATATTGTTAAATTCAAGCATGAAGCTCATTGTAATAACCCTTGTTATATTTTCCATGTAAAAAATATAACTCCAAGGTCACGGGACACATATTCAAAGTTGAATGGTGCGAAAAACATCCTCGCGGGTGTCACTTTTGGTTTATTATGGCTAAGGAAATTTGCAAAGGCATTGGCAAATGAAAAGAGGCATTAATTGGCATTTATTCATGAAAATAAAGGAAAATAAGAGAAAAGGAAAGTGAAAGGTCACATATTTGCATGAGAAGGAAATTTAAGGAATTTGAAGAATTTAGAGGCATCAATGATAATAATAAAAAATGGATTTTGAGGATCAATTCATGGCTTTTTGTTGGTTATACTTTTGTCAGTTCGATTTTGGAGGTCTCTTTATTCTCTCATATGTATAAATTATATAGAAACTCTATACCAATGGATTCAATCTGATCATGTAATGTACTAAAACAAGATACTAAATCCTTCTACTATATTTGTGGAATATAAAACATGATTTCTCAATCACATGCAAGTAAGACAAAGGAAATTGTCAATCACACAACACAAGATGTTCTTGGGGAAAGAACCTACTCAAAACCCCTCTATCATATATCGTACATATTCAAATAATCATGAAATAATACAATGTTTTATCACACCAAGAAAATCTTGCACTCTATCTATCCTCTCACCCTGATCCTACTCAAAACTGACTAGCAATTCTTAGGCAACCAAAACTTAGACAATTTTGAGCCCCTGCTAAGCGCAGCCTTGCTCACGCAATACCTAGACAATTAATCCCCTATTAAATAGGATAATTCGCCTTCCTTGATTGCGTAATACATCATGGCCTTCTTGTGAATTTATAATTGTGCCCAAACAATTTGTTAATAATACAACTGATAGTTATCTTCCCTTTAACCTCTGTCTCAATTGGGTCTTCATTAGAACTAACATGCATACAACTATTAATAGTGAATCATCAGATATTTGATTGATCACTACTTTTGAATTAATCTAATTTAATTTACTGGACCTCTCACTATCTCATCACTCAGTTAGAACTAGTTAAACTGATTTTAACTCAATTAATTTGTGTTAATTGATTACACTCACACCACACTAGTGCATTAACGGCAACTAGACCCCAAAAATAATAGAATAACTCTACATGACTCATCTTAGACCCTCAACTCGAAATTATTGAGCTAACTCAGTCTTCATGACTTAGTTAACTGATACACGTTGTTATGAGATGAAATGACAATTTATTGTCCAATTTATTTAAGGGAAAAATAAATTAGACACACACATTTTTAAATGAATTCCTCACCAATGTGTGATAGGAATCCCACACCAGTGTGTGGTTCAATTTTTGTCCTTTCTGGTTGCCAATTGCATTGTCTCTTGTTGCAAATTTCAACGCTCCCTCTCAACAAGAAAGGAATTCAATATATCCTGATCTGGTACCTTTATGTTCTGCATGCAACATTTCTCTAGTGTTGTTTGCACATGCAACTCCTAAAACTGAATGGCCTTCGAACAACTAAATCAGTATAATGCATCTGTTGTCGGAGTCTTCTGACTGTTGAATCCTACTGCACCTGTCTACTAGACTCTCTGTGCTGCTACTGACATCTTCATCCCTTCCCTATGCACTACTACCAACCCTGATTTGTGCTCTAGTATCTGACATCTGTCTCTCTAATTTATGTCTTCCTGACATCTTACTACATCAATCCAACCGATCCTTCCTGCTACTATTATACTATGCAATCCTCGTAGCCAGGTTCGATCCATGAGATACACCATCTCAATGGACCTTGCCCAAATTTCTTCTTGGGAATATATCTACACATCACCCCACCTCACACCTAGAGGTATAGCTACATGTACTCCCTCTGCCCATCTGGTTAGAAATTTCACCCTCCTGGTGGTCTCTGCTTGAGTAGACTCTTCCAATTGGTCTCCTCTTTTCTTCTCCAATTGTGGTTGATCCACAACCTTCTGAGACTGCTTCTGAGGCTTCATGTTGAGAGATAATTGCTCCCTCTCACCCACCAAGTCACTAACCACTGCTTTCCTCCTCAAAGCTTTGCATGCATCCTCGACCTCGAGAGCATACAGGTTCTTTACTCTTACATCGATATGTTTCACCTGTCTCATGGCTATGTGTTTAAGGAAAACCTTTCCTTTTCTAAACATCACATCATAACCACGGTCTTCCAATACCACTACGGAGACAAGATTCTTCCTTAGGCCTGGAACATACAAAACATATGCTAGTCTGAGAGGGGAGCCAAATAGCCTCTGAAAGGTAACTATACCTATGTCGGTCGCGCTATATCTCCCGTCATCTCCAAACACTATGTTCTGTTGGAGGTCCTTCTCCTCCAAGTCACTGAATAGATCTCTATTCCCCATCATATGGAACGAGGCACCATTATCTAGATACCACATGCATCCCAATACAATGTTGGCCATGCATGCAATGAGAGTAAAATCAAGCTCGAACTGTGAAGCCAATTCTTCACCTGCTGCAAGTGCAGACTCTTTCTTTCTTGCCTACTTATATGGAAAATTCGAAGCGTAGTGCCCATGCTTGTGACAGTGAAAACATACGGAATTGGACAAGTCCCTCTTGCCCTCTTCACCTTGGGATTTATTTCCATTGCTTTATTTCCTTTTCCAACCAATGCACAATCTTCTTATTTGTTGGTGCTGGAGGTCCCATCTCTCATGCTTTGCCTTATCTCTTCTATTACCAAGTTAGACCAAAAATGCTCCCAGTCTGGTAAAATATCTCCCCCATTCACAGATTCCTAGTAACTATGCCAGCTCTTGGGAAGGCCTAGAAGTGATAGGCTCACCAATTCATCATCGGCTATAGTCACACCAACACTTCCAAGCTCATATCAACATTCAGTGAACTTCACCAAATATGTTGGTACCGTCTCTCCCTCCTCCTTCTTGATCTTTCTGAGCTTGTACTTCAGTGCCAACTTCCTTTGGTCATTGTTGTTCTGAAATAGATCTGTCAAGGCCTTCCACATAGCATATTGAGCCCCCTTCCCATGGGGACTCGAGACAATATTATCTCTAACTTCCTATAGCAAGATCATTCTCGCCTTTGCTACCTTCTTCTTCCATGCATCAAGAAGTTGGGCATCTACTGTTATGGGCTTGGGAATATCAAAATCTATTAATTCCTTCAACCCGTTTTCCTGCAACACTGCCTCCATCATGTCCCTCCATGCAATATAATTTGAATTTCCCTCGAGTGCATATTTGAGTATCAAGCCATTAAAAGACATCTTGATCTGTTACTGGATCCTAAAGAATAAATCTGCAAATTTGAACATATTCAAGAAAAACTCAATTTATTCTCTTCTGTTGTGATTCAATCCAATCATGTAATGTACTAAAACAAGATACTGAATCCTTTTATTATATTTGTGAAATATAAAACACCATAGCTCAATCACATGCAAGTGAGAGAAAGGAAATTATCAATCACACAACACAAGATATTCTTGGGGAAAGGACCTTCTCGAAAACCCTCTATCATATATTTTACATAGTTAAAGAATCATGAAATAATACAGTGCTTTCTCACACCAAGAAAATCTTGCACTCTACTGATCATCTCACCCTGATCCTGCTCAAAACTAACTAGCAATTCTTAGGAAAAATTGACCAACACTTGCCAATTCTCAACCATTGCTAAGTCCAGCCTTGCTCACACAATCCCTAGGCAATTAATCCCCTATTAAATAGGATAATTAGCCTTCCTTGATTGCGCAATCGTTCATGGCCTTCCTGTGACTTTATAATTTTACCCACGAAATTTTCTAATAATACAATTGATAGTTATCTTCCCTTTAACCTCTACCTCAACTAGGTCTTCATCAAAACTGACATGCATGCATCTATTAATACTGAATCATCAATTATATGATTGATCACTACTTGTTAATTAATCTAATTTAATTCACTGGACCCCTCACTAGCTCATCACTCAATTAGAACTATTTTAACTGATGTTAACGCAATTAATTTGAGTTAATTGATTACAATCACACCACACTAGTGCATTAACTTCAACTGGACCCCCAAAATAATATAATCACTCTACATGCCTCATCTTAGACCCTCAACTCGAAATTCTTGAGCTAACTCAGTATTCATGACTTAGTTAACTGATACAAGTTTTTATGAGATGAAATTACAATTTACTGTCCAATTTATTTAAGGGAAAAATAAATTAGACAGAAAAATTTAGTACTAATGTGTAACTGAATTCCTCACTTTTGTTTGACTGGAATCGCACACCAATGTGTGGTGCAATTTTTTTCCTTTCTAGTTTCCTATTTCACTGTTTCTTGTTGCAAATTTCAACACTCCCTCTCAACAAGAAAGGAATTCAATCTATCCCAATCTAGTACCTTTGGAATGTTATGAATGCAACACTTCTCTAGTGTTGTTTGCACATGCAAATCTTGAAACTAAATAGCCTCCTTCGAACAACTAAATCAGTATATAATGCATCTGTCGTCAGAGTCTTCTGACTGCTAGATCCTACTGCACCTATCTACTGGACTCTCTGCACTGCTGCTGACATCTACATCCATGCCCTCTGCACTGCTGCCAACTCTGATCTACGCTCCAGTATCTGACATCTATCACTCTGATTTATGTCTTCTTGACATCTGACTGCATCAATCCAACCAATCCTTCCTACTACTATTTTATTATGGGCTCCTCGTAGCTAGGTTCGGTCCATGAGACACGTCATCTCAATGGACCCTACCTAAATTTCTTCTTGGGATTATATCTGCACATCGCCCCACCTCACACCTAGACCTCACACTTAGAGGTATAGCTACATGTACTCCTTCTTCCCATCTGGCTCAAAATTTCCCCCTCCTAGAGGTCTCTTCTTGAATTGACTCTTCCAATTGGTCTCCTCTCTACTTCTCAAATTGTGGTTGCTCCACAACCTTCTGAGACTACTTTTGAGGCTGCATGTTGAGAGATAATTGCTCCCTCTCAACCACCAATTCACTAACCACTGCTTTTCTCCTTAAATATTTTCATGTGTCCTCAACCTCGAGAGAATACAGGTTCTTGACTCTTACACTGATATGTTTCACTTGTCCTGTGGCTATATGTTTAAGGAAAACCTTTCCTTTTCTAAACATCACATCATAACCACAGTCTTCCAACACCACTATGGACAAAAGATTCTTCCTTAGGCCTGGAACATAAAAAACATATGCTAGTATGAGAGGGGAGACAGACTCCCTCTAAAAGTTAATTGTACCTATGTCGGTCGTGCTATACCTCCCGTCATCTCCAAACTCTATGTTCTGTTGGAGGTCCTTCTCCTCCAAGTCACTGAAGAGATCTATATTCCCCATCCCATGGAACGTGGCACCGTTATCTAGATACCACATGCATCGCATTACATGGTTGGTCATGCATTCAATGAGAGTAAAATAAAACTCTAACTATGAAGCCAATGCTTCACCCGCTGCAAGTGCTCGCTCCTTCTTGCTTGCCTTCTTTTATGGAAAATTTGAAGCATAGTTCCCATGCTCGTGACAGTGAAAACATCTGATCTTGGACAAGTCCCTCTTACCCTCTTCGCCTTGGGATTTATTTCCCTTGGCTTTCTTTTCATTTCTAACCAATGAAAAATCTTCTTCTTTGTTGGTGCTGGAGGTCCCATCTCTGGTGCTCCGCCTTATCTCTTCTATTACCAAGTCGAACCAAAAAAACTCCCAGTCTGGTAACTTCTCCCTCCCATTCATAGAGTCCTGGTAACTATGCTAGCTATTGGGAAGGCTTAGAAGTGCTAGGCTCACCAAGTCATCATCGTCTACGATCACACCAATACTTCCAAGCTCGTCTCAACATTGAGTGAACTTCGCCAAGTATGTTGGTATCATCTTTCCCTCCTCCTTCTTGATCTTTCCGAGCTTGTCCTTCTGTGCCAACTTCCTTTGGTAAATATTGTTCTAAAACAAATTTGTTAAGGACTTCCACAGAGCATATGGAGTCGCCTTCCCATGGAGACTCAAGAAAATATGATCTCTAACTCCTTCTAACAATATCCTTCTCGCCTTTGCTACCTTCTTCTGCCATGCATTAAGAAGTTGGGAATCTCCTGCTACGAGCTTGGGAATATCAAAATCTATGAACTCCAATATCAAAATCTATCAACTCATTGTCCTCCAATACTACCTCCATCATTTCCTTCCATGCAATATAATTTTAATTTCCCTTGAGTGCATATTCGAGTCTCAAGCCATTGAAAGACATCTTAATCTGCTGCTAGATCCTGAAGAATAAATCTGAAAATTTGAACCTATTCAAGACCAAATCAATTTATTCTCTTCTATTGTGATTCCTAGCGCTATGATACCATGTAGAAATTATATAGAAATTCTATACCAATGGATTCAATCTGATCATGTAATGTATTAAAACAAGATATTGAATCCTTCTACTATATTTGTGAAATATAAAACACGATATCTCAATCACATGTAAGTAAGAGAAAGGAAATTATCAATCACACAACACAAAATGTTCTTGGGGAAAGCACATGCTCAAAACCCCTCTATCATATATTTTACATATCCAAATAATCATGAAACAATACAATGCTTTCTCACACTGAGAAAATCTTGCACTCTACTGATCGTCTCACCCTGATCCTGCTCAAAACTGACTAGAAATTCTTAGGCAAAATTGACCAACACTTGCCAATTCTCAGCCCCTGCTAAGCCCAACCTTTCTCATGCAATACCTAGGCAATTAATACCATATTAAATAGGATAATTAGCCTTCCTTGATTTTGCAATCCATCTTGGCCTTCCTGTGACTTATAATTGCGCCCGGGAAATTTGCTAATAATACAATTGATAGTTATCTTCCATTTAGCCTATGTCTCAATTAGGTCTTCATCAAAACTGACATGCATGCATCTATTAATATTTAATTATCTATTATCTAATTGATCACTACTTGTGCATTAATATAATTTAATTCACTGGACCTCTCACTAGCTCGTCACTATGTTAGAACTAGTTAAATTGATTTTAACTCAATTAATTTGAGTTAATTGATTACACTCACACCACACTAGTGCATTAACTGCAATTGGACCCCCAAAATAATATAATCACTCTACATGTCTCATATTAGACCCTCAACTCGAAATTGTTGAGCTAACTCAGTCTTCATGACTTAGTTAACTGATACAAGTTGTTATGAGATGAAATTAGAATTTATTGTCCAATTTCTTTAAGGGAAAAATAAATTAGACATGCACATTTAGCACTAATGTGTAATTGAATTCCTCACCAATGTGTGACGGAATCCCACACTAGTGTGTGGTGCAATTTTTGTCCTTTCTGGTTTCCAATTTCACTATTTCTTGTTGCAAATTTCAACATCATACTCTTGCACACTTAGAGTATTCTTATAGCACTCTGGCATTTGGGAAAGAAAGAAAATGGAAGCAAAAATCAAGCAAGGAAGAGTTGGATAAAGTGGCTACAATGGGATTACTTGCAGGTATCAAGTTGATTGTATGATGTCCTTTATATTTTTGGTATGCATGGTACATGCATGTGTGTATTTGATTCTCTTGTTGTCAATGGCATGGGTTTTTCCAGGTGTGGCAGAGGTTTCATCCTTTCCTTTCCATTTCTGGATAGCTATGGTGTGATGGGATTCTTTCATTTGGTTGAGTTGTATTGTCGAATGGTTTTGGAACCGGGTGAGGTTGTCTCCAAAAAATTCCCAAGGGCCTGGAAATCCCTTGACTGGTAATGGCAAGATACGTGGTAAAGCCTAAGGGTGGAGATGGGAAAATTCCTCAAATTATTGATGAAGAAATTTGGAGGCATCCAAGCGTGTTAGGGCCTAGTGTTCCCTTGACTGGTTTTGGCGAGATTGTGGTAAAGCCTAATAGTTTATGTTTATTGTTTGGCCTATGAATCCCTTGACTAGTAATGACAGGATTGCGGTAAATCCTAATTGTATAGATGAGGGTTTCGAGCCTACAAATCCCTTGGTCGATGATGGTGAGATATGCGGTAAATCCTAAGGAATCCCTGGTTTTTTTTTTTTGAGTCCCACATTCATGCTTGGAATATGGCATGAGGGTCATTGGCTGAAAGAAAGATTTGGTTCAGCCCAATCTATGGTCAAGTGGTACGTGGAAGTCCATGACTTGGTTGGATTTTGCATATGTTAATAATATTCATTCTCCTTTTGTATTTTATGAGTAAATGTACTTTTTATGATGTGGATTTGATGGTTGTTCTATGAGGGTTATTATTCTGGTTATAAGCATGGTTTCATGACAAATTCTAGTTATGTCTCTTAATATGTTTTGATTAGTAAATGAATGGATATTGGATGCATGACCTAATAAATGTTATTACAGCTATTATGAGAAGTCATTAGACCTTCTTGGTGATTTTCAGATGAGTATGAGACCCTTATGTTGAGATATGCATTTATAGCATGCAGATTTCATGTTCATGATGTGTTTGATGAAATTTCTGTCATGGTTAGGCCTGGTTAGGTCAAGTTATTGTCTAATTTTTGTATGGAAGGCCTTGTATTTGTGTCATTTATTATTCTAGAAAGTTTCATTAAGCTTTGGGCAGTGTTCTAGAGACTAGCCCTGAAAAAAATTTGGGCAGTGTTATAGAGACAATCTTGTAAACATTTTTTTAAAATTCAAATCAAATTGTTACTCTTACACCAAATCATTTAAATTCCACATATGAGCAAAAAAACCCACGACAATATTGTCAAACAAATTTTAAAATTTAAATCAAATTGTTACTTTTTCGTAGTTGTGTACACCGTCGAAAGTTATTGACAAGTTGTTGTGAACCCGCATGTGTTAAAGGGATGGTGGTATTGTTATTTATTCGTCATATATTGAGGAGGTATTGACACAACACGACTTGCAGAGATTGACATAGGGCCTTAGTTCGCATATCCCTGGTGTCGGCGGCAGGCCTACGTCAGCCCCCTAGGAACTAAAAAACCTAAAGTATACATTAGAATTTTTAAAATAAAATAAAAAATATGTACGACAAGGAAAACTTTATTGTAAAAAAACAAATTAATCATCCTCCTCAATTACTATATATCACTCAATGCCCCGAGGGTAGTGATATAACAATTTATAGGAGTAAGTTTTGGAAGAAGTTTAAAAATATTAAAAAGTTATAAGGAACTATTTACTTGTTATCCTCCATCTTTGTTTTCTTTATTTTCATAAGAAAAAAAGTGAGTAATAAACAAAATAATTACAAAATTTATTTATTAATTAAATTTATAGGAGTAACTTTTGACATGAAATTTTGAAATATAAAGAAGCTTTATTCTTTTTTTTCTCTGTTTTTTTCACAAACAAAGAAATTAGTATCCCAAAGGTAAGGGTGAGGTTGTTGGTATCAACCCAAAGGTAAGAGAACCCATAGTTATACTCACTTATGAATGCTTTCTTAGGCTCAAAGTCATTACAACAATAATCGTCAAGGCATTAAAGCTCATCATGTCAGTAACAGGGATTTGAACTTGGGTGGGGAGGATAATAATTTTTCTTTCCCAACCACTCGAGATAACCCCAAATGACTCAAAATTTTGGGCATTAAGGACCTTGGGAAATCAATCAACCTTCCTCTTAGCTTGAAAGCAAGACAGAGGTTGTTGGTGCTTGGAACAATTAGCCTCCCTCTCAGCCTGAAGGCAAGAGAGAGGTTGTTGGTACTTGGCTAGTACACAATATAAACTCACTTAAGAGTGAAACATAGTTACTCTATTTCAAAGCTACAACATGTCAAACTACGAAATTTTAACCTAGGTGGGGAGAGTCACAACAACTTCATCTAGCCATTGACACTAAACTCAATTGACTAAAAAAAATTTTAGTCTATACATATAATAAATATTTTTCCTATTTGTTATAATATAATTTATATTTTTGATAAATTTATAGTAATCAGTTTTGATATGAGATTTAAAATTAACATAATAACTTAATAATTTTTCATTAAATATATTAAATATTTTTTCACTCATTTTTATTGTTTAATTTATATTTTTAATATTTTTATTTATGAATGCGATCATTTGAACCAGCTTGGCCATTCCCATTTGGATATAAGTGAGCTGATGGGATGCCTTTGAACAAAAAACTCCTTTTATATTCAAAGCTACTTGTAATGTCCTTGTAGATTGTGATGCAAATTGAATAGCGTACTAGGGAATATGGGTTGGGTAATATAAACCAGAAAGCTTAATACACGAATCTAGCCTACACACAAATAGGCCCACTGACGTTGACCTGGTCCTAATCATCAACCACAGGCTCATCAGGGAAATCTAACCAATACCCTTCTAGGAACGGTATCAAGTTCATGGCTTAAAAAATTGTTTAATGGGCTTCGACTTGAGCTTCCCCACCAGCATAAATGACAGAGGCGGAGGAAAATCAGTATACCCCGCAGAGGAAGAAGAAGCCAAAGGCACTCCTTCGCTTGTATACTTGGTATAGCAGGCAGATGGGAAAACTTTTGATTATAAATCTGGTTCAAGAAGCACTTCACCGAAGCTTAGAATTGAGAATAGGGTTGTGGGAAGCTTGGGTATGGACGCAGCTGGACAACGATTTGTGGTAACCCGCCATGCCCACCCAGTTCAACGTGAACAACTTTTCTCTATACACAGTCCCAAGAGGAGGTTTTTATTAGTCTCCACCAGTTTATTCCACTAATGAATCTTCAGTGTGAGATGCACCAAACACAACACTTATCCATGCATCTTGTGACAAGCAACACAATCTTCTGTTTTGTTGGATGAATCCACCGGAACCACCCCACCTAGGCCCCTCAACCTAGTTACTTATAAGAAATAGTTTGAAAATTTAAAGTGTGTATGTGTGTGCAACCTCACAAATTGCATAGTTTCCAATCTTTGAAGGTGTGTGTGTTTTCGTGTGTAACCTTGCAAATTCCATAAAGTTTCCAATGTTTAGAAGGTTTTGATTCTTGCTTTTTACCTTATTAGGGAGTGGACCATATGGCACATAAGATGTGGCTCAAAGGTAAATTTAGGTGTGTATCCATGGCTCGAAGTTGGGAATGAATTTAGACTATCAAATTTTCTTATAGGTCATCTTCATAAATCTAGAGTATAGGTATTAGAAGATGCTAAGTCTCAAACTCTAGAAGAGTGGGGTCGAGCTAGCTAGGAATTTTAAGCATCTTTGGGTCTTTCTAGACAAGAGGCAAAGGAATGAGAATCATATATAAGGTTCATTATCAAAGATTTTATAAGACTCAAATATGATATATAGGATGATCTAGTTTGGTCAAAGAACCCCAACAATTAGGAGTTTACTACCAAACTTGGTTACGATTCCTTTGTTGAATATATTTTTAGTAGTGTCAAAAAATGGTGGTGGGAATTACTATGGAAAATTCATGTCCCTATAAAAGGAAAAAAATCATTTTGGTTGGCATTAAACAACAATTTTCTTACATGGGATAATGGACTCACAAAGTTATGGGTGGGTCCAAATTAATGTTCCTTAAGTAGAGCTTTGATGAAACAATCTCACACCTCTTTATTTCCTATTCACATTCACCACAAGTTTGCAACAAAGTGATGGAAGAGTTGGTCAACAAAGCTTCATGAACACAGTCATGACTAACCAATTACTTGAAGCATTGGAAAGAAAATCATGACATTTCTCCTTTTGAATGTTTTCCATGCATTTTCACAGGCAACATATGGTGGGCCAAGAATACTAGTATTTCCTGGTCATGATATATTAGGGTTGACATCGTAGCTAGTCTAATAGTGAAATTTTGTAATGAATTCAAGGTTGACCTGAGGCCATAGAAAAGTAAAATCTCGGTAATACCTCCTCTTGAACGAGGAAATCCTTGGGATCTTTTCGATGGTACATCTTAGGGGCACCCACCAAGATGTGGGATCAGAGTGGTTCTACATATTTCTTAGTCAACTTACATTTGTGGTAGATATTCCCTTGCTCACAGATCAAATAATAGAGAAAAATTCATTGCTATGCACACCTTGTTGGCTATTGGTTCAGTAAAAAATAGGTAAATAAGTTGTAAATGATGGGATACTCAAAATCAGTCATTTATTGGGAAACCAATAAGGTTATTATGGAAAATATTTACTTGTAGCTAGTGATATAGGATATCAAGGAAACACTTCCTTCTTTCAATCAGCTCTCCTTCACACATACTCAAAAAATTAAATTCAAAAGTTGACACCTTATCATAAGATTCCTTGAATCATTTTGTAGCTTCTTTTGTTGTCTCAAAATATGTTGATGGTATCAAACATGAACACATAGTTATGCATGCCTACTTATATTATTCGCCTCGCTATTAGGAAGGGTTTGTTTATGTTTTATTTTTTTCTCGTCTCCTCTCTGTGACTCACAGGCCAAAATTTTATGGGAAGAATGACACATGGAAATTGTTGTGCTTTGAAGAATTTTTCTTTTTTTTGTTATATATTGGAGGAATAGAAGAATTTATTTAACATAGACTAGGACTATATCAATGCAATCCATTATCCATGAAATGTAAAAGTCGAGAACAAAAAATTTTGGGCACAAATATGTGTATACAAATCATACCAATATAATTTTTTTGGAATATATATATATATAGAGAGAGAGAGAGAGAGAGAGATTTAAAATCCCCCATTAGCTTAAAAAAGAATACATATTGTCTAGCTCCTTGTTTGTCGTGGTTGACCATTGAGGAAGCAAGGCCATTAGCAAAAAAGGTGGAATTTCATCCAAAAAATCATAAGATACCATGTGAGAGTAGAAATAAAACATGTGGCTTACTAACCATAGAGTCTACATGAATGAATATACAAAAACTAGCATGTTTCATAGGCCTAAACATACTAGAAAACCAACATGTCGAACAACTCCAAACATTCAATAGATTAAGAGAAGATTGAGACACCCACCTCAATAGGAATTGGGTCAATTGGATTGTTTGGAGTATGTCCTTTCCCAAGTGTGATAGAAACCTTCATTTGTGCCATACAATTTTCCATAGCCTTGAATTGTAATTGGAGCTCATCTAAGATCATAATTATTTGGTCTTTTGCATCATACATATAAAAAAGGACCTTACCTAAGATCATTTTTAACTACTAGTAGAGACCCCCTATGTGCATATACTAATTTAGAAACCCTCTCATGTGGCCTATATCAGGCACCCAATAAGCCACAATTACTATAACCCAAGAATCGAAGAGACACTTATGTTTTGATTTCATTTTTTTTCCTTTGCCCCCATTATTTCCCATTGGAATTTCAGTGGAGTTTGTGTATGAAAGAGTCTAGTTGAGGCTAGGTCCTCAAGCCTTTAGTGAATCCCCTTCCACTGCCAGCACAATGTGACCAGGATCATTGCCTTTTCATCCTCTTCACCTACTTAGGATATACCAAAACCAATGCAGCTTGGGACCACACATAGAAGAACAACTAAATATCTCTGTGTAGCCCCAAATTACTCAGAATTGTTGTTGCCTAGGAATTCACCAAACTTCAAGAGCCATTTTGAGGCCTTAAAATAACACTTTTTTGTGTCTCAACCTTACTATGGACCTACATTACATAATCTACACATTAATACATTTCCAATGACATAAGAATCACCTCAATTAGAGCTCCTATGAGAAATTTATGTCCCTCATAAGTTAACCTATCAAAATTTACAACCATAATTCAAAAGGATGCCACATCAACCCCCATTACTCATGGAAAAGGGGCTAGCCACATGACCGTGATGAAGAAAACTCTAGAAGATTCCATATTGTAACTCTATTTAAGAGTTGAAGGAGTCAAACTTAACCATGAGCCACATTATTTACTTCTTTGTACTCGCAAAAAATTTCTATTCAATGAAAGAGAGTAGAGCAACCTCGTCTTCTAGCTAGGTTTTCTCCCAAAAGGGTTTCTCAACTTATATCTTGTGCCAATCATGGTTTGTGAGTTATTATTTCAATGTTCTCTATTTTCTATATAATTATAATTTACATGCATACATAATAAATAGTAATTTATATATCCAAAAATCTAAAGAGAAATAAACCCTCATAGTGTAGATTTGATATTTTTAAGTATAATTTTATCAAATCTAGTGTGAAGAGTTGTTGAGTGGAATATCCACAATAGTTTCTAAGATCATATTGGTACTAATGTAGGTTTCTTTGGGTATATTGCAGATATTTGCAAGGGATCTATATTTTTTAAGCCAAAATCATAAAACCTCGGTCACAACCAACAAATATGTGAATAATACTCATGATCTTGTAGAGGAGAGGTTTTCACGGCTAGAAGCACAAGTTGCATATATAAAACACAACAATAATTTCCTCACGGTGGCCCTAACTAATGAGCTTGAGCTATTAAAAAAAGAAGGGGGTTCTAATGTAGAGGTTCTATGAGAGGGGAGATCAAGGGATAGGGAAGAAACAAAGAACAAGCCCAAGAAAGGACCCAAAAAAAAACAACCCAGCTTAAATGTTGTGAAACATTCACTATCCCTGTTCAAAATGGAAACAAAGGTTGAAATCAAGCCATATCAAGGTGAGATAAACGCTATAAAGTTAAATCATTTCTTGCAACAATTAGAAGTTTATTTCAATGTTCATCACATAGAGGAAGATCAAAAGGTTTGATTTGCATGGCTTAAATTATATGTCCACGCCTTGACTTGGTGGGAAACATTGAGGTTGGAGAGATATCCTCTAGTGACTAAGTGGGAGGACTTTAAAACCCTCGTAAATATATAATTTTACCTTATTACGTATCTAGATGACTAGTAGATCCAATAGCACTACTTTAGGTAGAATAAGGGGTAGAGTGTACAAGAGTGCACCACAAAATTTATAAATATGACCATAATGTTAGGTATCTTCCCAAAGAACCCATATGTACTCCTTAAGTATCTAGGGAATGTAAAAAGCCATTGGCAGAAGCTATTGATGTTTCTCAATCCTAGAACGATGGATGAAGCTTGTGTATAGGCACAATTCCTTAAGAACATAGGCCTAAAAAAAGGGAAATCAATTTGATCAAAGAAGAAGGAGAATTGAGACGCTTCCAAGGAGGGGAAGAAGAAGTGGAAAAGGGGAAAAGATAATAAGACAATAACTACAAAACACCATTGCAAAGACTCTAGGAGCCACTGCAACCACTGTAACATTGATGGCCATGTAGAGGAGAAGTCTTTAAAGTTGCATACAAAGCTTAACCTAAAGAACAAAAAGAAAGATAATAAAAAGAAGAATCTCATGGGAAATGATTCGAGCAACTAGGTTGAAAGTAGCTCAAATGTGGATGACAATATCGTATATACATCATTGTAGAAGGAGGTGAATTTGATTGATTCAATTAACAGGAAGAGAACAAAAAGACTAGGCTCTTCCATATAAAGATACAGGTTAAAAATACCATGATTGATACTTTGTTTGACATAGGATCATAAGAGAATATCATTGTAGCAAAGTTGGTAAACAAATTGGGATAGGAATTTTGTGATCTTTCAAGCTCATATCCATTGGGTTAGGTAAATAAGGAAGCATAAATAAATGTAACTGAATAGTGAAAAAATAGATTTACTATCAATGTTGATTTTATTGATGAAGTATAAGTAGATGTATGTGGAATGGAATTTGGAAGTCCCTACATGTACATGCAAGATTCAATCTTCATGCAGATAGCCAATCAATATTGACACTTCAAGGATGGAAAATCAACCACCATTAGTGTGCACATGGCAAGCCAAAACTTCCATTGGTAAGTGCCAACCAAGCCAAGAATTGATCAATTATAGCGAGAAGTATGTTTTACTGTTTTTAAGAGAAACTCAGCTTATAAAAGAGTTAGTGAGAGAAAAATAAATCCCTAGAGGGGTGTACTAAGAAACAAAAACAAAACATCAACTTGAAGAGTTTCTACATGCATGCAGGGATTTGTTCCAAAAGCCTAAAGGGCTACCACCCAAGAGAGAAGTGGAGCACGAGATCTGTATAAATTATACAAACAATATGTATACCAATGGAGTCAATCTGATCATGCGATATTCTAAAGCAACATATTGAATCCTTCTACAAATTAATTGTGGAAAATAAACACAATCGCCAATCACAACAAGTAAAACAAAGAATCAAATCAATCCACGACACATATATTTTCCCAGGGAAAGCTTGCTACTCAAAACCCATATATCTTCTATTGTATATTCAACAAGGAATCATGAAACAATTATAGTGCACTCTTCTCACAAGAGTTTGTTTCACTCTCACAACTGTCTCACACTGATCCAGACAAAATCGACCAACACTTAGCCAATTTTCAGCCTCTGCTCAACCTACCTTGCTTGTAAAATTCATGTGGAATGAAACTCCTATTCTTTAGGAATTTCAGCCTTCCAAAACTACGTAATGATCATGGTCAATCCTATGGGTGTATTATTTCATGCGAACAGTTTGGTAATGATACAACTGATAGTTAACATCCCTTTAACCTCTGTCTCAACTGGGTCTTCATCAGAACTAACATGCATGCAACTATTAACAATAAATCGTCAGTTACACTACCAATCACTGCATGTGAATTAAATCTGATTTAATTCGCTTGACCTCTCACTAGTGAAACAATCAGTTACAACTATTTAAATTGATTTTAACTCAATTAATTGAGTTAAGTGATTTCTCGGGCATTAAACTAATGCACTAACTACAACTTGGACTAAAAAAAAAATAGAATCACTCTACATGCCTCACCAACCACCCTCAACTCGAAATTCATGAGCTAACTGAGTTTATCACACTCAGTTAACTATTAAAAGTGATTATGAGATAAGATTACAATTTATTGTCCAATTTAATTAAGGGAAAATCAAATTAGACACACATTTCTTGTTTACTTTTCAACACTCCCTCTCAACAAGAAAGGGATTATCAGCTACCCCGTTCTTGCCTCTATGGTATTCGAATTTTCTCTTGGAGAGCGCCTTCGTCAGAATATTTGCGTCATGATCTGCCGTGGGAATGTACCGAAGTAACATAATGCGTCTATGAACACAATCTCTGAGATGGTGGTACCGAATGTCTATATGTTTGGACTTGTCATGGAATACTGAATTAACTGAGAGTTTTATGCAACTCTGATTATCGTAATGTATCACTGTCAAATCCATCTGATGACCAAAAAAGTCAACAAGAATCTTCCTCATCCAGATGGCCTCACATGCAGCCTAACTGGCTACCATGTACTTTGCCTCGGCTGAAATGGGTGCAACTGATCTCTGCTTACTACTGTACCAAGAAACCATTGTCGATCCTATGTTGAAGATCCCTCCTGATGTGCTCTTTCTTTCTGATGGACTGCCTACCTAATATGCATCGGTGAATCCTTGAAGCTTCACTCCCTCTGTCTGTATGTACCATAATCCATACTCTGTAGTGCCCCTGAGATATTTCAATACATGCTTCCCCGCCTTCCAAAAGATCTTGGTTGACTTAACCATAGCTTGACTAAGCTGGTTAACTGTGTAGAAAATGTTTGGTCGTGTGTTCACCAAGTACATGAGTGAACCCACAAGATTTCTGTAAATAGTAGCGTCCACTACCTCACCTAAAGTAGCATCCTCCTTCCTCTAGTTTCTTGCAAGAGGAGTCTCCATGGGTTTATAGCTCTCCATGTGGAACTTTCTCGGGATCTCTTTGGCATACTTGCCTTGAGAAAAAAATAGCTCCCCATCCTGCTGCCATATCTCCAAACCAAGGAAATAGTGAAGGAGTCCCATGTCCTTCATCTCAAACTCTCTTGCAAGATCATCTTTGCAAGAAGTTATGAGTTGCTCATCACCTGTCAAAATTAGATCATCAACATAAAGTACGATAATCAAGAGCTTACCATCAACCACAATCTGGTACAGGTTCGCATCTGCTTCACTCTTCATGAAGCCCAACCCGGTGAAATAGTTGTCAATCTTGGTGTACCAAGCATGAGGTGCTTGCTTCAGCCCATACAATGCTCTCTTGAGTCTACACACATGTGACTCACTATCAAAGGTCTCAAAACCTTCTGGCTGCTCAATGTACACTTCTTCCTCAATAACTCCATTGCGAAATGCAGTCTTCACATCCATCTAATTTATCAGCCACCCCATATGCGCTGAGAGTGCAAGGATATATCTAATCGATGAGTACCTTGCAAACGGTGCAAAAGTCTACTCATAGTCAATCCCCTCAACTTGTGAGAATCGTTGGGCTACAAATCTAGCCTTGTACTTTTCCACACTCCCATATGTTGCTTGCTTCACCTTATAGATCCATCTAGATCCAACCACTAATTTCCCAACTGGTCTTGGGACAACTTCCCATGCACTTTTCCTGACGATGGAATCGTACTCCTCAACCATGGCATCAACCCAAATTGGTTGTTGCACTTCTTCCTCAAAAGAGGATGGTTATGTCACAATACATTTTCTCATAAGAGCCATGTATCCAGTAAACCTGTCTGGAGACTGTCTCTATCTACGCAGTGACGTAGGTGCTCCTACATGTTCTGCTGCATCAAGTCTCAATCTATCAACTTCTGTGGTGTGCCTTCTGTTAAGGTCCTATAAATATAGGATTCATAATTTGGAATTGACTTATGATAGTCTTGTAAATATGTACATACTTTTCTTTCTGCAATTTGTTTTCCCATATTTGTAAAAAATAAAAATAGAAAACCAAAAAGAGGGTAAAAGTCCTAAAAGAAATATCAAAGGACTTAGAAAAAATAATATACCCCAAAGAAAAAAGAAATAAAACATGAAAGTGAGCAAGTCCAAATGCCACTACTTTTTACCGATGATTATGGCAGAGTGTTAATAAATGCCATAATACATGATGAGTTGAACTATTCAATCTTGACTTGTCATGTTTCAATTTACATGTTATAGATATTGAATAAAGATTAGTCAGACAGTTTAATCCTGGCTAATCAGTAGATAGGTAGAGAATAAATAGGAGCTCATCAGTTTAATTTGAGCCTTCAGAAGATATATGGTAGATTTATTTAGTTTTTACTACTTTCAAAAGAATAAAATGTTTCAAGGTTTCTAGCTCAAATGCACCTGCAAAAAGGAAGAAAAAGTATTAGATTAAAAGTTGGGTAGGTAGAAAGAAGTGGGAAGAAACATGTAAATATTTAGACCAAACAACAATCACTAATTTCCTATCCCTTACTTATAGTTGTTCTGCATTTTAGACTTCCAATCAAATAGGCTCAGAGCATTTCTCTGACTTCTGTTGGGACCAGACCCAAGGCTCAATGATTAATAAGTTAAAAAGTGTTGAATTACTATTTTTAAATCCCTGATTATCATCTTTTACCCTACATTCATCTATTACACTTTAATTTCATAAGTAAAGACCTTTTACTTAATGAAAAATAAAATCCCCTTTTGACTAATTTCCTTCATTCATAAAAGCATAAAAACCCTCCAAAAATATTATATTCTAGGTCAAAGTGGTCAAATTTTAAATGATAAAGCTTGGCTTTCACATTATCACTTTACTTAGTCATATAATTATATTTTGGTGGTTTTTCATTGTCCTTAGTCATATTAACTTCTAATTTATATATTAAATCCCTAAAAAGACATTTTCCCTATTAATATAATTCCCTTTTATATTAATACCCTTTTAAACCAACTATTATAAGATTTTATGCCAAAGTGAATTATCCATATGTTGAAATAAATATCCTAAAATATACCCCCTTTGGCATAAAACTGACTATATATAAATACCCCGACCCCTACAGTTATTAAACCCCCCATGGTTTAATAGACTATATAATAAAACTAAAAATGCAAAAATTGACCTTTTTATACATATATTATGTATTTCTAAAGCGCAAAAACATTTCCAACCTATCACTTTTTAGCCTAAGTTCTTATAAAGGCAGCAACCCCTGCTCCTTTATAATTTACTTAACATTATTCCCCGCATAAAGCTTAAACCAAGGTTAAATTTTCCCCTTTCCCATTATGTAAAACCTCACGTTTTATATAATAGCTAACCCATATAAACCCTCTTAACCCACCTCACGCATCCCAACATACATATAAGCCTTTGTATATCATACCATATAGCCTCGCTTATATACATAATCTCTTTTCATATATATGAAAACTTTAATAAAATTACATATCATACAAAGGTTTTTATAACATTTTCCATCCGCCACCACATACATAGACCCCGGTCCCACCATCATTTCGACTGCAACTTTCCTTTTAATTTGGACCATTTGCTCCAACCTCTCAAATCCAACGGCGAAGGATGTGTTTCGCGTCCACAAGTTAATCGTCAGCCCAACGCCCAAATGCATGCGAAATGGGTGGTTTTCCCATTTCCGCCTCCGGCGACGTGGCGTAAAACTATTCGATCGCATTCGTTTTGGAAAATACAGCTTACCACCCTGAGCCAACGCAAAAACCACTAATGGTTTTGCATTTAGAACCATTCCCGCTTTTGATGTGACCAGCATTTATTACGTTTTTAAATATTTGTATCAAAGGTTAAAATCTTTGTTATGATCCTTATTAACATTATTTTCATATTCCCGACTAATAAAGAGCTCCACCTGGCCGTGTTAAGATTCCCAATTCTTTTTTAAACTGTGTTGGTCGATTTCCTACCTTAAACTCCGATTTGACTCCAAATTCCTTATCTGAAGACCAAAAAAGACTTTTTCGGCTCCAACTATTTGAACCAGAGCTCAAATTCAACCATAAAATGTTGTAGAAACCCTTCCGAAAATCGAATACCTACCATCTGAGGTATTTTTCATCAATTTAAAACCCTGCACAGTCAATTCTGAACCGTCCTTAAGCACAGCAAGCTTTCAATTATAAAAATTCACTGTGGAAACTGCCCAAAAACGCCCCAAACAAGCCAAACCCTGGCTAATTTTTTCCAGGAAACCTTATTTCCGTTGTAAGCCTTTTTAAGCCAAATTTCCTCAACTTATGACCTCTGAAGATCAATTCCGAAACACAAAAGGATTTTAAAGCCTACAGATCTATTAAAAATCTCCTTTTTACAATTTAAACTATTCAGGAAACCATGTTTCTTGTCTTATCCCAGTATCAATCCTCAGATAAACCTAATTGAGAAAAAATCCCAAAAGAAGATATCTTTAGCCTAAATTTCTGAGTTACCCCTCTATTTAAAGTAAATTACTTCTGTAAACTAGTTTAAACTTGCAGAAGTAGCCCAAAAATGCCTAAAAAACAGATTTAAACCTCCACGGACAGATCTCATTCCACAAGTATTTCAAAAAGTCTTCAATCACCTCCCTACATACCTGGATTTCATTAAAAAATTGTTTGATTTTTGTAGGTTATAATCAGAATATGGATTTGGGGCAACAGTTTCAATACTAGTTGACAAAATTGTTTGCTCCAAATTTTCAGATTTTAATTCAAAAGCTTCATTCAACAAACAATTTGTATACAAAGAAACAATAAAATCAAGTCAGAGAGAGATCAGAATGATGAAATTTGCACAGTGAGTGGTAACAGTGAAAACATAATATGTAAAGAGTATTATTGGTTAAAGTGTATCAGGCAAAAGTCAGAGTGAAAGTTAAACAAAGTTACAGAGTGGTCAAGGTAAAAAATTAAAAGTAAAAACAGAGTCAGAAATGATAAAAAGAGATGAAAATACTTTCACCAACAATGAATTTTATCCAAAGTGAAAGTAAAACAGTTAAAAGAACAAAAAAGGTGAAAAGATGAAAACAGAGCAAGAAGGAACATTTTTGCAGAAATTTCATGTTTAAGTCATTGTTTTTCAGAAACTATTGTGACCAATCCAAGATGAATTTTTCAAAACTGAAAGATTTTTATATTCTTAAGGTGTCCAACTACAAAAACCTCTCTCACTTTTCTAACAGCCATTATGGATTGGGAAATATTAAACAATATTGGAAAGCACTTTTTGCATAAACTTCCTGTTAAGTCATCATTTTTCAGAGAATATTATGGCCAATAAAAAATACATCTTATAAAACTGAAGGAGGTTTTTGTTCCTAAGAGACCCAGCTACAAAAACCTATCTCACCTTTTGCACAGGTATTACAGAATGAGAGATACATGCGCATTTCTACAACCTATTTTTCAGACTCTGTAAAACTTTGTTTTACACATCTTTTTGCAGAGCCTATTGTGCACGACTGGAGCAGAAATTTAGAGAACTGAGAGATTTTTATCTCACCCACATATTAATATACAATAACCTCTTTCACTTTTTACATATCTATTTCAGATTGAGAAATACAAAGGTATCATTGGACCCCAATTTTGCAGAATTGCTGGAGCAGAATGCACAAAGAAAGGAAACAGAGAGTGACTTAGATGCCTCATCATCAACTAAGAGTTGAGATCAAATTTGAATTCTCTTCTTAGTCATCATATATCCATGATTATAGTGCCAAATAGTTTCATTAGTTTTTAGTTTCCTTTTATTAAGTTCTATTTATGTAAAACAGTTAGAGATATTTGTAAACTAATCTTGATATTTTTTCAAGATATTCTAGTTTAGAATTTGTATAAATACTTCACTCTTTGAAGTGTTTTGTGTGGAATAAAATTTCTAAGAGCATTATATACATCTTATTGGTACGTTGGAGGCTCACATGTGTTGATTTCAAAGTAGCAGTCTAGACAATAGCCAATTGGACTTCATAATTCAGGATTCATGCAATAATTTGAAGAGTAAAGTGCATCTATCTTGTCATTTTTTACTTTCTGAGTTCCATTAATTTCATATATGTTGTTCAATATTAATGATTAAGTAGGATTATTACTTCAGGACTAGTGTTAGAACTCCCTGTCTTAACTACTTAATCATTTTAATGTTTTATGTTGATTTCCGGATTTATGAATTCTTAATTGCTCCTAGTCCCGTGTGACCCCTGCCTCCTTCCTCTTTTTCTGGATCAAAGGATTCTTTATTTCCCTTTATCCTAAAGCAAGCCATCCCATAAAAATAATCTATCCAAATCTCTGAGGGTTATCTACCTTGCCCTGAATACATTAGCATCCTCTTGGCCTTGCCTTCTAATTCTGCTTGCTAGACTTTGACTCCATAGCCCAATGGATTAGTAGATCCCTCTTTAATTTGTCTTCAAGTAATCTTATTTTCCACCAAAAATTTCAAAACCAAAACCAAATTGAACTATCATAACTAGCCTAAAACATCAAACAAAAACAAAGTTAAATCATAAAGAGAGAGCCCTCTCTGAAATTTAGGAAGGCTAGATCCTAGATTTCCAAAGTAGGTTTGTGGTTACCTCGGACTATTTCTCTTAAATCTGGAGAAATTACTGAGTGATAACATAATGGCGACTCCACTGGGGAAGACTAAAATTTTCTTCAGAAATATTTTACAGGTTCAGATCTGATCTATGATGGTGGACAGTGATCAAACACACAAAGGTTAAAATCATCCACCTGACGACTCCACATCAATGTCACAATCAATACTCCACTGGAGGAATGAACCTGGAAGAACAATATGGAAAGATCAGGCTTTCAACTTGGATCTTAATCCAAGACATTATGTTCTTTCTCGTTAAGAAATTTTTTCAATATATATTGTATTTTATATAAGGATCTAACTTGGTTTTACATATACAGTGGCCTTTCGTTATGGATAATTTTCAAGATGATCCAAGAACAAAACGAAGATATGCTCCCATGAGCAAAGATCACATACCTGGATTTCCACACAAACTACCAAAGGTAAATCGGGGTAAAAATTTGCCCATGTTTCAAGATGACAATATTGATGATCCTTTGTTACTTCTCATTAAATTTCATATACACTCATCAAGATTGAAGGGTGATTGGCATGAGGATTTCCTCATGAAGATATTCATGGTAACCTTAGAAGGAAAAGCAAGGGAATGGTACGAAGCTCTCAAACTTGCTAGTTTATTTTCTCTAAAAGATTTTCATAAGGTATTTTATGAGTATTACAAAGAAGATTTTCCATCTTTATCATTAGCTGAAAATTGTTGTGGTCAAGCTGAAGATCTCATACATTACCTTAAAAATATTAATGAAAATTTTGGAAATTGGCGTACTAAAGATTTATTAGAAGAATTCCATAAATTTCATTCTCAAGTTAAATGTCATGATAATCAATAGGAGTTAAACAAAGATGAAATAGATCAGGAGATGAATCAAGATCCACAAATCCCCTCTGTAGTAACAAATGATGTTTCATTTAATGTTTTGAATGAAGTTAAAGAAAATATTCAACCTTATGATCAATTTTTAGATAAGAGAAAAAACAATTGTCATTTCAATCTAAGAATTCATATATTCCCACCCCCCCTCACCGAAGAAGAAATCAATTTGCTTCTAAACATGCAATCATCCTCGAAATATTTACATAATGAAGAAATTTTTTCTACTTATTCCAATGTTGATGAAGAGATAGAAGAACAGGTTGATGTTCATGTTATTCTACCTTCCCAAAAAGGCCCATTGCTTGATAGCACTCCTATTGAGCAAAATAATGACTTTCAAATAGAATGCAACCAATCTAATAAAGATATATTAGGATTGTTGGAAGAGAAATCTGTTGATCTAATGTTTATGATTGATGACATTCCTTGTTCTGAAGATTTGCCTAAGTATGATCAGTATGATGATAATTATGTTCTCCAAATTCAAGCTAATCTCACAGAACAATCACTAGCTATTTTGAGGGATGAGATATTATAATTCCAGCTTGATGAGGATTTTCTAAGAGCTGTCTTTCTTATTTTGAAATTAAGAAAATATTCTCCTCAACTTAAAAAATGTGTTCTTGAGATAATTTCTGAAAATTATGAAAATGAAATTAAACTTTTACATTCTCAAATTCAGTCTTATAATTTCTGAGCTCCCAAAGAATTCTTGGAAAATCTTCCTTCTCCAAAGAAAGAGGAAATTGTACCATCTTTTGACTTGCAAATTGAGGATGATTATTCTTTCAAACACAAGACTGAAGAAATATTTTCAGGGTTTAATATTCAGAATACAACTAAACAACTAGTCATTGAAGGCCTAGAAGCACAAATCATACATTATGCTTTTAATGATCCTATAACAAATTATATGGAGAATATTTTTAGCTCAAATCTGAAAACATGTTTTATCTATGAGGATCAAATATATCAGCAATTGCCATTTCACATCATATCATTGATTATGAAGACACATGATCAAGTTATACTTGCAAGTTTGATCACAAGCAGTCAAATTATACATTCATTGCTAAAATTACTTGACTGGCTTCATTGGCATTTTTTTATTACCTGATTCAAAAAAATTAACAGTAGATTAGAGTAGGTAGATGAATGCAAATAAGCTCAAATCTCTGAGAATTTTTTTTTAGTATTCAGTTTTCAGCTAGTTTTGAAATAATTCATTAAGATTTAAAGCCAAGGAGAAGGTCCTAAAGATATTTAAGATCTATCAGTTTGGTTTGAGAATTTCAGTATGTTCTTTTACTTTCAGATCCGATTTCAGTTTGCAGAAAAAGGACTAAATTCAGTTCAAGAGTTTTAGTTACAAAGATTTTATAACAAAGCAAATGCATGTTTGGGATTGGCTCAAAGGATCAGGCTACTAGTCGACGGTGTTCTTGACATCTCACAAGGAGATGCCATCCCCATGTGAAGCCACTGTTAGGGTACTATAAATATAGGATTCATAATTTGGAATTTCCTTATGATAGTCTTGTAAATATGTACATACTTTTCTTTCTGCAAGTTGTTTACCCATATTTATAAAAAATAAAAAATAAAAATAGAAAAGAAAAAAGAGGGTAAAAGTCCTAAAAGAAAGATCAAAGGACTTAGAAAAAATAATATACCCCAAAGAAAAAAGAAATAAAACATGAAAGTGAGCAAGTCCAAATGCCACTACTTTTTACCGATGATTATGGCAGAGTGTTAATAAATGCCATAATCCATGATGAGTTGAACTATTCAATCTTGACTTGTCATGTTTCAATTTACCTGTTATAGATAGTGAATAAAGATTATTCAGACAATTTAATCATGGCTAATCAGTAGATAGGTAGAGAATAAAGAGGAGCTCATAAGTTTAATCTGAGCCCTCGGAAGATATATGGTAGATTTAGTTAGTTTTTATTGCTTTCAAAAGAATAAAATGTTTCAAGGTTGCTAGCTCAAATGCACCTACAAAAAGGAAGAAAAAATGTTAGATTAAAAGTTGCGTAGGTAGAAAGAAGTGGGAAGAAACATGTAAATATTTACACCAGGCAACAATCACTAATTTCCTATCCCTTATAATTGTTCTGCATTTTAGATTTCCAGTCAAATAGGCTTAGAGCATTTCTCTAACTTCTGTTGGGACCGAACCCAAGGCTCAATGATTGATAAGTTAAAAAGTGTTGAATTACTTATCATCTTTTACCTTACATTCATCTATTACACTTTAATTTCATAAGTAAAGACCTATTACTTAATGAAAAATAAAATCCCTTTTTGACTAATTTCCTTCATTCATAAAAGCATAAAAACCCTCCAAAAATATTATATTCTAGGTCAAAGTCGTCAAATTTTAAATGATGAAGCTTGGCTTTCACATTATCACTTTACTTAGTCATATAATTATATTTTGGTGTTTTTTCATTGTCCTTAGTCATATTAACCTCTAATTTATATATTAAATCCCTAAAATGACCTTTTCCCTATTAATATAATTCCCTTTTATATTAATACCCTTTTAAACCCACTATTATAAGATTTTATGCCAAAGTTAATTATCCATATGTTGAAATAAATATCCTAAAATATACCCCCTTTGGCATAAAACTAACTATATATAAATACCCCGCCCCCCTACAGTTATTAAACCCCCCATGGTTTAATAGACTATATAATAAAACTAAAAATGCAAAAATTGACCTTTTTATACATATATTATGTATTTATAAAGTGCAAAAACATTTCCGACCTATCACTTTTTATCCTAAGTTCTTATAAAGGCAGCAACCACCACTCCTTTATAATTTACTTAACATTATTCCCCGCATAAAGCTTAATCCAAGGTTAAAGTTTCCCATTTCCCATTATGTAAAACCTCACGTTTTATATAATAGTTAACCCATATAAACCCTATCAACCCGCCTCACGCATCCCAACATACATATAAGCTTTTGTATATCATACCATATAGCCCCGCTTATATACATAATCCCTTTTCATATATATGAAAACTTTAATAAAATTACATATCATACAAAGGTTTTTATAACATTTTCCATTCACCACCACATACATAGACCCTGGTCCCACCACCATTTCGACCGCAACTTTCCTTTTAATCTGGACCGTTCGCTCCAACCTCTCAAATCCAATGACGAAGGATGTGTTTCGCGTCCACAAGTTAATCTTCAGCTCAACGCCCAAATGGATGTGAAATGGGTGGTTTTTCCATTTCCGCCTCCGGAGACGTGGCGCAAAACTATTCGATCGCGTTCGTTTTGGAAAATACAGCTTACCACCCTGAGCCAACACGAAAACCACTAATGGTTTCACATTTTAAAAAACAAAACCATTCTCGCTTTTGATGTGACCAGCATTTATTACATTTTTAAATATTTGTATCAAAGGTTAAAATCTTTGTTATGATTCTTATTAATGTTATTTGCATATTCCCGACTAATAAAGAGCTCCACCTGGCCGTGTTAAGATTCCCAATTCTATTTTAAACTGTGTTGGTTGATTACCTACCTTAAACTCCAATTTGACTCCAAATTCCTTATTTGAAGACCAGCAAAGACTTTTTCAGCTCCAACTATTTGAACCAAAGCTTAAATTCAACCATAAAATGTTGCAGAAACCCTTCCGACTATCGAATACCTACCATCTGAGGTATTTTTCATCAGTCTAAAACCCTGCACAGTCAATTCTAAACCGTCCTTAAGAAAAACAAGCTTTCAATTATAAAAATTCACCGTGGAAACTGCCCAAAACAAGCCAAACCCTGGCTAATTTTTTCCAGGAAACCTTATTTCCGCTGTAAGCCTTTTTAAGCCAAATTTCCTCAGCTTACGACCTCTGAAGATCAATTCTGAAACACAAAAGGATTTTAAAGCCTACAGATCTATTAAAAATCTCCTTTTTACAATTTAAACTATTCAGGAAACCATGTTTCTTGTCTTATCCCAGTATCAATCCTCAGATAAACCTAATTGAGCAAAAAGCCCAAAAGAAGATATCTTTAGCCTAAATTCCTCAGTTACCCCTCTGTTTAAAGTAAATTACTTCTGTAAACTAGTTTAAACTTACAGAAGTAGCCCAAAAACGCCTAAAAAACAGAGTTAAACCTCCACATACAGAACTCATTCCACAGGTCTTTCAAAAAGCCTTCAATCACCTCCCTACAGACCTAGATTTCATTAAAAAATTGTTTGATTTTTGCAGGTTATCATCAGAATATGGATTTGGGGCAATAGTTTCAATACTAGTTGACAAAATTGTTTGCTCCAAATTCTCTGATTTTAATTCCAAAGCTTCATTCAACAAACAGTTTGTATACAAAGAAAGAATAAACTCAAATCAGAGAGAGATCAGAATGATGAAATTTGCACAGTGAGTGGTAACAGTGAAAACATAACAATTAAAGAGTATCATTGGTTAAAGTGTATCAGGTAAAATTCAGAGTGAAAGTTAAAAAAAGTTACAGAGCAGTCAAGGTAAAAAATTAAAACATCCAAAGTTAAAGTAAAACAGTTAAAAGAACAAAAAAGGTGAAAATATGTAAACAGAGCAAGAAGGAACATTTTTGCAAAAATTTCCTATTTAAGTCATTGTTTTTCAGAAACTATTGTGACCAATCCAAGATAAATTTTGCAAAACTGAAAGAGGTTTATGTTGTTAAGTTGTCCAACTACAACAACCTCTCTCACTTTTCTAACAGAAATTATGGATTGGGAAATATTAAACAATATTGGAAAGCACTTTTTGCATAAACTTCCTGTTAAGTCATCATTTTGCAGAGACTATTGTGGCCAATAAAAAATACATCTTATAAAACTAAAGGAGGTTTTTGTTCCTAAGAGACCCATATACAAAAATCTATCTCATTTTTTGAACAGGTATTACATAATGAGAGATACAACCTATTTTTCAGACTCTGTAAAACTTTGTTTTACACATCTTTTTGCAGAGCCTATTGTGCACAGCTGTAGCAGAAATTTAGGAAACTGAGAGAGTTTTATCTCACCAACATATTAATCTACAATAAACTCTTTCACTTTTTACATATCTATTTCAGATTGAGAAATACAAAGGTATCATTGGACCCCAAGTTTGCAGAATTGCTGGAGCAGAATGCACAAAGAAAGGAAACAGTTAGTGACTTAGATGCCTCATCATCAACTAAGAGTTGAGATCAAATTCAAATTCTCTTCTTAGTCATCATATATCCATGATTATAGTGCCAAATAGGTTCATTATTTTTTAGTGTCCTTTTATTAAGTTCTATTTATGTAAAACAGTTAGAGATATTTGTAAACCAATCTTGATATTTTTTAAAAATATTCTAGTTTAGAATTTGTATAAATACTTCACTCTTTGAAGTATTTTGTGTGGAATAAAATTTCTAAGAGAATTATAGACATTTTTCTCGTACGTTGGAGGCTCAAATGTGTTGATTTCAAAGCAGCAGTCTAGACAATAGCCAATTGGACTTCATAATGCAGGATTCATGTGATAATTTGAAGAGTAAAGTGCATCTATCTTGTCATTGTTTACTTTCTGAGTTCCATTAATTTCATATATGTTGTTCAATCTTAATGATTAATTAGGAGTATTACTTCAGGACTAATGTTAGAAATCCCTGTCTTAACTACTTAATCATTTTAATGTTTTCTGCTGATTTTCGGATTTAGGAATTCTTAATTTCTCCTAGTCCCGTTTGAACCCTGCCTCCTTCCTCTTTTTCTGGATCAAAGGATTCTTCATTGCCCTTTATCCCGAAGCAAGCCATCCCATCAAAACAATCTATCCAAATCTCTGAGGGTTATCTACCTTGCCCTGAATACATTAGCATCCTCTTGGCCTTGCCTTCTAGTTCTGCTTGCTAGACTTTGACTCCATAGCCCAATGGATTAGTAGATCCCTCTTTAATTTGTCTTCAAGTAATCTTATTTTCCACCAAACATTTCAAAACCAAAACCAAATTGAACTGTCATAACTAGCCTAAAACATTAAACAAAAACAAAGTTAAGTCATAAAGAGAGAGCCCTCTCTGAAATTTAGGAAGGCTAGATCCTAGATTTGCAAAGTAGGTTTGTGGTTACCTCGGACTATTTCTCTTCAACGTGGAGAAATTACTGAGTGATAACGCCTTCTACCAAGTCTGGTGGATGGCTCTGCATGAGTGTTTTCTGCCACTCCATGATCCTCCGCATGTGGTTTCTCCACATCTTAAGGTTCATCCTTTGGAATCAAGAGTTCCTCATCTGCATGCAAATCAAGCTCCCTCTCAAGGGACAATCGCATGGATTTCTCCTCATCAAATTTTATATCATGTCTCACAAAAACCATCCTAATTTTTGGAAAATACACTCGATAGTTTTGGGGAGTATCAATGTACCCCACAAATATCCCAATCTTAGCCGTTGGTTCTAGATTATTTCTGGAATATTTGGTCACAATGCAATAGACACATGAGCCAAAAAATTTAAAATATGAAAAATTAGGTTTCTTACTAGAAAAAATCCTCCTCTGGTGTACTCATGCCAAGTATCCGATGAGGACTATGGTTTTGCACAATATCGTTGTGTTTCGTGCCTTTCCCCACGGATGCAACAGTAGGCATTGATCATGTAACATCGCTCGTACCACACCCACAATTGTTCTGTTCTTTCTTTCTACAACCCCATTCTGTTGTGGGTTATGAGGTGCAATCATCTCTCTCTATCCTTATTTGCTACAGAAGTTCTTGAATTCATTGGAGATGTACTCACCACCATTGTCACTCCTCAGAGCCTTCACATGCTTCCCTGTGTCTTTCTCAACCAGTGCTTTGAACTCACAAAAATTTGAGAACGTCTGATCTTTATTCTACATGAACTAGATCCAATACTTTCTAGAAAAATCATCCACAAAATCACATAATACCTATGCTTTGTTGTATAAGTTGTAGAGAATGGTCCACACACATCTGAGTCAACTCTCTTAAGGATTTTTGTTGCTCGGTTCTCCTTCTTGTGATAAGTGGCTTTTGTATACTTCCCCATGATACATCCCTTGCATGTGTCTATCTGCGCAAGAGTACCGTTTGGAAGTCCCGTAGAAATATGTTGCATGACCTTCAAAGCACCGTGGTGTGGATGGCCCAATCTCTTGTGCCATAATTCACCCTCATCCCGACTCACCACTTTTTCTGTTTACCCATCAATGTTGCGCAACCATATACATCAATTTTGTAGATATTATTCACATGAATCCCAATCTTCTTGACTTGTATTGTGTCTTTGCGACGAATGAATGCTTTCCCTTCACTGAAAAACACATCATATCCTCTATCCTCCAACATAGCAACTGAAACTAAATTATTTTTCAAGCTTGGTACATGCATGACATCTTTTAATAAGAAGGATTTACCTTACTATCTCTGGAAAGTAACTGTACCAATCTCGGTAGTGCTATACCTCCTGTAATCACCCATTTCGAGATGCATTTGGAGATCCTTCTCCTCCAAGCTACTAAAAATTTCTTTGTCGCTCGTCATGTGGAAAGATGCACCACTATCCAAGTACTACACTGATCCCATGGCACTAGACAACATGCATGCGATGAGTGAGAAGTCCAACTCAAATTGCGAGGCCAATGCCTCACCCGTTGTAGATCCTAAATCCTTCTTGTTGTTATTCTTCTTATGTGGACAATTAGTGGCATAATGTCCATGCTCGTGACAGTGAAAACATTTCACTCTGGACATGTCACACTTCTTGACTTATTTTCCGGTCTCAGATTTGGAATGGGATTTCTTTCCCTTCGCCTTCTTTGCCTTACCATCCAAGGCATAATTTTCCTCATCATATGTCTTGGATGAGGATCCATCCCTGGTATTCTGCCTAAATTCTTCTTGTACCAAATCTGACTAAAGTTGCTCCCAATCTGGTAGCTTCTCCCTCCCATTGACAGAGTCCTGATAACTATGCCAACTCTTGGAAGGCCTAGAAGAGCCAGGCTCACCAAGTCATCATTCGCTACAGTAATTCCAAGAATCCTAGGCTCATCTAGACATTGGATGAACTTGTTTAAATATTTTAGAATAGTGTCGCCTTTCTCCATTTTTATTTTCTTGAGCTTGTATTTTAGTTCCAATTTTTTGTGGTCACTGCTACTCTGAAACAGATCTGTCAAAGCCTTCCACATTGCATATGGAGTCGCTTTTCCATGGAAACTTGAGACAATGTGGTCTCGAACGCCCTCTAATAAGATCCTCCTCACCTTTGCAACCCTCTTTTTCCAAGCATCAAGAAGAGCGGCATCTGCTACTATGTGTAGAAATTTGCTGAATAATGAAGATTTATCCACCGAGATTATCCTGATCACATACTAATTCAAATTCATATGCAACACATAATCTCTTCTACAATCAATCATCAATTTGCGAAAATAGAAACAGTCGCATGCGCACATAAACACAATATGTAATGGGGAAAGCTTATAGCTGAAAACCCCCAGCTATTTTTATATTATAATAGAAGAGAAACATGTAACAATCTCAATACAATACTCCTCACAAGTACTCAGTACTGTCTCCGAAAGTTACACACAAACTAGCTCAGTTTTGAACAAGTCACAGGTTCAAAACTCATCCACTAATTGCCTGCCTCTATTGCGCAATCAAGGCTGGTCTAATGAGAGATCCAAGTTTGAATCTCACTGGCTCCAACTGCGCAATCATCATTGGCAATCTCCTCCAATGCTTGTGCAAATCTCATGCACAACTGCTATCGCAACTAATAGCAAACTCACCCTTTCATCTACCTCTTCCACTGGTCTCCACTGAACTGTCCATGCACTGTAGTGAACTGATGTGTTCTTGAGTTGAATAATGAGTTAATAATTAGTGAAATAAATAATATTTAATTCACTCCACTCATTACTAGTTGATTAGCTAGTTCAACTAATCACAACTAGTTCAACTATGTTAAACCGAACACAACTCCACCAACTGTCTCATCAACTCCACCAAACTTCTGCCACTGAAGTCCTAACTGAAGTCAACCATGCATGAGCTCACCAAACCCCAAGGAATAGCGTAATTCCTTCTGTCAGATGCATGAGCCACTTCCGTAGCTCCAACTGAAGTGCTGTAAGAGAATAAACTGAAGTTTAGAGTCCAAACATTATTAAGGGCTAATAATATTTGACTGACCTATTTTTAGACAGGCAGTCTAAAAATAGACTTCGACCTGTATGTCTAAAAATAGAGGTCCATCTATTTTACCAACTCGACCAATCATCCAAGAATAGCATACTGCAACTCCTAGACCATGCTCCATATGTCTAAAAATAGACATAGTCTAAAAATAGACTTTGCGCTAAAAATAGCCTGCGGGCCCACTTAGTGAAGGCGACTTCATTTCACTAAGCTCCATCATCTTGTTGCATTTTCAACACTCCCTCTCAACAAGATATGGATTATCTGCAACCCCTATCCTGCCTCTGTGGAATTCGAACTTGCTCCTGGTGAGTGCCTTCGTCAGGATGTCGGCATCCTGATCCTCTGTGGGAACATATGAAAGCATCATGATTCTCCGCTGAACACAATCTCTGATATGATGGTACCTGATGTCGATGTGTTTGGATCTATCATGAAATACTAGATTAGTCGAGAGTTTAATGCAACTCTGGTTATCACAATAAATCACTGTAGGCTCCAAGTGCAACCCGAACAATCCAACGAGGATCTTCCTCATCCAAATAGCCTCGCATGCAACCAAGCTTGCTGCCATGTACTCGGCCTCTGCTGAACTGAGTGCCACGGATCTCTGCTTCCTGCTGTACCAGGAAACTGCTGTCGACCCAATGCTGAAAACTCCTCCAGAAGTGCTCTTCCGGTCTGTTGGGCTCCCTGCCCAATCTGCATCAGTGAAACCGGAAAGCTTCACTCCATCCTCCTGTCTGTACCATAGACCATATCCCGATGTGCCTCTGATATAGCGCAATACATGCTTGCCCGCCTTCCAAAAGAGCTTGGTAGGCTTAACCATAGCTTGCGAAAGCTGGTTAACTGCATAGCATATATCTGGTCGTGTATTGACCAGATACATAAGCGACCCCACCAACTGTCGATAGACAGTGGCATCCACTACCTCCGCTGAAGTAGCATCCTCCTTCCTCCAACCACCAAGAAGAGGAGTATCAACAGGCTTGCAGCCATGCATGTTGAACCTGTCCAGTATCTCTCGGGCATACTTGCCCTGAGAAACAAACAGTCCACCACTGCGCTGCCAAATCTCCAATCCCAGGAAATAATGAAGGAGGCCCAAGTCCTTCATCTCGAACTCTCTAGCAAGATCCTCCTTGCATGAAAGTATCAACATCTCATCACCCGTCAAAATCAGATCATCTACATACAGTACAATGATCAGCAACTTCCCCTCCACCACAATCTAGTACAAGTTAGGATCCGCCTCACTCTTGGAGAATCCAAGTCCAGTGAAATAACTGTTTATCCGTGTGTACCAAGCACGAGGTGCTTGCTTCAGCCCGTACAGTGCTCTCTTGAGTCGGAAAACATGCGACTCACTGCTGAAGATCTCGAAACCTTCAGGCTGCTCTATGTACACCTCCTCCTCAATGACTCCGTTGAGGAACGCAGTCTTCACATCCATCCGATGGATGTGCCATCCCATCTGCGCCGAGAGAGCTAGGATCGTCCGTATGGAAGAGTACCTTGCGACAGGTGCAAAGGTCTCCTCATAATCGATCCCCTCGATCTGTGAGAAGCCACGGGCGAAAAATCTCGCCTTGTACTTCTCCACACTCCCGTCAGCCGCCTGCTTCACTTTGTAGATCCATCACGAACCCACCACTGATTTCCCCTCCAGTCTTGGGACAATCTCCCATGCACTGTTCCTGACGATCGAATCATATTCTTCGATCATGGCATCAACCCATGCGGGTTCCTCCACAGCTTCCTCAAAAGAGGATGGCTCCTTCACGACACATTGACTCACAAGAGCCATGTATCCAGTGTACCGATCTGGTGACTGCCTCTGTCTGCGCTGTGCTGTAGGTGGTCCTACAACCTTCTCTGCATCTCGAGCCAGTCGCTCAGCTTCTGTAGTGCGCATGCGCCCTCTGATGGTTGGCGCTGCATGGGTGGTTTCTTCCACCTCATGAACTTCCTCTTGTGGCTGATCCACATCCGGAAGCTCCTCCTTAGGAACTAACAGCTCCTCATCTGCATGCAAGTGTAGCTCCCTCTCAAGCGAACACTGCATGGCTTTCTCCTCCCGAAATTTTATATCCCGTCGCACAACAGTCTTGCGACTGTCTGACAAATACACCCGATAGTTGTGAGGTGTATCAGTGTACCCCACAAATATTCCAACCTCTGCGGTCGGATCCAGCTTCTTTCTGGCATCCTTCGTCACATGCATGTAGATAGGTGAGCCAAAAATTCTCAGATGAGAAATATCAGGCCTCTTGCCAGAAAACGCCTCCTCCGGTGTACTCATGCCAAGAACCTTGTGAGGACAACGGTTCTGCACATACACTGCTGTATTGCATGCCTCAGCCCACAAGTGAAGGGGTAGGCCCCGATCATGCAACATCGCCCGTGCAGCACCCACGATCGTTCTGTTCTTCCGCTCAGCCACCCCGTTCTGCTGTGGGTTATGGGGTGCGATGAGCTCTCTCTGAATCCCTTCTGCGCTGCAAAAGTCTTTGAATTAAGCTGAGATGAATTCACCACCATTGTCGCTCCTAAGATCCTTCACATGCTTCCCTGATTCCTTCTCAACCAGCGCCTTAAATTCACAGAACTTTGAAAATGTCTCGCTCTTCTTCTGCATGAAGAAGATCCAGCACTTCCGAGAGAAATCATCAACAAAGATCACATAGTACTTGTGCTTTGCTATCGAAGCTACATAGAAAGGACCACACACGTCTGTGTGAACTCTTTCAAGGATCGTCGTGGCGCGACTATCCTTCTCGTGAAAGGTGGCTTTCACATACTTCCCTAAAGTACACCCCTTGCACTGATCTGACTGCGCAAGAGTGCCCTTAGGAAGTCCAGTAGAAATCTGCTGCAGAATCCTCAAAGCTCCATGGTGAAGATGGCCCAATCTCCTGTGCCATAGTTCGCCCTCATCATCCCGGCTCACCACATCTCCAGCCTTGCATGCCATAGCTGCGCAGTCATCTACCTGCAACTGATAAAGGTTCTGAGTTCGAACCCCTATCTTCCGGGTCTCTCCAGTAGTCTTACTGCGCAAGAAGGCTTTTCCTTCGCTGAAGACCACATCATACCCCTTATCCTCCAACATCGCCACAGAGATCAAGTTCTTCTTCAATCCAGGTACATGCATGACATCCCTCAATACAAAGGGTTTACCAGACTCCCTCTGAAAGGATATGGTACCGATACCAGTCGCACCGTATCTACCATCATCGCCCATCTCGATGTGCACACCCAAATCTTTGTCCTCCAGATCTGAGAACAAATCCCGATCTCCCGTCATATGAAATGACGCACCGCTGTCCAAGAACCACATCGATCCCATCACACTTGAAACCAAGCATGTGATCAGTGAAAATTCAAGCTCGAACTGTGAAGCCAAAGCTTCTCCATCTGCAGATCTTCCCGCTTGTTTGTTCTTCTTCTTCTTTGGACAATTGGTAGCATAATGTCCGTGATCATGGCAGTGAAAACACTTCACTTTCGCCATATCCTGCTTCTTGCCCTTTGCACCAGAATGAGAGGTTTTCTTACCCTTCCCCTTCTTTGCTTTTGCAACCAAAGCGCAGTTTTCTTCATCAGCTCCCTTTGATGAAGATCCATCTCGAGTAGTCCTCCTTATCTCCTCCTGCATGAGATCCGCCCAAAGGCGCTCCCATCCCGGCAGCTTCTCCCGACCATTGACACTATCTTGATATGAGTGCCAAGCCTTCAGAAGACCAAGGAGAGCTAGGTCGACCATGTCCTCGTCTTCGATAGTCACCCCCACACTTCCCAGCTCATCTCTGCATTGAGTGAACTTCGTGAGGTATTTGGCGATACTGTCGCCTTTCTCCATCTTAATGTTTCTGAGCTTATCCTTGAGCGCCAGCTTCCTTTGGTCGCTCTTACTCTGGAATAGATCTATCAACTCTTTCCACATCAAATATGGAGAAGCTTTTCCATGCAGGCTGGATACAATGTGATCCTTTACGCCCTCCAACAGAATCCTTCGACATTTCGCCATCTTCTTTTTCCTAGCCTCGACTTCAGCAGGATCAGTGGGCTTTTGGACATCCGTATCTACGAAATCCTTCAGTCCATTATCTTCTAATACTGCCTCCATGCGATCTTTCCATGCAACATAATTCGAACTGCCTTCAAGAGCATATTCGAGTCGCAAACCGTTGAAAGACATTTTCAACACTGGCACCAAGAAAACAAAACTGCTGCAAAATTTCGAATTCCACCTCAAAGCTCAGCCGCTCTAGATCTGTGAGAACAAATTATTTCTAGCACGGAGATTGACTGCAAGGGGCATTTACCAGACCTTTCACTTTCCGAAGAAAGATGAATCTGGAGGCTACCTGCCCATTACAGACTACCTACCGAAATAATACACCACTAAGCAATAGATCTCGATGATCAATTCGCTTCCGATACCATGTAGAAATTTGTCGAATAATGAAGATTTATCCACCGAGATTATCCCGATCACATACTAATTGAATTCATATGCAACACATAATCTCTTCTACAATCAATCATCAATTCTTAAGGGAAATAGAAACAAGCCGCATGCGCACATAAACACAATATGTAATGGGGAAAGCTTATAGCTGAAACCCCCGCCTATTCGTATATTATAATAGAAGAGAAACATGACAATACATCGCATAATACTCCTCACAAGTACTCGCACTATCTCCAAAAGTTACACAAACTAGCTTGGTTTTGAACAAGTCACAGTTCCCTAAACCTCCCCGCCAATTGCCCTCGCCTCTATTGCGCAATCAAGGCTGGTCTAACGAGAGTATCCAAGTTCCGAATCTCATCGGCTTCAACCGCACAATCATCATCAGCGCATCTCCTTCAATGCTTGTGCAAATTCATGCACAATTGTCGTCGCAACTAATAAAGAACTCACCTCATCTACCTCTTCCATCGGTCTCCACTGAATCGTCCATGCACTGTAGTGAATCGATGTGTTCTTGAGTTGAATAATGAGTTAATAATTAGTGAATTAAATAATATTTAATTCACTCCACTCATTACTATTGATTACCTAGTTTAACTTAATCACAACTAGTTCAACTATGTTAAACCTAACACAACTCCACCAACCTTGCCCATCAACTCCACCAAACTTCTCCGCCATCAAGTCCTAATCAAGTCAACCATGCATGAGCTCACCAAACCCCAAGGAATAGTGTAATTCCTTCGTCGTATGCATGGGCCACATCCGTAGTCTAACCGAAGTGTTGTAAGAGAATAAACCGAAGTTTAGAGTCCAAATATTATTAAGGGCTAATAATATTCTGACCGACTCTATTTTTAGACAGCAGATTTTAAAATAGACTTCGACCTGTATGTCTAAAAATAGAGGTCCATCTATTTTTACCAACTCAACCAATCATCCAAGAATAGCATACTGCAACTCCTAGACCATGCTCCATATGTCTAAAAATAGACATAGTCTAAAAATAGCCTACGGGCCCACTTAGTGAAGGCGACTTCATTTCACTAAGCTCCATCATCTTGTTGCATTTTCAACACTATGAGCTTGGGAATGTCATTATCAATGAATTCTTTCAACACGTTGTCCTCCATAACTGCCTCCACTCTATCTTTCCATGCAATATAATTAGAACTTCCCTCGAGTGCATATTCAAATATTAAGCCATTGAAAGCCATCTTGATCCGCTGTCGCACCAAAGAATATTTTTGCAAATTAGAATTCTATTCAACACAAACTAAATTTATTCTCCACTATATTGATTTCCTACGCTCTGATACCATGTAGAAATTATACAAACAATATGTATACCAATGGATTCAATCAGATCATGCGATATGCTAAATTAAGATATTTCATCCTTCTACAAATTAATTGCGGAAAATAAACATGATCGCCAATCACAACAAGTAAAATAAAGAACCAAATCAATCCACAACGCAAATGTTTTCCTAGGGAAATCTTGCTGCTCAAAACCCCTCTATCTTCTATTGTATATTCACCAAGGAATCATGAAAAAATTACAATGCACTCTTCTCACAAGATTCTGTTGCACTCTTACAACTGTCTCACACTGATCTGGACAAAATCGACCAACACTTAGCAAATTTTCAGCCTCTGCTCAGCCCGCCTTACTTGCACAATTCATGTGGAATACAATCCCTATTATTTAGGAATTTCATCCTTCCAAAACTGCGCAATTCTCATGGGCAATCCTATGGGTGTATTACTGCATGCAAGTAGTTTGGTAATGATACAACTAATATTTAACATCCCTTTAACCTCTATCTCAACTGAGTCTTCATCAGAACTGACATGCATGCAACTATTGATAGTAAATCATCAGTTACTTGACAAATCACTGCATGTGAATTAAATATGATTTAACTCACTTGACCTCTCACTAGTGCAACAACCAGCTACAACTAGTTAAACTGATTTTAACACAATTAATTGAGTTAGGTGATTTCACAAGCATTAAACTAATGCACTAACTGCAACTTGGACTAAAAAACAAATAGAATCACTCTGCATGCCTCACCAACCACCCTTAACTTGAAATTCATGAGCTAATCGAGCTTATCACACTCAGTTAACTATTACAAGTGATTATGAGATAATATTACAATTTATTGTCCAATTTAATTAGGGGAACATTAAATTAGACACACATTTCTTGTTGAATTTTTAACAAGATCTAGCTATCACTAGACTCCCCATTGTCAACCATTTGGATGTAAAGGATGTCTGCTATAAAAGCTAGTGAGGTGAAGAAAAAATTGCAACAAAAACTAGAATAGGGCATCATTCAACTGAGTACATCACCATGTGGGTCACCCCTCATCATTGTGCCAAAGAGGATGGAACTTTGTGAATGTTTATAGAGTATAGTGCGTTGAAAAAATTACGCTCAAGAAAATGTACCCTTTCCTATAATAGATTATCTGGTGGATCATTTGAAACAAGTGAAATACTTCACCAAGTTAGACTTAAACTCTGGATATCACAAGGTTTGAATAAGAGAATAAGATACTTTGAAGACTTCCTTCAAAACTAGGAAAGGTTTTTATGAGTGGTTAGTCATTTTATTCAGCCTATACAATGCACCGACTACATTTATGAGGTTAATGAGTGATATGTTACGCCCTTGTTGGCTTGAGGGGTCCTGACCCAGGTTCGGAGGTTAAGGATTGCCAACAAACCTCTATACTACTGGCCTTTTTGGCAATGACCCGCTTTCGCAGGCCAATGTCTCACTTGAAGTAGTATGGGAGGGTGCTGGAACCAGGTTTTCGCACCCTGGGAGAGAGTTGGTAATTAAGGCAGATCTATGGTTGCAACTAACAGGTTCACACATAACGAGTCTATTTGCAAGCTCTTAAAAATATAATCAGAACATTACCATAACAAATCTACTATAATTAATAGATCTGATCAATACATTCGCATCCACGTGCGCATCAACAATTACCATTACAAAACATTATAATTGCAGCTAATTCCAGATTACAGATACATTCACAGCTTAAATAAATAACTTAGATGCACTTTAGTAGTAAACACGATCAATCCAGATAGCACAAAGATACTTCAAATATATTCCGCATTCATTATCATCCAAAGATGCACTTACAACCCAAACACAGCCCGCGCACATAGCCTAGCAGGGTCCGCACACAGCAAGACTGAGGATCTCTGTGCACATAGCCAATAGGAGTCCTTACCCAAAATAACCCAAAACAGATCTCAACAATTCGCACATATCCTCATTCTTATTTCTTACTTGCTTACTAGACCCAACTATCTATCTATTTATAACATCATAGCCTTTGGTTTGTGACCCTAGAGCTACCCTTTAACCCATTACAAAACATTAGGGGCTTTGATCCACCCCAAAACCCCTATGAAAAACCAACTATTACAAAAATATATAAAAAACGCAGCTTAGGGAACCCCGTTACAATAGGCCCCCAACACAATCTTGTGACTCATCCCAAGTCACAGCGGCTGTGGGGTTTGCATCTTCGCCTGAAGCTGCTTGATTGCATCAACCAGAGGGGGCAGTACTCCTTTGCTCTGTGCAACAACGTTATGTGCAATATCCACCAACTTCTGCGAAGTTGGACCTTTTGTAGCAACAGTGACACTTTCCAAGGTCTGGTTTAGATGCTTAACTATGACATCCACATCCTTAGAGAGCTTGAGGGCTTCATTAGCCCATGGCTTAAGGTGTTCACTGAGAACCTTCTTTTTTTGGCAGAGCTCTTCGAGATCATCTCTAAGTGCATGGTTGGTATGCAGTCGTGTCAGGCATTCAGCGGGGACCAGTGTGGGCATTGTAGCTTCCATCTACTCGAACTCTTCTTCCTTCTGGCGCAACTCTTGGGTGATTTCACGAAGGAGAGGATCGCATTGCATCTTAGACCACAGCTGCATAGTTGTCTCCAAAAATTCTGTGCCCTGAGAAATCTGAGCTGTAATGGAATTGGTGGCCTCTGTGACCAGCGTGGCGCAATGGGCTCTTACCTCAGGTGGAGTTTCTGGCTGCAATTTTTCCTGCAAGGCAACAATCTGCTACTCCATCTTTGCCTTGACAGTCTGAATCTTAGTTCTAGATGCCTATAGGGCAGTAACAATCCCTTCAATATTTGCTTGGAGGGTAGCAGAATTCGGGATATCCTCACTTACATCTGCGCATAGCCTACTGATTAGGCATTCCAACTCGTTCTACTGCGTGGCGGCAAGGGTATATGCAACCTGCGCTTGGGAAACCTTAGCGGTTTTTTCCACGACCATCTGCTTAGTTGTACTGAGCTACTGATGCACCCTGCGATCTTGGTGTTGGATCTCCTCGAAGAGTGAGGTGTGGAGGACTTGCAGTGGTTCATGCGAGAGCTGGGCCAAGTCCAATTGCACCTCTACGCAGGCCTGTACTTTTGCACCTAAGGCAGGAGGGCTGAAGATGAATGTTGCACCCGGTAGGGGGCATAGGTGGCTCTTAGTTGTGACGACCAATTCATTTTTGGTCGCTGGGGGCGGCCTTGTCTGAATCATGCTTGTCTACAAGGTGTCAGTTTTGAGCTATAGAGCCTGGAGCTCAGACTAGAGTGTAATGATTGTGGCCTTCTACTGCTCTTCCAAAGCCATCCATTTATCTTCTGAGGCAAGGGTGACTGTGTCTGCGATCTCCTCTAGGTCTTCCTCTGTCAAAGTAACTCCTGTCTCCCTACCAGGCCTTGTGGCTCGTCGTTTCTTTCGTTGGCCTTTAAGAAGGTCAGCGATCTGCTTCGTACCTTGTGGGGAGTCAGTACCCTGCGCATCCGGACCCCCTGTGTCCAGATCCTGTGGTAAATCCTATTGTGATTTTGGCTCTGCACCCTTCTCGACGTCCTTGCCATGTCCTTCTATCTCCTTGGTGGTATCAGGATGGGTGGTCGTCTTGGTGCTCATACCTACAGTGTCAGTTGTACCTGATTTGAAGCCCAGCTTCTAGTGGGGAGGCCAAGTAGCAATGATTCGGTCCATTTCCTCATCGGTGACCATGTATGGAAGTGATACCCACGCCGGATCCTTATGGCCCCAGATCTGCACATTTTACATTGTGACCTGGATCGCTGCGATGCTCTTGTACTTGTCATATATCGCTAGTGACAAGTGCGACTAGGAGTGGATTGCTGCTGCGATCCCACTCTGAAATAGGACCCATAAAACTTTATTATCTTCAATGTGTTGCTCGTCCTTTAAATTCCAAAAATTCGCATATCGCACCCCCTCGCACATATCTAGCTCGAGCTCAAGGAGGACCGAGTCTTCAAGGGATTCCCATGCGACCAATGTGATGAGGAGCAGTAGCTAGGAGTAGCATAATGCTCGTCCATGATCCTGGGCCTCGCGCACGTTCTCCAAAAACTCGTTTCACAGGAACTGGGACCAGTTGAAGAAGACCCCCTTCTCATATCGGCCAGCCAATTGAATGACATAAGCGGGGACGGTCACAACTTGGCACTTGTGCATCATTTTACAAGCCATCAACAAGGTACCCATGCATGCTCTGGGGTCGCTGATGGTGTTAATTAGGAACCCCCTAGTATTCCGCTCAACATGGTAGTCTTCGCGCACCTTATCAGCGATCTATTGCTCATATTTCTTGCCGACGCGTTCCATGGGATTCGGCCACTCCATGGGAAGATCAGTAATACGGTGAATGAGCGCAACATCAATGGGAATGTAGTCCTAGATCCATAAGCGCCTACCGTCATGGACTAGGGCGAGTAGTTGTCACACAACTCGGTCGGTGATATTGCAGTGGCCAAAATTTGGCATCCGCAGCAAGTTTAATAACCCAGAACCTGCTAACCCGCTTTCCCACGGCATGGGGACTACCCTTAGCACGTCATCCTCCACTGCCCTTTCGAGATATAGTTTTGGTGCCAATTTTGGGAAGGTTTCCCGATTTGCCATGTTGTGGTCGTCGAATTTTATCGAGTGGAGCTTGCCAAAGGATTCTCCAATTATGGGAGCCTCTCCTGGAATTAGTGGCAATTGTAGTTAGGCACGCATACCATCAAGATTCTTAGGTGTGCACCCCGAGGGCCTACGAGGTCGAACATAGGGCGGTAGCCAGCTTATTGGTTCAACAATTTAGGCTTCCTCCTGATAAGACAGAGGTCTCTTCAATGGGTTAGGCGAATGTGCCTAGGGCACCGTTCAGGGGGACTTCACATTCTAAGGGGAGGTGCATGGCTTCCCTCCAACCCATTTCACAACCCTCCCCTACCCTTGCTCCTGGGCTTTCCCTTTTCCCTTCTTCTTCTCAACCTACTTCCCCTTGGTTGGTGTGGACACAACCTCTTCCACTTCAGGTGTGACCTCCAATACTTCATCAGTGGAGGCCACGATCTGTGACGATTCAGTCGGATTAGTTGCAGTCATTCTCACTCGGAAAATCAATTTGGGATTGCTACTATCAGAAGGGGTAGCCTGCCTAGACATTAACAAAGCGCAATGGTTAAGAAATTCAACAGAGCACAAGTTTTGGAGGATTAATTCGTCTTGCGGACAAGACCTATCTCCCTAGTACTAAAAGTATCTAGCAACAAACAGCCAAATAGACTAATCTTTCTCTAAGCATATATGATCTATGAAAAGCTCTATAGAGGTGTTAAGGACTTACCATTTGTCCAGTGCTTGTTTGAAGTCGTTGTTGTCCCTCGTGCGCTTGAAGGAGTTTTCCTCGTAAACCTGCAGTCACAAACAAGCAAAATATTACATAGCACCTGTATAGAAATTATCATAAACCATGCTTATCAGAGTGATCAAGGAATCTATGAAATAAACCATTGATTGAAAGCTTATTGAGAAAAATGAGTATATTTGTATTAATTTCAAAAGAAGAAAATCCTTACAACTTGAGCCTTGATGTTGCACAGGACTTTCCGGGGTCCAAAGCAGGAATCTCCTTTACTTTGATAAGCTCTGCACTCCTCCAACCAAGATGAATAGAGGTATGTAATCTTTCCTCACAAAAGTCTTAATTAACTGAGTCTGAATCTCAACAGCACTTAACTTCAAATATTCTAAAGCTTCAACTCCCTTTGAGGCTACCCAATGCCTCTTTTTATAGTAGAATAAAGGAGGTTTTCTGTTCCAACTATGAAGGGATAGAATCCTCCTTCAAAGGGATAAGCTCCTCACATCAAGGGATTAGCTCCATAAGGTAAGGGATACATGCACCTCATAAGAGCGGTTCTATCACCGCAAGATATTTTCTGGAAGCTTCTAGAATTCACTTTTATTGAGCTTTTTGGAAATTACTTGCGCCTTTTTTTATCTTACAGGGGTCCGCACTGTTAACACAGATAAAGTGCGTTCAGGTACGCAGGAGAGCTGAACATTGGGTGCGGGACTGCAGGCAAGATAGCGAGAAAGTGCGATACCAAATTTTAGGAGACTTTTAGGAACCTTTCTCTGATTTTCAAGGCTTGACATGAGGAACTGATATGTTAGAATTGCAAAGGGAGAAGTATGAGTAATAATGAGCTCATACACATATCAGAATGTCATGATGACAATTTTCAGTGTAACAGATTGCCCCCTAAAGTGCAAAATCTGGAATAGATGATGTTGAAGTCTGTCATATATGAAGAGTGCAGTACTTTATCATTTCAAGGATCATCCTGTGGTCACTTCAGTCGGAACCTGTAAAAACATTTAATGCAAAATTATATATATATCATCGCTGAGGTAGGCATTCCCATACTCAGATCAAAACTAACTAGAGACTAATTCAAACTGTTCTGATACAGGAATGATTTTGAGTACATCACAGTATAGACATGTGTAGACACAGTATGGACGCAGACATCTATTTGTAAATAGTCTATTGTATAAATGATAACAAAATTTCCCATAGCCTAGATGGTAGAAACTAGATCCAAGGTCTGATTTCCGCATCTCGAACTAGTACGATTCTATCCATGTGAATAAATGTGTTGAAGTCGAACATGGTAGAAACCACTTGATTACCAATCAATGATGTAAATTGTTAACAAGTGTGAGAGTAACCACCAGTAATGTCAATGGCTCTCAAAGTACCCAGTACAATCCATGAAATGTGAATGAATGAGCTAAAGTCGAACATGTCACGGAATCATTCGATCGAAGGTCAATGATGCAACCTATCGTCGAAAGAGAGAAACCTGCCATTGAGGGATGCAGATTTCAAGGTACTGACGATTTCTGGATCAACTTCCTAGATAATGAGTTGTCATCGATACAAAGTGATCTGTCATAGGCAAGCCCACAACACGAAATCATAGATCAAGTTTTGAAAATATATTGGCAAGGACATACTTAGGGATGGTCATAAATGGATGACAGATATTTTGCAGATGAATGGTTTATTTGAACTGTCCTCTTGAACACATAACGACACTGCAGATGGCTTGGTAGCAGTTGAACCAAAGCTAACACCCATAAACCAGATGAAGACTTTCAAATGAGGTTCGATTAACTATTAGGAAAAGGATTTCCCAACCCAGGTGATTGAAAGTGTCGTGTTCAAGAGTGGTTAACTAGATTTTCGAAAAATCAAAATACCACAAACAAGTCATTTTTCTCTCTTTTCCCCCACCATTTCTGGCAAGTACCTCTTTATTTTTGACAAGCTTGAGGAGGATAACATTTTCTTGTTTATAAGCTCATCCTTCGAATGAGTCCAACTTAGTTTAAGATTCGAACCCTAAGAAGGAGTGGTTCGTTCCTGTTTAAAATTGAACAGGTCCTTTACTGTTAAATTTTAACGAGTCCAGTATAGGAGAAACTCGGTGTTTTTCAATTTTAGGGAGTCAAAAGAAAAACTTAAGAAAACTCCATGGGTGTACTTTTTCGTAAATTTAGTCTCTCGAGCCCGAAAAAGGATAAAATAATGCGGGAGAGAACTCTATTGACCATAATTAGTCAACGTATACCTTTTTCATAAATAGTCCATTTCAGTCCGTAAAAGGGGTAAACTTATACTGAAGGGACGATCATTCATTTACTTTAACGAGTTCGAATAATCAAGTACTCGGCAATCTTTTCATATTTAGAGAGTCTGAAAAGGGCTTAAAAGAGAACTCCAATGTTTCGCTTTTTCGTAAAATTTTGAAAGAGTCCGAAAAAGTGATAAAAGTATGCTCTTTGTTGAAAAATGGTCAATTCTCCTAATAAATCCAATTTCTGCACAAAAACTTGAAACATTACACATAATTGTTTAAAATAAGTAAAAATTCTTTCAAAATACCCTTTTTAAAGTGAAAAATAAATAAATTAAAAATTCATCTATTCGAAAAAACTTATAAAAAGGACTTTTTCAACTTCATTTTTACCATTCAAGTTCAGAGTGAAAAGTAGAAGCTTTTGGGTAAAAATTTCCTGTGAATATTCCAGAAGATCCGTCTGATGAAATCGAGAACCGTCAGTCCCAGGTAATCCACGACCTCTTAATCTTGCTTTTCATTTGTTTACAATTATTTTTAGGCTTAAATTTTCATTTTTTAAGGGAAAAATATGTTTAATAAATTACCCGCGGGGGTCCGCAGGCACAACACACATGATCTGCGGACCCCAACCTTTTTCTATGTAAAAAAAGGTCGTGGGTCCACACTTTTAATATAGAATGCGTGCATTCCTACGCATTGTGTATGAAAGAAAAGTGCAGTCCCCACGCAATTGAATTTCAAAATCAAATTTTCCATTTCCCGCCCAAAAAATTTCAAATTAGATTGTTCTAACTTATCTTTTTATGCATTGTAGGATTAGCAAGATGTTGATTTGGAGAGAACCTGAGCATGAGGATGTGGATGACGTCGCGATGCTCCATTTTCCCACAATGCAGGCTTTAAGAGCATGCGGTTTGTATAACTTTTGGGCCATTCAGGGCATGAGGGCACAGGTAGACCTCCTGACATGGCTGGTAAACAGGTGGAATGTGCAAGACCATTGTTTCATTATTGGCGGCCAGTGGCTTGAAATTGAGCTGGATTATATTTATTTTCTGACTGGTTTGTCCAAGAGGGGCGAACAACTTTCCTTGTTTGGGACTAAGCCAGGTGGCTAAACTGTCACTAGTCTTTAACAAGAGTTCTGTAATGATGAAGCGGACCCCAGGGACAAACGGATTGATATAAAAAATATCATCCGTCCCGAGCTGAAAGTGATTGCATTTACTGTTACCAGACTGTGTGGGAGTGTCGCACTGCATGTGGCTACCGGTTCCCAGATGCGTATTGTTGTAGACTATTTCTGAGGCACCATTTTCAACTGGTGTGAAGTTGTGTTGGCCAATGTAAAAGGCCAACTGACTAGAGCGAAAAATTGAAAACTAAATAACTTTGGATATGGATCCATCGTGGTCACTTTTGCTCTAGAGCGGGTACCCATGCTAGCTCCGCAAAGTATTCTTGTTGATGCTGGTTGACCCCAAGAACCTAGGATGGTTCGTTGGGTTGCATTGATGGCCCATCACGGTATTGAGGGCACTGAGATTGTTCGATTTCCTCCTTCGTATTTTCGTTGGCTGGACCACCAACTTTTTGTCATCGAGGACTTTCCGTATGCCGGGATAGACTTCCGCGGTGACCGGGAGATGACTCTCCCAGCCGGGGAACAGTGGGATGAATCAGGTAAAAACATTTTCAACAAATTCTAAATTCTAATTTTTTATTTTTTTATTGTCTTATAAATTAATAACCAAAAAAAAAAATTATGAATGCAGATGTGGGTCCACGGCGACCAGCCCATCTTCAGCCTTATGACAGAAGACAACCAGTTGCAACCGCACCAGCCCCAGTAGGCCAATCAGCAGAAATTTTGTCTGATTTAGAGCATCATCTAGAGTGTCTGACTCTAGCTATTCCAGGGACGGACATAGATGAGATCCCACTCAAATTGCAGAGATATGTGATTGGTGTTCCAGGAAATTTTAGAAGGTTCCTGTGTAGGGTGGCTCGGGCAGTGGTTTCTTATCGTGATCATCATTAGTGATGGGATGATCGTGTTGTAGACTCATATTTTTTACTTTTTGTGTTACCATTTTGCCGATCATAAGGTGTTTCCAACCTATGATCGAAGACAATGTATATTTTTTGAAAACTTTCTATACTATGATATATCACTATTTACCAGCTATCTGTATAGATATTATGGATGTTATTTGTTTTACTGCTTTGATCATTGCAAATGTCGATTTATCATACTAGAATCAACTGCGTCTGCTAATGTATTTAAATGTCTTGGAATATGTTGATATTCAATATAATCGAATTCACGTTCCAAGAGACGAACTCTTAAAAATAATCGTAATAACACTGGATTTCTAATGGCATAAACTCGGTTTAATTGTAATACAACAAGTTCAGAATCCAACCTAACAATAAAACTTCGAATTCCAAATGATATGGATTCAGATAATAACTCAATCACTGCACTATACTCGGCAATGTTATTCGTTGTTTGACCAAGGCTTACCCCATGCATGGATACTAACTCATCAGAGGGTGAATAAATAACCCAAGCTGCAGAAGAAATGTTCCGTGTATTACGACAAGCACCATCAGCAAAACCAATGTAGGTTTGAAGAGATGTCGACATCTGCAATATCAAGAGTAAAACTCAGATAAGCAGGAATAGTGATAAAAACACACTTCTAAACTAAACACGCTTTTCTAATCTAAAACACACCAGCAGTAAAGAAATCTAATCTAAAAAATCTCCATACCAAGTTAAGCATAGTATCGCTTCAGATAAAGTCCATTTCTGGGTTTATCTAAAGGGACACCGTCAAAATCTATCAGCTCATAGGCCCCTTTAGCTAGCTTTCGCTTGACAATAAAAGGGCCATGCCACATGGGCACGAATTTCCCAGCTCCTAGCTTATCGTTAGCTTGATCATAAACCAAGACTAGGTCTCCTTCTGAAAAATTCCGAGGAGTAACATTTCTATCATACTGAGCTTTTATTCGTTTAACATGAGCCTCGTTTGCTATTACGGCATTTCGTCGATTCTCATCCAGCTGAGCTAAGTACGGGAAACGTTTCTCCTCCTCAGACGTAGCTAGGAGTAATTCTATGGCTAATTTTAGTGACGGAATTTTTCATTCAATCAGTAACACAGCTTCCAAACCGTAAACAAGTTGAAGTGAAACCAGTTGATGTTTTTACTAAGGTTTGATATGCCCAAAGTGCTGAAAATAACATGGAATGCCAATTCATTTTGTGAATACCAATAATTAGTCTAATCATGGTGACTAAAACTTTATTTATGGCTTCAACTAGACCATTGGCTTGTGGATAATACGGAGTGGAACTATCGTGATCACTTTTTCTCTAGAGCGGGTACCCATACTAGCTCCGCAAAGTATTCCTGTTGATGCTGGTCAACCCCGAGAACCTAGGATGGTTCATTGGGTTGCATTGACGGCCCGTCATGGTATTAAGGGCGCTGAGATTGTTCGATTTCCTCCTTGTATTTTTGTTGGTTGGACCGCCAACTTTTTGTCATCGAGGACTTTCTGTATGCCGGGATAGACTTCCGCGGCGACCGGGAGATGACTCTCCCAGCCGGGGAACAGTGGGATGAATCAGGTAAAAACATTTTCAACGAATTCTAAATTCTAATTTTTATTTTTTGATCATCTTATCAATTAATAACCAAAAAAAATTTTATGAATGCAGATGTGGGTCCACAGCGAACAGCCCATCTCCAGCCTTATGACAGAAGACAACCAGTTTTAGCCGCACCAGCCCCAGTAGGCCAATCAGCGGAAATTTTGTCTGATTTAGAGCATCATCTAGAGCATCTGACTCTAGATATTCTAGGGATGGACATAGATGAGATCCCACTCATATTGCAGAGATACGTGATTGGTGTTCCAGGACCTTTTAGAAGGTTCCTGTGTAGGGTGGCTCGGGCAGTGGTTTCTTATCGTGATCACCATTAGTGATGGGATGATCGTGTTGTAAACTCATATTTTTGACTTTTTGTGTTACCATTTTGCCGATCATAAGGTGTTTCCAACCTATGATCGAAGACGATGTATATTTTTTGAAAAATTTCTATACTATGATATATCACTATTTACCGGCTATCTGTATATATATTATGAATGTTATTTTTTTTACTGCTTTGATCATTGCAAATGTCGATTTATCATACTAGAAGCAACTGTGTTTGCTAATGTATTTAAATGTCTTGGAATATGTTGATATTCAATGTAATCGAATTCACGTTCCAAGAGACGAACTCTTAAAAATAACCATAATAACATTGGATTTCTAATGGCATAAACTCAGTTTAATTGTAATACAACAAGTTCATAATCCAACCTAACAATCAAACTCTGAATTCCAAATGATATGGATTCGGATAATAACTCAATCACTGCACTATACTCGGCAATGTTATTCGTTTTTTGACCAAGGCTTACCCCATGCATGGATACTAACTCATCAAAGGGTGAATAAATAACCCAAGTTGCGGAAGAAATGTTCTGTGTACTACGACAAGCACCATCAGCAAAACCAATGTAGGTTTGAAGAGACGTCAACATCTGCAATATCAAGAGTAAAACTCAGATAAGCAGGAATAGTGATAAAAACACACTTCTAAACTAAGCACGCTTTTCTAATCTAAAACACACCAGCAGTAAAGAAATCTAATCTGAAAAATATCCATACCAAGTTAAGCATAGTATCGCTTCAGATAAAGTCCATTTCTAGGTTTATCTAAAGGGACACCATCAAAATCTATCAGCTCATAGGCCCCTTTAGCTAGCTTTCGCTTGACAATAAAAGGGCCATGCCACATGGGCACGAATTTCCCAGTTCCTAGCTTATCATTGGCTTGATCATAAACTAAGACTAGGTCTCCTTCTGAAAAATTCCAAGGAGTAACATTTCTATCATACTGAGCTTTTATTCGTTTAACATGAGCCTCATTTGCTATTACGACATTTCGTCGATTCTCATCCAGCTGAGCTAAGTACAGGAAACGTTTCTCCTCCTCAGACGTAGCTGGGAGTAATTCTATGGCTAATTTCAGTGATGGAATTTCGCATTCAATCGGCAACACAGCTTCCAAACCGTAAACGATTTGAAAGGGAGTGAAACCAGTTGATGTTTTTACTGAGGTTCGATATGCCCAAAGTGCTGAAAATAACATGGAATGCCAATTCATTTTGTGAATACCAATAATTCGTCTAATCATGGTGACTAAAAATTTATTTATGGCTTCAACCAGACCATTGGCTTGTGGATAATACGGAGTGGAACTATCGTGACGCAGGCCAAGTTGATCTGTCAGTTCAGGCATCATGACATTGCGAAAATGAATTCCATGATCTGTAATAATGGCTTGAGGAACACCGAACCTAGAAATTATGTGATTAAATACAAAAGTTGCAGCAGTCTTGCCGTCAGCCGAAAATGTAGGCATCGCCTCGGCCCACTTAGTAAAATAATCTACTGCTAAGATAATATATGCATGCCCCCCGGCCGAGTGAGGGTTACATGTTATAAAATCGATACCCCATTTCGCGAAAGGACCAACAGCAATTATGGGATGAAGAGGAGCGGGTGGCGCGCGCATCTTACGATCAAAAAGTTGACAATTGTGGCATTTCTGGACTGCATACATACAATCTTTGAATAACAACAGCCAGAAATAACCAGTGCGCAATATCTTTTGGGTTGTGGCATACCCAGACATATGACCGCCACATGCTCCAGAATGGCAATCATTTAACACCTTTTCAGCTTCTTCATGAACAAGACAGCGTCTGAAAACAGAATCCGCTCCACGATGATAGAGTGTTTCACCAATAATATTATACTGTTGGGATTGGAAGCGTATTTTCCATCGCTGAGATTGTGAGATTTCAGGCCGAAAAGATTGGGTTTGGAGATAAACAATAATATATCCATACCATGGATCTAGCGTACTGATAAGAAACAGAGATTCGTCCGCAATGGGCTCTTCTGCCACAGTTTCAGTATCAGTAGAGGGAAAATCACACATCAGTTCCGCAAATACCAAATATTTCTTTGCCTTGGATTTCTCAAACTCCAAGTCAAATTCCTACAGAATGACTATCCATTTGGAATACTTGCCCCCTAGCAATTGTTTGGTTAAAATATACATCATAGGGTTGAAATCAGAAATTACTATGGTTTTACGTAACAGGATGTAGTGTCTAAATCTCTGGACAGCTTAAACAGCTGCCAATGCCAATTTCTCCACATGTGTGTATTTGATCTCGGTCGGATGCAGATTCCAACTAAGATAGTAAATCACATGTTCAGTGTGAGGTTTGTCTTCCTGAACTAACACCATCTCAATGGTGGAATGAGAAGCAGCGAGGTACAAAATGTAATCCTAGTTGTAGTTGGGAGGATGCAATAACGGTGCATGGGTCAACGCATGTTTAAGCGAATCGAAAGATTGATCAGCGATCTCGTCCCAAAAGAATGGAATGTTATGTTTCAACAACTCGGTGAAACCCTTTGTAAGCTCGGCATAGTTAGGAATGAACCGACGTAAAAAGTTCTCTTTCCCCTACAAACTTTGGAGTTGGCGTAATGTCGAAGGAGGAGGTAATTTAACAATAGCTTCGACCTTCGACGGATCGACGTGAATGCCTGATTTCGAGACAACATAGGCCAGTAAACGACCCGACTCTACACAAAAAACATATTTGTGCGGATTCAGCCTAATTTTATAATGCCGACACCTCATAAAGATAGCTCGTAAGTGTGTGAGATGGTCGGCCCTGTGTAATGAATGAGCAGGTAAATTATCGAGATACGGCTGCACAATGTGCTTAATGTCATGAAACACATAAGACATTGCCCTTTGAAAAGTTTCTCCAGCGTTCTTCAATCCAAAGGGTAGTTTGCGATAAGAAAATGTCCCCCATGGACAAATAAAAGTTGTTTTTGGCTGATCAGCAGGGAGTATTTTTATTTGATTATACCCGGAAAATCCATCCATAAAGGAAAACATTTCGCTACCGGCACAATCATCGATTATCTGATCGATATAGGGAGTTGGATAATTGTCTTTGGGACAAGCTCGATTAGTATCCCTATAATCGATACATACTCGTATCGTTACTTGTTTTTTAGTCACGGGAACAATATTTGATACCCAATCCGTCAAGGGAATTGGATAAATAAAACTTGCACGAAGTAATTTTTCAACTTCTGCTTTGATAGCAGCAGCTTTTCTAGGATGTATTTGACGTAAACACTAACGAACAGGTTTGGCATCCGGGTAAGTCTTGATTTCATGTATGACGATTGATGGATCAATTCCTGGCATTTCTTCATAAGACCAGGAAAACACATCACGGAATTCTTGAAATAGGGCTTTATAAGCTTTAATTTCATCTTCAGTACAACAAGCACCTATATGAATGTTTTCAATTATTCCTGGTTTTACTGAAATGTCAATTGGAACCGTTCGAGAAATATTTTCCAAATTTAACTCAGAATCAGGATTTTGCAATGGATTTTGGGGTTCTTTGACATATTCAGCAGTAAAAATTGAAGCAAAATCATCTTCAAAATGATCTGGTTCAGGTAAAAACGAAGATCGGTGATGCAGATATTCCCATGGTAAATCATCAACAGACAAAAATTCACGAATTTGCTCATCAGTATGAACAACATCCGGAAATGTCGTTGTGGCTGAACTGGATATAGAAAGTGATTCCTCAGGGATCCCATTCATTGGATCAATTTCGGTTGAAGAGGTGTCAGAAAGTGACTGTACGACCTGGTATGCAAGTTCAAATGGACTCAAAGGCATCATGCCATCAATTGAATCTAACTCGGAATCAGAAGGTATGATCCAAGGATCATCAAACATAATAGTATTTGATGAAATCATGTGAATAGTTGCAACGACAGGCGATACATTAGGAGGAGGAAAGGAAAAAGTTCCTAGTAAACTAGAATCTTTAACTAATCCTACTCCAACATCCTTATAAGGGATAGTCGCTTTACCAACATGCTGGATTGTTTCTGTAGAGGCTGGGTCGGAAGAGAAATAAGTTAACTGATATATTGTGACGATCTTTCCTTGATATGGAAATTTTATGAGTCGAAAGACCGAAGAAACAACAGCAGTCATCGCATAAGACCAACTGCGACCTAGAAGAAGGTTGTAATCTAGAGGGGCATCAACCACTTCCACATCTAGATTTACGGTTTTACCTTCGACCCCTATGGGTAAATCCTACAAAATACCAAAAGGGTGGAAACCTCGACCATCAAAAGCCTTAAGAATCGTCGGAGATTGGTTAAGTGTAGGAGAACCAAGCGATTTCCAACACTGAATCGACATAATACACGTTGAAGCTCCCTCATCAATCACAGTCCGATAGATTGGTCTGTTTTTGACTAACACTGGTATCTGGAGAGCCATTTGATGAGGTAGACGAGGTGTATTATTTTCTAAATCGAATATTATAAGATTAGAATCTTGAACATCTACAGCTCCTATAGCAGACAAAAGCAATTTACGTTGTGCTGGGCATGATTGCAGCACTTCCAAAGCTGACATCGTTGAAGGGGAAAAAGCTAAGTCTTCAACAATGTTGTAATTATGAGCAGCTCTCACATGTAGATTGAAAGCTGATTTACGAAGAACGCCTTTAGCAGGCGGTTTTATTATTAAGTCTGGATTTTGTTTCTCGATCTGTAGCGGACTAGAAACAGGAGGAGGTGTAGTCGATGCATTTTCATTAGAAGATTCTGCTTCTTTCCCATCAACAAGATTCTTAGTACCATAATCTTATGATTGCGTCGCAATCCTTACATGAGACATCATCAAAATAGGTTCTTTTGAAGCAGTCAAAGTAGAACCAACCATCTTGCTATCTTGAGTCGAAAAAGGATCCTTCAAGACAGCAGGTTGTTGTGAACCTTTAACTAATTTTTCAACCTCTGCCCGATGTGGGCATTCCTTAGTGAACTGATCCTCGTCACAAATGTAACAAGGGTAACGAGGTTTGCGCTTTTCGTAATTGGATTCATTTTTATCAGTTTTCTCTTTCAAATTTTTCTTGTTTTTACTCTTCCCTTTCTTTTTACCACCGGATTTAGATTTAGCCGTAGATGTCTCTACGAGATGAATGTCGGTAGAAATTTCGGGGGAAGATTCTCCTTTCAAGGAATCTGGTAAGGTTATAATAGGAGAATAATTCTTTGAAGATTTCTTCTTAATTTTCGTATTGACTGTACCAATCATGCCATCAGCAGCATGAGACCCTGAAGGAGCAGCAGCTATCTGACCTTGTTTTGGAAGGTCGGGGATTTTTTCGTGTAAAGTACCTGACTGCATGTAAACGAGGTCAAGGTATTAAGCTTGAGCAATCACTTGCTCTTCAGTAACAACACCGGCCTTAGCTACATCTTCAGTGATCTTGGGAAACAATGATTTAACAAACCATTCTGCCAAAATTTGATCTGGAATATAAACTTTCACCAAACGCCTTCTACGTCGCCATTCATGAATATGATCAGAAATATACGTAGACGTAGATTTCTTAAGTGAAGTTAATAATTCCGTGTAATTGTCGTATCTGACAGGCAACTGAAAATGAGTCAAGAAGGCAGTCGCTAACTGACTGAAATTATGAAACGAGCCTCGTGGTAACTCAATGTACCATTTAGCTGCAAGACCAATAAGAGTTCTTTGGAAAAGACATAAGTGAATCGAATCATCAATAATTGAATTAGACGCCCACCAGAGGTGATAAGTCATGACGTGAATTGATGGATCCTCTCCTGACTTACCTTCGAATTTGGGTATATCACTGGGAAACTTATGCAGCATTGGCGGCCAGTACGGATAATAGAAAATCGGATCATTCGTAAGGCGCGTCAAATCAGGTAAATCCAAATTTGCAATAAATGGTAACTGACGGTTAGGGTCACAAAAACCTTGAGTAGCCAAAGCAGTTCCAAGAGGTGGATACCCAGGATAACTGGGAATTGGATTTGCGTTAGGAATTGTGTAACCTCCTGGAAAAACAGGATTAACCGGACCAAACTGGGGTTGTTGAGGCTGCTGATAAGTGTAGCCAGGGTACGGTTGATACTGATACTTTGGATTTTGTGAACCGGGACCGAATTGAGGATATCCCTGGTATGGTTGATAGGTGAATTGCGGTTGGCTTGTGACAACTGTACTCGTACCAGCTTGTCCTCCAGGCATTTGAACCGAAGTCTGAACTAAAGGCCTTGACTGGGGTACAGAGACTTGAGCGTTTTGCACGAATGCAGGGATAGACGAACTCGACGTTACAGATACTCCATAAATAGGTGTTACAAGTTGGACATACGTAGCAATAGTTGCAGTAGTTTGAGGCGGAGTCTAAGGTGTACTAGGCGCACATTGCTGAACATAACTAGGTGCGGGAGTTTGAATAGTAGGCTGGACAGGTTGCTGGGTTGGACCAGAAACCAAAGGCTGTCCAGGTTGAAAAGGCAACTGCACATTAGGCTGCATAGGTTGCTGATATTGGGACGGATCCCACACCATATTTATTCCGGGGTATTGTCCCATAGAAGGTTGAACATAAGGACCATAACCTGGTTGAACGTAGGGTTGATAAGTAAGTGGTAAATTTCCGGCTCCTTGAAAATATGACTGACCAGAAGGCTGTTGGTAACCTTGAATTGGGTACTGACCTTGAGGTTGATAACCCTGAGGCGCATACTGAAGCTGGCATTGATAAGGACCCTGAGGAGCATATTGAGCTTGGGGTTGACCCTGGGGTGTGTATTGTCCTGAAGGTTGATATCCTTGAGTTATTTACTGCCCTTGGGGTTGTCCCCCAAAATAATATGATTCCACAGTTTGTCCTGGGAAAAAGATACCTTGATGTTGACCCCCAGGTGGTAACTGACTTCCTGAAGGTTTCCCCCCAGGCAGTAACTGACTACCTTGAGGTTTCCCCCTAGGCGGTAACTGATTTCCCTGAGACTGCCCTCCAGGCGGTACCTGACTGCCTTGAGGTTGCGGATTCGGAATATTACCAGACATCATAAAAATTTGCCCTTCGTTTGAAGTTTCAGTTTTAATTCCACTTAAACCAGATGATAACACGCTTTCAATCGGTTGAGGAGCTGCCCCCGAGAAAGTACCAGACAGAGCCTGATATCCCGAAGGAACAGAAGGACCACCATGTAAAAATGATTCTGGTGTCTGGGAAAACATGGATGATTCTCCTGCCATAATGGACGACAGATAATAACCTCTGGGTGTTGGATGAAAAGGAACTCGAGGTGGAGAAAAAGCAAGACCCGGATTCTCTAAAAAAATTGTTAAGGATAAGTACCAAGCAATAGTTCGAATAGGGCTGTAGAAAATTGATTCACGCTCCCTAAGATTTAACGACTGAGGAGAATTGGGAAGAGATAACTCTTCGTCTAGATTAGTAAGTTCTTCAATAGAAATTAGTCCAGATGGAAGATCGTCAGTGACAATATTTCTTACTCTAGGTGAACCAATATCACTAGAAGTTGGTGAAATAAATCCCAAAGATGTTCCCAAAACAGAAGGTTCAGTTTCAGGTTCAGAGATTTCAGGTTCGTCAGCCCATTCACTAGTAGGAGAAATACTACCAGTAACTTCAGAAACTGAAATCGGCTCTTGAATGTGTTCTGTTATGGGTGTTTGATAATCAGGATGAACCACTATGGATGAAGTTCCAACTTCTGTTGATTTAATCCTACCGCTACTAGACGATACCAGAGCACGAAGCCCTTCAAGCTGACTTGGTGAATATTCAGGGGGTTTCCCTTGTAGTCTCCGGGATTGTCTCGGCAATTCCGCCACGATTAAATATTAACTAATCACACACAAACAAAGAAAATTTCAATGAAAACACCTAAAGTCTCTAAAGAAACAAACAGCTGAATCACACGCTTAAAAATCTAAGAGTTCAAACCACACACAAACAGTAACTTCCCATACTAAAAACACTAGTTGGTGATGAAATCCAACTTAGTAGAAATTTAATACAGAAAGGGCGGTTGGAACAGTTACCCCGACAACCTGCTTAATGAAACAGACTGGCACAAGTTTCCTCACAAAACCATCTCGTGTGAAGATAACCCCCCAGAGAGTCCAAGTGAGTCTAGTCGACGTCTGCTCCAGGTATAGTGAGATCTTTCCTTCACCGTCACCTTAGGAAATAATCTTAAGTTTGTGGACACTAAGGTTACCAACAGTAACAAATATAACTGGGGGAACAGTCTATGATCCGATCCCACGCGCAAGGGCAGAGTAACAAAGCTCAATCCCCTTGAAGGTTCCTCGACATGGTCAATCTGAGGTTTACCGACAAGTGACCCCAGGCTCCTCGACAATGGTTAATCCGAGGTTTACCGTTTTTAATACGTGCAAAATCTTCTATCTTCCCCAATGAAACAAAATTGATTGTCTCAAAGGTTCGGACATGATCTCGTGATTGACTTCTTTAAGAGAAGCTTCCCAGATTATACAAATTACGATTGGGTTTATTTCCTACCGCAATATTTGTCTACTTGTTTGTTTTACTACCTTGGAGAGTTAATTACTCCCTACTCCAAGATACTAGCCTAAGCTATGTTGGTGATAAGAGCCCTAGAAAATAAAAGATTGCTAGATGAATTTTAATTAAGCGTCACTTTTAAGATTTGTTTCTTAAGTCATTGGGTGCGGAAATGAAACTTTGATGGTGTGAAGACTCGACTTCCAAAAACACTAAAAATTCACCTAAAAATGATAATCGGATCGTTTCCTTTCAATGAAATTCTAATTAAGGAAAAGTTGGAGAATGCAATTCTTTTAATGAACAAGTCCTTCTTTAAACATTAAGAGCAATTGAAAGAAAATATTTTTGTCTTTTCAGCAATAACTCAAAAATGAAACAAACTATCAAAGCTCATAATAAAATCCTTTCACTTTCAAAAAATTGAAGCTACAAAACAAGTTTTCTTCAAAAGAGATTACAAAATTCTATGAAAAACACTCAAAACTATCAAACTAATTCTGAGACCTACAAATTTTAATAATCTAATTGAATTAAAGCTTTAAGAAAAAAAAATTGAAGAAGGTTTTACTTAGCTATTCAGCAAACTAAGGATCTATTCGTTCAGAATAACAAACAGATCAAAAACACTCAATTATGTTTTTATAAAAAATGAAATTCAAAAACCAATAACAAAGTTTCTTGTTGAAGATTTGCAAAGAAACAGGTAACTCTATTTCTTAATAGAGGATGACTTCACAATCAGGCCAGATTCAGCAAAAGACAAAATACCAATGTAATCTTAGGTACTTCCAACAGTCAATGCTTCGAATCGCTACAAATACCAAGCGAAAAACAATCCAAAACGCAAAACTTCTAGAAAATCATCAAAACACCAATACTATTAAGATTCATTCACAGAAAGCTTTTGACAGAAACAATCATCAATCTGGGCAGAAACCAAAAACTCTAAATTAAAATAAAGATAAACTAAAGAAAGAAATCCAAAGGTTTTTCAAAATTTTAACAGGGTCCGCAGGCTTGCAAAAGTAACAGGTGTGGTACCGCACTGTTTACTAAAGCAAAAATGCGAAACTGCCCACACTGTGCAAAGAAGGCGAAGTGTGGTCCCAGGAAAAATTAGAGAAAAACATAAAAGATCTCAAAATTTTCAAAAACAGAGAAAACCTAAGCTACCCAGGCAGATGTCTATCAATCAAAAACTAGGAAAAACGTTTCCTCAAATCAAAATAAAAGAGAACCAAAAACAACAAGTTCTTCCCCAACGAAGTCGCCAATTTGTTGGAGGATTAATCCGTCTTGCAGACAAGACCGATCTCCCTAGTACTAAAATTATCTAGCAACAAACAGCCAAATAGACTAATCTTTCTCTAAGCATATGTGATCTATGAAAAGCTCTATAGAGGTGTTAAGGACTTACTGTTTGTCCAGTGCTTGTTTGAAGTCGTTGTTGTCCCTCGCGCACTTGAAGGAGTTTTCCTTGTAAACCTGCAGTCACAAACAAGCAAAATATTACATAGCACCTGTATAGAAATCATCATAAACCATGCTTATCATAGTGATCAAGGAATCTATGAAATAAACCATTGATTGAAAGCTTATTGAGAAAAATGAGTATATTTTTATTAATTTTAAAAGAGGAAAATCCTTACAACCTGAGCCTTGATGTTGCACAGGACTTTCCGGGGTCCGAAGCAGGAATCTCCTTTACTTTGATAAGCACTGCACTCCTCCAACCAAGACGAATAGAGGTATGTAATCTTTACTCAAAAAAGTCTTAATCAACTGAGTCTGAATCTCAACAGCACTTAACTTCAAATATTCTAAAGCTTCAACTCCCTTTGAGGCTACCCAATGCCTCTTTTTATAGTAGAATAGAGGAGTTTTTTCTGTTCCAACTATGAAGGGATAGAATCCTCCTTCAAAGAGATAATCTCCTCACATCAAGGGGCTAGCTCCATAAGGTAAGGGATACATGCACCTCATAAGAGCGGTTCTATCACCCAAGATATTTTCTGGAAGCTTCTAGAATTCACTTTTATTGAGCTTTTTGGAATTTACTTGCGCCTTTTTTATCTTACAGGGGTCCGCACTTTTAGCATGGATAAAATGCATTCAGGTACGCAGGATATCTGAACATTGGGTGCGGGACCGCAGGCAAGATAGAGATAAAGTGCGATACCAAAGTTTAGGAGACTTTTAGGAACTTTTCTCTAATTTTTAAGGCTTGACATGAGGAACTGATATGTTAGACTTGCAAAGGGAGAAGTATGAGTGATAATGAGCTCATACACATGGCAAAATTTTAGGATGACAATTTTCAGTGTAACAACAAGATATCCAGAATGCCCAGAACCCACTTCTGATCTATCTGCTATCACCAAAAAAAAAAAAAAAAAAAATCTCAAAACATTCTATGTCAACTCCATTTTTTATGATGGTCTCAAATAGGTCTGAAAGTCATATTAAGTTTTGGTTAAGGGTAGGTCATAGTTTGTATAGGTTTAAAGATCATCATTTGATTTCAAATAAAGTCCTTAGAGGTCCATTCCATGATCAAATATTTACATTTTTCATTTAGAGGTCATTCCATTAAGTTTCGGGCTAAATTTCTACAATTAGCCAAGAATCCTCCATTTCGTAGTGTCGTTAGTTCAGAAAAGAGGTTTTGCACTACGAAAGTGTTGCTACTTTCATAGCGCAAATTGCAGAAAATACACTGTGTGCGCTACGAAAGCGCGGTTTCTTAACTGTTATGTCAAGTAAGCCAGAATTTGTCAGAAATCCGTTAAGAAATGATAGGACAAGGGTATGGTGAGTCAGTTAGAGGTCAGATTCAAAGTACTTACTCATCTCACAGCCATCATCATCATGATAGGGGCATCATTCAGTTGTAAGATGAGATTTCAAATTCGAAAATCTTGCCTAATTCAGTCATTCCAGTTTTCATTTGCCTCCACACAACTGTTTAATCTCTGAAGCAGTAAAGTTAAGCTTATGGTTGTTCTATACCAAGTCTATCTTCACTATAATCAAGAGAGGTTGTTCCTTTTTCTCAATCAAGGTTGTTCTATGTTATCAAGTGAGGTTGTTCATTCATAATCAAGCGAGGTTGTTTTATTAATTCCAGAGAAGCTGACAGGTTTTTAAAAAAGGAAGCATGGCAGAGGAGAAGAAGGTCCACAGAGGGGGAAATTGTCTAAGATATGAGCCTGAGAATGTAAATTTTATTGTTGAGGATCAAACAGTGATGGAGGCTTTTAGCAAAGCAAGTTGTCTTAGATTTTGTGAAAAGCTACAGGGTTGCCACACTCAAGTGTCTAAAGAGTTTTCCTTATACTTCAGTGGAACAAATACCGAAATTGGGATGTTAAATGTGCTTATGTGACAGAAATACCAAGGGGGCAAGAGACTTGGTTTAAAGGTTTTAAGTTTTACATGGAACCATGCAAGGAATTCATGAAACCTGAATATGCAGATATGGACCTGAATAATGCAATACCTAGGAGCTGCATCAAAGATACCTATGCCAAGCTGTTATTCAACATTCAAAGATACTTTACATGTGAAGGCAGGTACCATAAAGTTTATACTTATCATTTCAAGTTGTTGCTACATTTCAAAGGTAGGATATCATTAGACTTTCCCTTTGCCTTGCCAAAATGTCTGATAAAGTACAAGCCAACTCTGATGGATGTGAAACCTCTCTGTTTCACCATGGTTTGATAAAGTTATTGGTTTCGAATGAGCTTGATAAAATAAGCAGGGATTGGTCTTCCTTTTTTTTATGAGTGGATTTGAAATGGAAACCCTAACCCCAGCTAGAAACCCTAAAACTAAAAAGGCTCCTTCACCACCACCAACGAAGTCTAGTCAGCCTGTGATTGAAAAAGAAAAGAGGTTTGTAAAGTTGAAACCAAGAAAACAGGTTGAGAAAAGAGCAGAGAAGACACAGATGCTTATTTCATAACTCCATCACCTGCAAAACAGAGGTTAAAAAGTGTCGAAGAGGCAAAACAAAAACAAGTGGCCAGTAAGCAGGGAATCCAGAGAAAGACAAGAAGCCAAGTAATAGCATCAAAGGGAAAAAAAATTGTTTTAGGTACAAAAGACAGCCTAGTTATGAAAGGAAACTTAGATGACACCCTTCATGCAATTGATATAGAAGAATCATCCACTGTGCAAGCTGATTTCATTGGAGTGGATGAACACAAACATAAAAGAGTTAAATCAGCGAAAAAACTTGAATTTGAAGGTGAAAATGTAGCCTTTATTTTCCAAGCAAGGAAACCTTTACTAGGCATGCAAAGAAACTCCAAGAAGGCAGTAAAGAGGTCCAAGTAACTGTTGAAACAGCCAGAATCCCTGAAGAGGTGGTTGATCTCTCATCACCAATAGTGGAGCATGCAGCCAGCAAGACAATGAAGGGAAAGGAACACATGACAGAGTGTCAATTGCTTGAGGAGAGATTGAAGCTAGAAAACCAAGAGATTGCAATGATGAGAAAAAGGGCCCGAAAGCACAGCATTGAAAAAACAAAGTTCAAGAGGTTGAAGGCAGTATGGGAAGGCCAAACTGTTTCTAGTTCTGAGATTCCAAGTGTTGCATAACAGTTTTTCACATGGACAGTACCAGCTATCAAAGAAGAAAAATTTATCAGAGTGATCAATACTCACTTGAGAGCCAGTAATAGAAGGCTAGGAGGCCAAATGGAGGATTTGGAGCTGCAATTGAAACTGTCTCAAGATGAACTAAAAAACCAAGGTGCAGAATGAAAAATTCAAAGGCAAAATCAAATGGGTAATGAAGAATAAACCTCATGAAATGGTGTTCTAGTTCATATGGCTGTTTGTCTTGATGAAACCAGTGAATTTCTGAAGTTTTGGAAAATTTTGGTTTGAGTTCTGAAGAAAATCCGAACAAAACTACTCACTCAGCAGTTTCGTAGCGCAAATAGTGCAAAAAGGGTGAAATGCGCTATGAAACTGTTGTAGCAGCATTTTTCACCCTTTTCCATAAATTTTTGATGGGTAGACCTGTATATTTTGGCCTGAAAATTCTGAGGGTGTGTTAAGTGAATATGCAGATAATCCCAAAGGAATGAAATCAAATTTTGAAGGCAAATAAGTTAAAAGTCTGCACTACAAAAAGCGTTACGAAACTGTGTTGTTTTCGTAGCGCAGGTTTGTTTTTGCTATTTTGGGCAGTTCGATGATGATTTTGTACAGCTCGCACTTATGGATGATTTTGAACATGTTTTTTTTCAATTCTTGATATAAAATGGCTTCGAAGTCATGGGTTCATGGTGATTAAAGTGTCCCAAGAACACAAAGAATCCGAAGCCTAGAAAACAGGGGATATTTCCTAGTTTGCAGGAGATCAGCATTGAGGTCATAAAGTGCTGGAGCTTATCAGTTGGATTCGACCTTATGGGAATACAGTTGGAAAATAATGTAATATAGCTTAGATAAGGTTGTTATGAGTAGATTTAATGAGTTTGAGTCCTATTTGTAGTAGCACTGTTCATTAGGTCTGTAGTTGTCATTTCGTAATAAATACTATGTCACATGGTTATGCAAGGTGTCACAAAGTAGGAATTTGATGTATCTAGATGAGGATAAGGTTATCCTATGTTGTAAATGATCTATAAAAGATGAAGAAGTAGAAATGCTAAGGGTTGGACATTTTTTAGCAAAAAGACTATGGTTATTGTAAGTGACTATTTTCAGCTTAATACAGAGTTTTCTACTTAGCCAACTCAATATTCATGAAGAGTTCTTGTATGTTCTTGTTCTAATAGAATCTTTTTAATATCCTATTGCAGTGGTGTTTTCTTATGTTACTCAGAATTCATCATTGATGCTCTGACTTCCTTCATAGACAAACTAACTGTGTGTTTTATTGTTTCACATGTGTATTCCTTGACTTGAACTCTGATATGCCTTGACTTCCATGATAGGTAGATTGTTTGGTTTTGCTGAAGCTATTATGACTCCATAAGCCCAATGTACACTTGCTAATGTGATTTAAAACTAGTTTACATCATTTATCTGCTTTTATCTCATATAGAGTTAGCCATCTACATATTTATCGAAAATCATAAACCCTTGAGAGAGCCCTCTCAGGTTGAGGAGGCTAAGCCTCAACCAAAAGGTTGGTCTGAAATAGTTACATGAGATTAACTTGATTGGAAGGTTATCAGGTCTGATTTTGTGATAACACTATCCTCCTGCTTTTTATAACGTTGGATAGTGACCAACGGTTGGGTGAGGCTTATCTGAAACTTACCATCAAGTAAATCATAAAAAATCTTCAGAAATCGCCTCATTAATTACCGACTGCCCCCTCCTTTCAACTGTAAAATTTTCTTTTTACCTTGTTTTATTGTTCCAATGGCTAGTTTTTGAAACTGTGTATTACCCCTGCATGCCCAGCACACCTCCCCGGGCTTCCAAACCTGGGATTGACCCCTGCGCTCCCAGCGCACCTCCCCGAGCTTCTAGACCTACGATCGACTCTTGCGCATATAACAGGCTTGCCTGCGTTTTTCTTCTGGCTTGCGCGTATGCCACCCAATATAGCTACACCAACCATATAGTCATTTGTTTTGGTACGGTTTGAGCCGGTTGCCATTAACATACCTTGGTACAGTGTCACCACGCAGTGTGGCTAACCGCACATCTCCTCCGTTAGTGATTTCCTTTATGATATAAAAATGGTTTGGATAGCTTGTATGTATTTCAAGAACCTCCCACTCAATTTAAATTAAAATGATCTAGCTTGAACTTGAAAAATTTACGAAATTTATGCTTGAAAGTGGTGTATGAAATTTTAACTATTTAGGTGTCTTAAGTTTATTTTTTCTGGCATAAACTTATCATGTATAACAGCAAAATAATGCAGAAATAAAACATTAAAACACAACAGCAAAATTAATATAGGAGTTCACTTGAAACTTGTGGGCTACGTCTCCTTTGAGCTTTGTCATCTTGACTTGGCTCTTTGGGATTATGGTAAGGTTTCTTTTACAAGTTCCACACTTAACTCCAATGAGTACTAAAATGATCTAAAGGGCTGAGAATACCATCTAATATCCCTCTAATGGTTGTCTAAACTCTGCAAACAGCTTTAGGCTCCCGTTGACACGATTCCTTCTGTCGGTGCTCTAAGCTACTATGAGCTTCTAAACAGCACAAAATCCCTCAGAATTATGTTTCTGCCATTGAAACCACTACTTTTGTATCCAACACACATTAGACACCGAATATCGACTGATAAATTGCTCAAATCGAGCACTGCATCCCCAAACTATGTTGTCCTCCACGGTTTGCCCAGGGCTACCCAAAACTTCACATCATCTTCTAGAGCTCTAGAAGTTCTCAAAATGTTTTGAAACCACTTTCATTGGTTCTGAAATGCTTAATTAGCTAATATAGACTATTCATTCATCCAAAATGGCCTCCGACTGCTCCGGTTTTGCCTCCAACACCTGTCGGCACCCCCTAGCACTAGGGTCACTGAAAACTTCTCTGCTGGGTTTTCGACCTCTAGAAGTCCTCAAAAAATTTTGAAACCTCTGTCATTAGATTCAGAATTATGTTTAAAGTCAATAATGACTATTTTGTTGCGGCATATGGCCTCTAGCTGCTCTGGCTAGGCCCTGCACTGCTATTGGAAAAAGCTGGCACTAATGGCCCCTGGAACTTTATTGAAGCTTTTCGGCCTTCAAAATTTATCTACAAGCTCTAAACACCATATCATCAGATTTATAACATCTGAAATATCCAATTTTTACTACTGGATCTCTGGATAAGGCCTCTATCTTCCCTGGCTAGGCCTCAAACTGATTCTACCTCCTAGTGGCCTTGGTGGCCCCTTGAACTTCATCGAAGCAAAAACTTGCTTAGAATATCTCTGATGGCTCTAAAAATTACTCCATTGAGTCCATAATGTTGGAGATAGTCGAAATTGACTATTTTTGCACTAAATTTCATTCAATAATGAGAGAGTTATGGCTTCTCCAAGAAAAATACCCAATGTCCCCCCAAAACCCCACTAAAAGTGGAGGAACTGCTAGTTAAGAACTAATTTTGGGTAAATCCGCCAATTTCGGCGCACTCCTGCCAAACCAGCGGAACCATTTCATGTAGCATTTAATGTGTTATGGGTGCGGTCACATGTCGGTACTCCGACTTAGCCGCAACATTCAACGTTATTCAAACATTTATATAAAATGTTGTAGTGGCTAGCCACATGGCCTATTAAACCGCCGACTATCCACCGTTACCCTTAGCACCCGGACGCTGGCCTCACGGTCACTTGGAGGGTCAGGCTAGCGCTAAGGGGCTAGCCATTTTAATTTTCCACCATAGTTAATTTCAAACTTCAAATAAACATTGAACTCGTAACATGTTAAGAAACATTGTTTAGCCCGACTGCTTAGGTAGGTGCGTTTGCTAGCAGGAGGCTCGAGTTCAAATCCTGTAGAGTCACAAATATCTTTTAACGTGGATTTTCCACCAGCATGGGGCCACGTGATGGCCTCTGGGCTTGCCACATGGCATCCATTTATTGGCCATAAACAATAAAAGTCAAACCATCTTCAAATGAAGAGATGCCCCTTGTCCACAAATGATTCGCCCTCGAGGGAATATTTTGAGGAATATTCTCATAATATTATTTTTTTAATTTTTCCAAATTTAACAAAGTCAAACTTGGTCAACTCATTTTTGGAAATTACTCGACATTTTCAAACCTCAATAACTTCTACATACGACCTCGGTTTTGAGAACCGTTCACGGCGCCACAATCACAGCGACGAGACCTTTTCGGTCATTTAGGTTTGACACTATTCCAAGCACTTTGAATTTTGAGCTATCATTCTAGTCCATGATCTAGTTCTGATCACACCTCCCCACTGGGAATCTTTTGGACCCCAAAAGACTGATATACTGATCTATACAGTAGATGAGAGTACAACACCCTCTTCTCTTCAGCCTCCAAACACTTGTCTTTCATGGCTAGTGACTTTGAACCACAACTAGAAAGCAATTGACACTTTCCTTCCTAGATGTGTTTGTTCTCCTATCTAGAACTGTCTTTCTTGAACTCACTCAGAAATTTCTGGCGAGAAATTTGTAGAAGGAAATTGAACATCGCTGCCTTGATCAATGATCCAAGGTGGCTCAAACAAATGAGAGATTACAACATAAAATACATGCACACAACGGAAACTTGTATATGTACAAAGGAGTATGTCTTACTGTGTTAAGAAGTCCATCAACTTCTTACCAAGCCACTTCCATGGTGACTTTTCCTGCTGCAACTCTTCTTCATTTGAAACTTCCATTTTCACATCAATAATGGAATCTGTGGTTCCACCTTCGCCAATATTTCTGTCCTCTTGCTGCATGTGCTTGGGACGACTAGTTGGATGCAAAGTCCAACAATGGGAAACAACATCCCCCTCTTCTAGAAATATGTGCAAATCTTATGCACCTTCTTTGAAAGTTTCCTTTGCTTCATCTACTTCCTGTATGCTTTCTTCCTCATCCAGCATCTCGAAACATCATGGTTAAATCGACCACAATATGTACAGCAAATCTTTCTTCCATTTAAGCATGCAAAATTATCATGCCTTGCAGAAACACAATCAAATTGATCATGGGGAGATTCAGACCTCTTGTGCTGCTTTGGCATGTTCATCCTTTTTGCCTTCATGAGGAGATGAACTAGTAGAGGCTCTAGCTTTCATTTGCAGACTAACCTCATTGTTCTTATCTTGAAAACTGTCTGAACTGATCACATGCTTGCCATAAGCTACATGTCTACCATATTCTTGCTGCAACAAAGGCTTAAATAAATGGAAATCATCTTGGAAACAAATTTGACATATTTGCATCTTAGAACTTGGAACAAAATCTCCCTTTGAAGTAGCCTCACATGCCTTCATGGCTTTGGAGTCTTCGCCATTAAACTACACATAACCAAGACCAAGATTCTTGGGTCATTCCTCAACCATGTTCTTGGTCAAAGCCTCTTGGGCTTGATGGAGCTGCATCTCCATATCATGCAATCTTTGAAGAATTTCTTCCTTATCTTGCTTCATGGAAAACGATTGCTCAGAAAGTTCAGTGCTTTCTCTTCTATCCTCAAACAGAATCTGCACCATGTCCTTCAATATAATAAAGTCACGCTTTATATCTTCATTGAAGAATTTTGTGAAGGAGGAAACTTTTAGAAGTTGTCATTATGATGTCAATGAAAAAAAGTAACTTCAAAAAATTTCACAAAGCTTTCAAAACAAATGAAAAATCTTTTTTTTAACCAAATGGCTATAGAGACAAACTCTTATTCAAGCAACCAAACAACAAACAAACTCCATGAGCTTCTTAACAAACAATTGTCAAGAGGGTTTATGTTCCAAGGGTGATCTTGAGGTCCTTTGGGGTAAGGAAGATGTCTTCAGCCCTTTCTTCCTTTTTTTCCTCTCCATGACTTATCTAATCAGTAGCTATCCCTTCACCTCCAGCAAACTCAAACAACCGTCAGTTTGCAAGTAGTAAAATAGCCAATCTTTTACACTGTTTAAACACCTTTCAAGCTATACAATCAAGTTATTGCTATGTCAATCAAGCAACCAAGTGCTCTAATACCAACCTGATCTGAAAATGGTCTGGATAACTTGTATGTATTTCAAGAACCTCCCACTCAGTTTAAATTAAAATGATCTAGCTTGAACTTGACAATTTTGCGGAATTTATGCTTGAAGTGGTGTATGAAATTTTAACTGTTCATGTGTCTTAAGTTTATTTTTTCTTGCTGAAAATTATCATGTATAATAGAAACATAATGCAGCAATAAAACATTAAAACACAATAGCAAAATTAATATAGGAGTTCACCCGAAACTCATGGGCTACGTCTCCTTTGAGCTTTGTCATCTTGACTCGGCTCTTTGGGATTATGGTAAGGTTTCTTTTACAAGTTCCACACTTAACTCCAATGAATAATAAAATTATCCAAACAGCTGAGAATACCATTTAATATCCCTCTAATGGTTGTCAAAACTCTGCAAACAACTTTAGGCTCTCGTTGACACGATTCCTTCTATCGGTGCTCTAAGCTACTCTGAGCTTCTAAATGGCACAAAATCCCTTAGAATTTAGTTTCTGTAATTGAAACCACTACTGATGTATCCAACACACATCAGACACCAAATATCGACTGATAAATTTTAAAATCAAGCACTGCATCCCCAAACTAGGCTATCCTCCACGGTTTGCCTAGGGCTACCCAAAACTTCACATCAGCTTCTAGAGCTCTAGAAGTTCTCAAAATGTTTTGAAACCACTTTCATTGGTTCTGAAATGCTTAATTAGCCAATATAGACTATTCATTCATCAAAAATGGCCTCCGACTGCTCCAGTTTCGCCTCCAACACCTGTCGGCACCCCCTGGCACTAGGGTCACTAAAAACTTCTCTGTTGGGTTTTCGACCTCTAGAAGTCCTCAAAAATTTCTGAAACCTCTGTCATTAGATTCATAATTATGTTTAAAGTCAATAATGACTATTTTTTTGCTGCATATGGCCTCTAGCTACTCTGGCTAGGCCCTGCACTGCTACTAAAAAAAGCTGGCACTAATGGCCCCTGGAACTTTATTGAAGCTTTTCGGCCTTCAAAATTTCTCTACAAGCTCTAAAAACCATATCATCAGATTTATAACATCTGAAATATCCAATTTTTACTATTGTATCTCTGGATAAGGCCTCTAGCTTCCCTGGCTAGGCCTCAAACTGATTCTGCCTCCTAGTGGCCTTGGTGGCCCCTTGAACTTCATCGAAGCAAAAACTTGCTTAGAAGATCTCTGATGGCTCTAAAAACTACTCCATTGAGTCCAGAATGTTGGAGATAGTTTAAATTGACTATTTTTGCACTAAATTTCATTCAATAATGAGAGAGTTATGGCTTCTCCAAGAAAAATTCCCAATGTCCCCCCAAAACCCCACTAAAAGTGGAGGAACTGCTAGTTAAAAACTAATTTTGGGTAAATCCGCCAATTTTTGCGCACTCCTGCCGAACCAGCGGAACCGTTTCATGTAGCATTTAATGTGTTATGGGCACAGTCACATGTCAGTACTCCGACTTAGCCGCAACATTCAACGTTATTCAAACAGTTATATAAAATGTTGTAGTGGCTGGCCACATGGCCTATTAACCCGCCGACTGTCCACCGTTACCCTTAGCACCTGGACGCTAGCCTCATGGTCACTTGGAGGGTCGGGCTAGCGCTAAGGGGCTAGCCATTTTAATTTTCCACCATAGTTTATTTCAAACTTCAAATAAACATTGAACTCGTAACATGTTAAGAAACATTGTTTAGCCCGACTGGTTAGGTAGGTGCGTTTGCGGGCAGGAGGCTCGGGTTCAAATCCTGTAGAGTCACAAATATCTTTTAACGCGGATTTTCCACCAGCATGGGGCCACGTGATGGCCTCCAGGCTTGCCACGTGGCATCCATTTATTGGCCATAAACAATAAAAGTCAAACCATCTTCAAATGAAGAGATGCCCCTTGTCCACAAATGATTCTGAGGAATATTCTCATAATATTATTTTTTTAATTTTTCCAAATTTAACAAAGTCAAACTTGGTCAACTCATTTTTGGAGATTACTCGACATTTTCAAACCTCAATAACTTCTACATACGACCTCGGTTTTGAGAACCGTTCACAGCGCCACAATCACAGCGACGAGACCTTTTCGGTCATTTAGGTTTGACACTATTTCGAGCACTTTGAATTTTGAGCTATCATTCTGGTCCATGATCTAGTTCTGATCACACCTCCCCACTGGGAATCTTTTGGACCCCAAAAGACTGATATACTGATCTATACAGTAGATGAGAGTACAACACCCTCTTCTCTTCAGCCTCCAAACACTTGTCTTGCATGGCTAGTGACTTTGAACCACAACTAGAAAGCAATTGACACTTTCCTTCCTAGATGTGTTTGTCCTCCTATCTAGAACTGTCTTTCTTGCACTCACTCAGAAATTTCTGGTGAGAAATTTGTAGAAGGAAACTGAACATCGCTGCCTTGATCAATGATCCAAGGTGGCTCACAAAAATGAGAGATTACAACATAAAATACATGCATACAACCGAAATTTGTATATGTACAAAGGAGTATGTCTTACTGTGTTAAGAATTCCATCAACTTCTTCCCAAGCCACTTCCATGGCGACTTTTGCTGCTGCAACTCTTCTTCATTTGAAACTTCCATTTTCACATCAATAATGGAATCTATGGTTCCACCTTCGCCAATATTTCTGTCCTCTTGTTGCATGTGCTTGGGACAACTAGTTGGATGCAAAGTCCAACAATGGGAAACAACATCCCCCTCTTCTAGAAATATGTGCAAATCTTATGCACCTTCTTTGAAAGTTTCCTTTGCCTCATCTACTTCCTGTATGCTTTCTTCCTCATCCAGCATCTCGAAACATCATGGTTAAATCGACCACAATATGTACAGCAAATCTTTCTTCCATTTAAGCATGCAAAATTATCATGCCTTGCAGAAACACAATCAAATTGATCATGGGGAGATTTAGACCTCTTGTGCTGCTTTGGCATGTTCATCCTTTTTGCCTTCATGAGGAGATGAACTAGTAGAGGCTCTAGCTTTCATTTGCAGACTAACCTCATTGTTCTTGTCTTGAAAACCGTCTGAACTGATCACATGCTTGCCATAAGCTACATGTCTACCATATTCTTGCTGCAACAAAGGCTTAAATAAATGGCAATCATCTTGGAAACAAATTTGACATATTTTCATCTTAGAACTTGGAACAAAATCTCTCTTTGAAGTAGCCTCACATGCTTTCATGGCTTTGGATTCTTCGCCATTAAACTACACATAACCAAGACCAAGATTCTTGGGTCATTCCTCAACCATGTTCTTGGTCAAAGCCTCTTGGGCTTGATGGAGTTGCATCTCCATATCATGCAATCTTTGAAGAATTTCTTCCTTATCTTGCTTCATGGAAAACAATTGCTCATAAAGTTCAGTGCTTTCTCTTCTATCCTCAAATAGAATCTACACCATGTCCTTCAATATAATAAAGTCACGCTTTATATCTTCATCGAAGAATCTTGTGAAGGAGGAAACTTGTAGAAGTTTTCATTATGATGTCAATAAAAAAAAGTAACTTCAAAAAAGTTCACAAAGCTTTCAAAACAAATGAAAAATCTTTTTTTTAACCAAATGGATGTAGAGACAAACTCTTATTCAAGCAGCCAAACAACAAACAAACTCCATGAGCTTCTTAACAAACAATCGTCAAGAGGGTTTATGTTCCAAGGGTGATCTTGAGGTCCTTTGGGGTAAGGAAGATGCCTTCAGCCCTTTCTTCCTTTTTTTCCTCTCCATGACTTATATAATCAGTAGTTATCCCTTCACCTCCAGCAAACTCAAACAATCGTCAGTTTGCAAGTAGTAAAATAGCCAATCTTTTACACTGTTTAAACACCTTTCAAGCTATACAATCAAGCTATTGCTATGTCAATCAAGCAACCAAGTGCTCTGATACCTGTAGAAATTTGCTGAATAATGATTAATTATTCACCGAGACTATCCTAATCACATACAATTTGAATTTATATGCAACACATAATCTCTTCCACTCAGATCATCAAACATGCAGAAATAAAATCAAGCGATAACACATCAATTTATCATACACATTAACACAGTATGTATGGGGAAATCTTATAGCTGAAAACCCCGCAGCTATTGTGTATATTATAATGGAGAAATCAAGTAACAAACTCAGTACAATACTCCTCACAAGTACTCGGTACTTTCTCATATTAGCAACTCATTAATCTAGCTCAAATAATAAAGCATTTGCTCAACCACCGCTAATTTGCTTGCTCATCACGTCTCCCATGCACTGGCCTATATAGAGATCCAAGGTTCGAATTTCCTTGGCTTGACAGCGCAATCATCATGGGAAATTCCTCCAAGTGTGGTGCAAATCTCATGCACAACTGATGTCGCCACTGATAGCTAACTCCACCCTTTCATCTACCTCTTTCACTGGTCTCCACTGAACTGATCATGCACTGTAGTGAACTGATGTGTTCTTGAGTTGATTAATGAGTTACTAATTAATGAATTAAATAATATTTAATTCACTCCACTCATAACTAATTGATTAGCTAGTTAAACTAATCTCAACTAGTTCAACTAAAATAAACAGAACACAACTCCACTAGCTGTCTCATTAACTCCTCCAAACTTATGCCACTGAAGTCCAACTGAAGTCAACCATGCATGATGCCATCAAACCCTTGGGAACCACGTGATTCCTCTGTCATATGCATGAGCCACTTCTGTAGCTCGAACTAAAGTGCTCCAAGAGAGTAAACTGTTGTTTAGAGTCCAAATATTATTAAGGGTAAATAATATTTGACTTCCCTATTTTTAGGAGAGGCAGTCTAAAAATAGACTTCGACCTCTTCGACCTATAGGTCACAAAAATAGAGTCCCATCTATTTTTACCAACATGACCAATGCTCCAAGAATCTCAAACCGGAATCCCCGAACCATGCTCCATATGTCTAAAAATAGACTTTGCGCCAGAATTTGCCTGCGGGCCCACTTAGTGAAGGCGACTTCATTTCACTAAGTTCCATCATCTTGCTACATTCTCAACACTCCCTCTCAGCAAGATATGGATTATCTGCAACCCCTATCCTGCCTCTGTGGAATTCGAACTTGCTCCTGGTGAGCGCCTTCGTCAGGATGTCAGCATCCTGATCCTTCGTGGGAACATATGAAAGCATCATGATTCTCCGCTGAACACAATCTCTGATATGATGGTACCTGATGTCGATGTGTTTGGACCTATCATGAAATACTAGATTAGCCGAGAGCTTGATGCAGCTCTGGTTATCACAGTAGATCACTGTAGGCTCCAAATGCAACCTGAACAAATCTCAGTAGGTGACAAAAATTAGGAATTAGTTCCTAGATTAGCTCCAGTTTGTTGGGAGGGAGTTAATGCATCCTAAATTTGAGTTGAGAGGATTTATGAGGCTGTTATATTCTCCTGCTATATAGCAGGTATCCATACGTTTGTTTTGGAGAGTGTGTGTGCATGATTAAGTTTGCTGTTGTTGTGTTTATTCAATTTGCTGCGCACTGTCCAACAGATAACGCAATACATGCTTGCCTGCCTTCCAGTAGAGCTTGGTAGGCTTAACCATAGCTTGCGAAAGCTAGTTAACAGCATAGCATATATCGGGTCATGTATTGACCAGATACATAAGCAACCCTACCAACTGTCGATAGACAGTGGTATCCACTACCTCCACTGAAGTAGCATCCTCCTTCCTCCAACCTCCAAGAAGAGGAGTTTCAATAGGCTTGCAGCCATGCATGTTGAACCTCTCCAGAATCTCCCGGGCATACTTGCTCTGAGAAACAAATATTCCTCCACTGCGCTGCCAAATATCCAATCCCAGGAAACAATGAAGGAGGCCCAAGTCCTTCATCTCGAACTCTCTAGCAAGGTCCTCCTTGCATGAAAGTATCAACAGCGCATCACCTGTCAAAATCAGATCATCTACATACAGTACAATGATCAACAGCTTCCCCTCCACCACAATCTGGTACAGGTTAGGATCCACCTCACTATTGGAAAATCCAAGCTCGGTGAAATAACTGTCAATCCGTGTGTACCAAGCACGAGGTGCTTGCTTCAGCCCATACAGTGCTCTCTTGAGTCGGCACACATGCGACTCACTACTGAAGATCTTGAAACCTTCAGGCTGCTCTATGTACACCTCCTCCTCAATGACTCCGTTGAGGAACGCAGTCTTCACATCCATCCAATGGATGTGCCATCCCATCTGCGCTGAGAGAGCTAGGATCGTCCGTATGGAAGAGTACCTTGCGATAGGTGCAAAGGTCTCCTCATAATCGATCCCCTAGATCTGTGAGAAGCCACGGGCGACAAATCTCGCCTTGTACTTCTCCACACTCCCGTCAGCCGCCTGCTTCACTTTGTAGATCCATCGAGAACCCACCACTGATTTCCCCTCCGGTCTTGGGACAATCTCCCATGCACTGTTTCTGACGATCGAATCATATTCTTCGATCATGGCATCTACCCATGCGGGTTCCTCCACAGCTTCCTCAAAAGAGGATGGCTTTGTCACAACACATTGACTCATAAGAGCCATGTATCCAGTGTACCGATCCGGTGACTGTCTCTGTCTGCGCTGTGCTGTAGGTGGTCCTACAACCTTCTCTGCATCTCGAGCCAGTCGCTCAGCTTCTGTAGTGCGCATGCTCCCTCTGATGGTTGGCGCTGCATGGGTGGTTTCTTCCACCTCCCGAACTTCCTCTTGTGGCTGATCCACATCCGGAAGCTCCTCCTTAGGAACTAACAGCTCCTCATCTGCATGCAAGTGTAGCTCCCTCTCAAGCGAACACTGCATGGCTTTCTCCTCCTAAAACTTGATATCCCGTCGCACAACAGTCTTGCGACTGTCTGAAAAATACACCCGATAGTTGTGAGGTGTATCAGTGTACCCCACAAATATTCCAACCTCTGCGGTCGGATCCAGCTTCTTTCTGGCATCCTTCGTCACATGCATGTAGACAAGTGAACCAAAAATTCTCAAATGAGAGATGTCAGGTCTCTTACCAGAATAAGCCTCCTCTGGTGTACTCATGCCAAGAACCTTGTGAGGACAACGGTTCTGCACATACACTGTTGTATTGCATGCCTCAGCCCACAAGTGAAGGGGTAGGCCCTGATCATGCAACATTGCCCGTGCAACACCCACGATCGTTCTGTTCTTCCGCTCAGCCACCCCGTTCTGCTGTGGGTTATGGGGTGTGATGAGCTCTCTCCGAATCCCTTCTGCGCTACAGAACTCCTTGAATTTAGCCGAGATGAATTCACCACCATTGTCACTCCTTAGAGCCTCCACATGCTTCCTCAATTCCTTCTTTGAAGCAGGCTTTGCCCTGACAGGCCAGAGTATGTCCTCCTTCTTCTTCTCAATAGCTAAGATCCAACACTTTGAGAGAAACTATCAACAAAGATCACGATACTTGTGCTTTGGTCGTCGAAGCTACCTGAGAGTGGGACCACACATCACCGTGTGAACTCTCTCAAGACCATCTAAGTGTACCACGATCCTTCTGAAAGGTGGGTTTTCACATATTTTCCTTGAAGGTACACCCTTGCACCAACACCTGACTCACAAGTAAGGTGCCTTTTAGGGAGTTCTTCCCGCAGAAATCAGCAGAATCTTCAAAGCTCCATCTTGAAGATGGCCCAATCTCCTGTGCCATAGTTCGCCCTCATCATCCCGGCTCACCACATCTCCAGCCTTGCATGCCATAGCTGCGCAGTCATCTACCTGCAACTGATAAAGGTTCTGAGTTCGAACCCCTATCTTCCGGTTCTCTCCAGTAGTCTTACTGCGCAGGAAGGCTTTTCCTTCGCTGAAGACCACATCATACCCCTTATCCTCCAACATCGCTACTGAAATCAGGTTCTTCTTCAATCCAGGTACATGCATGACATCCTTTAAGACAAAGGGTTTACCAGACTCCCTCTGAAAGGATACGGTACCGATACCATTCGCACTGTATCTACCATCATCGCCCATCTCGATGTGCACTCCAAGATCTTTTCCTCCAGATCTGAAAACAGATCTTGATCTCCGGTCAACTGAAATGACGCACCACTCTCCAAGAACCATACTGATCCCATCACACTTGAAACCAAGCATGCGATCAGCGAAAATTCAAGCTCGAACTACGAGGCCAAAGCCTCTCCATCTGCAGATCTTCCCGCTTGCTTGTTTTTCTTCTTCTGCGGACAATTTGTAGCATAATGTCCGTGCTGGTGACAGTGAAAACACTTCACCTTAGACATGTCTTGCTTCTTGCCCTTAGCACCGGAATGAGAAGTTTTCTTGCTCTTCCCCTTCTTTGCTTTGGCAGCCAAAGCGCAATTTTCTTCATCAGATACCTTTGATGAAGATCCGTCCCTGGTAGTCCTCCTTATCTCCTCTTGCATGAGATCCGCCCAAAGGCGCTCCCATCTCGGCAACTTCTCCCGACCATTGACACTATCTTGATATGCATGCCAACTTTTCGGAAGACCAAGGAGAGCCAGGTCTACCATATCCTCTTCTTCGACAGTCACCCCCACACTTCCCAGCTCATCTCTGCATTGAGTGAACTTCGTGAGGTACTTGGCGATACTGTCGCCTTTCTCCATCTTAATGTTTCTGAGCTTATCCTTGAGCACCAGCTTCCTTTGGTCACTCTTACTTTGGAATAGATCTGTCAACGCTTTCCACATCAAATATGGAGAATATTTTTCATGCAGGCTGGATACAATGTGATCCTTTACGCCCTCCAACATAATCCTTCGACATTTCGCCATCTTCTTTTGCCAAGCCTCGACTTCAGCAACATCAGTGGGCTTTTGGACATCCGTATCTACGAACTCCTTCAGTCCATTATATTCTAATACTGCCTCCATGCGATCCTTCCATGCAACATAATTCGAACTGCCTTCAAGAGCATATTCGAGTCGCAAACCGTTGAAAGACATTTTCAACTCCGGCACCAAGAAAACAAACTGTTGCAAAATTCGAATTCCAAGCTCAAAGCTCAACCGCTCTTGATCTGTGAGAATAAATTATTTCTAGCACAGAGATCGACTGCAGGGGCATTTACTAGATATATCACCTTTCAAAGGAAAGGATGGATCCAGAGGCTACCTGGCCCGCATGCAGACTCTGTCTACCGAAATAAGTTTGTAATCACTGTGATGATCAATCTTTGCTCCGATACCATGTAGAAATTTGCTGAATAATGAAGATTTATCCACCGAGATTATCCTGATCACATACTAATTCGAATTCATATGCAACACATAATCTCTTCTACTCAGATCATCACACATGCGGAAATAAACAAGCGGTATGCGATCAAAAGATCATCAAAACATCACACATTACACAGTATGTATGGGAAAGCTTATAGCTGAAAAACCCCAGCTATTTTGTATATTAAGATGGAAGAGAACATGTAACAATCTCAGTACAATACTCCTCACAAGTACTCAGTACTGTCTCATGAAGTTACACACAAACTAGCTTGGTTTTGAACAAGTCACAGGTTCAAAACTCATCCACTAATTGCCTGCCTCTATTGCGCAATCAAGGCTGGTCTAATGAGAGATCCAAGGTTCGAATCTCCTTGGCTTGACAGTGCAATCCTCATAGGAAATTCCTCCAAGTATGGTGCAAATCTCATGCACAACTAATGTCACAACTGATAGCTATCTCAACCCTTTCATCTACCTCTTCCACTGGTCTCCACTGAACTGTCCATGCACTATAGTGAACTGATGTGTTCTTGAGTTGAATAATGAGTTAATAATTAGTGAATTAAATAATATTTAATTCAATCCACTCATTACTAGTTGATTAGCTAGTTAAACTAATCACAACTAGTTCAACTAAGTTAAACCTAACACAACTCCACCAACTGTCCCATCAACTCCACCAAACTTCTGCCACTGAAGTCCTAACTGAAGTCAACCATGCATGAGCTCACCAAACCCCAAGGAATAGCATAATTCCTTCTATCAGATGCATGGGCCACATCCATAGCTCCAACTGAAGTGCTCCAAGAGAGTAAAATGAAGTTTAGAGTCCAAATATTATTAAGGGTAAATAATATTTGACTTTTCTATTTTTAGGATAGGCAGTCTAAAAATAGACTTCTACCTAAATGTCTAAAAATAGAGGTCCATCTACTTTTAACAACATCACCAATAATCCAAGAATAGCATACTGCAACTCCCAGACCATGCTCCATATGTCTAAAAATAGACATAGTCTAAAAATAGACTTTGCACCAAAAATAGCCTGCGGGCCCACTTAGTGAAGGCGACTTCATTTCACTAAGCTCCATCATCTTGCTGCATTTTCAAC
>CM076572.1:1125742671-1125944929 GCA_034641835.2 Pinus albicaulis | reverse complement strand
CTTAGGTCTTTTTGATCATTAGGCCGAGGGTCCGGTCCCTCCAGAAGTCAAGGAAATGCCTTGAGCCCTTTTGATCTCCAAATACCTTAGCACTTTGGGGGAAATTAGTAAAACTTTTGAGGGGAAAGTGATGAGGGAAGTTAATGAGTTTGACTTTGCTTGCTGTGATTTTCCAATGTATTTTCTGCTTTAGTACTTGTGATGAAAGTAAATGATTAACCAACATGTAGCAGCATCATTCATCAGATAACACTTTGCAGTATCATCTACCTACCCTATCTACTTGACACTACCATCTTCTCTTCTTTATTAGGGTGCATTTAGACTTGAAAACCCTTATCAATCTTTTCTTTTTACATGATAAATCTATCTATTTCTACCCTTATTACATCCAAGGGCTGATTAATTTGTTGAGCACCTTTTATTAACTCTACCTATCTACTTATATTTTACCATTTTCTCTTCTTTATTAGGGTGCATTTGGACTTGCAAACCCTTTCCTTGGTCTATTTTTTGTTTGGGGTTCATTTCTTTCACTTTTTTGACCATTTTATTTTTCTTACCCTTTGATTTTTCTTTTAGGGTATACCCTCTTTATATTTTTTAAATTTTTTGATGTTTTAGTTTTTCAAGAATATGGAACACCTTTGCTCAAGAAAGAAGGTTTGAACATATTCCATAGTTCAATCAAGACAATCATGAAATATGAAACCTATTGGTATAGGAGGCTAACATATCCTACCACCTTCTGCAATATATGGTCCATCTTGGGCAACGGATAATTTTCTTTCAGAGATGCTCTATTCAAGTTTCGAAAGTCAACACACAATATTATTTCCCCGTTCTTCTTTCGGGCTGGGACTAAGTTGGCCACCCATTCAGAATATCTCAATGGCACAACAATATTAGCCTTCAACAGTTTCTTGATTTCCTTTTCTATGGAAGGGAGGAGTAGGGGATTAATCTGTCTTAATTTCTGTTTGTGTGGCTTAGCATCTCCTTTTAATGGAATCTTGTGCTGGATAATGCTAATATCAAAGGTCTTCAAATCTTGATAGGACCAGGCAAAGACATCTTTATATGTCTGAAATAGCTTCTGATATTTCTCTTTGTATTCTTCGGGTACCTTATTAGACAATTTCACAATATTTGGATCGGCCTCAATGCTGAGGTTCAGGTCATCTACCTTATTTTCTTCAACAACCTTACTTGGCTGTATTGGGACATCATTCTTATCAAATAATCTCTCCAGAGGGACCAGTCCTTTGGGTATTACATTCCCTTTGAGTTGCAGCACCTTGTGCCCAGCCACGGTATCTTGCCATTTATTTTGAGGATGGTCCTCAGTCTCTTCATCGCCAGTATCTATTTCCATATTGGAGAATTCCCCAACAATCTCCATGAATTTTTTGATTTTCTCTTCGTCTTCAAACACTTGCCAGTGTTTGATGCTGTCAGGGATGGAAGGAAGGTAGCGGACCTCTATTTCATACCTTAGGAGGGGGTTTTGAGGTGGTCTAAAAGTGCTTGCAGCTACTACAAGAGAATCTTCCATTCTGTTCTGGTCTCTTGGAATGAATTGAATATTAAATGCTGAAAATAAATTCTCTACCAAGTCCCATACCTCATTTCTGTAGGCCCTCAGTCTAGGGTGCTTAGCTTGACATTGATTTCTTACTTGTCTCACCACTAGTTCTGAATCTCCTGAAACCTTCAAGCTCTGAATATTCATATTCTTTGCTATTTGTAGGCCCAGGAGAAATGCTTCATATTCAGCCACATTATTCGTGGCTTCATACTCCAATTCGAAAGATAATGGGACTAGTTGTCCAGTAGGGGAAATCAAGAGAATCCCAGCTCCGTTCCCTTCCTTTGAGTTGGCTCCATCAAGGTGCAAGGTCCAAATCCCACCTTCTTCATTACTTGAAGACTTCTCAATCTTCACTTGACAGAAAGATGGCTCCTACAAGTAATATTGGTCTTCCTCAAGCATTAGACAAGAAAACTCACCCTCTTTGTTGTACACTAGTGAATTCACTGAATTATTAGCTTTAGTGACCATCTTCACAAACCTTGTTTCCCGATATAATCTCCTCTCTTGGCCTCCAAACACAGGGATGGTCGCATACGTTAGGTCCAGCTTTATAGATCCTCCGATTTTTGTACCCCATGATCTTGATAACAACATCCCAAACCGCGTTGGGATGTCAGCCACTACTATGTCCATTACCACGCTCTTAGCTGGGATTTGGGCTAGATTTACCACCAAATCCTTGATCATCCCCAAACATTTGACTCTTTTAGAATCAAAGGAGTAGAGATCTTTATATGGGCGAGTGATCTGCAGCCCCAATTGTTCCATCACCGACAGAGGTAACAGGTTATGGGACGCCCCGGAGTCCAGCATACAGTTGTGCAACAACAAATCATGAATTACTAAAGAGACATAGAAAGGAGGAGTTGAAGCATCTAACTCCTCAACATGAGGACCAAACACAACCATGGGCCTTTATTCTTGGAGGTTTAAACTATCTGGGATTGGGGTTGCTCCTTGAGGAAGCATGAAACAAGACACCTGAGACTGGTAGACTGGCTGTTTCAGGAGTTCAGCGAGGGGGACTAGGATTTTAACTTTTTCCAGTTCTTTTTGAAGATTAAAAGCAAAGGGAGACTTCTCTATGGTATTTTCCTTTGGCTCTTTACTGTTGGTTGGAGGTTTTTCTTCCTTTGGGATGCATTTAACATTTGCATTTGGAGTAGAGGCCAACTTAGAAGCGGAAGGAATGGAGTCTTTAGAATGTAAAGGTTCAGTTATAGGTCTCTTACCTTTATCTTCAATTTTCTGAACGACAATCTCCTTCTGAGGCATCTCTTCTTCTTGTTATTGTGTGCGCATCCTCTTCCTAGAGGACCTGAGATCATATTTTCTATGAAACTGTGCTTGCATGAAATCTACAAATTGTTTACAGTAGTCATCGATCTCTGGATCTTCAACGGCGCTTGTTTTTTCTTCTTCTTGCAAGGAAAGCTCCACTCCTTCACTTTCTTACAAAGAGGACTCATCTTCATCACCATTTGAGTAAGCAAGATATTGATCATCTTGCCCATCGGGGATGTCTTCGGCAGGGCCATCCATATTCCCTTCCAGATACAGCAGGGGATGTATGTGGTCTTGCTGCTCCTTCCGATCTCTTTGTAATATTTGCAAAGGAGGCTTTCTGTATTGGGGATTATAACCCCTGTTTGAAGCAGCTTGAGGTGGCCTGGAGGAGGAATTATTTGCTTTGAGCTCAAGCTTCACTAGCTTGCTCAAAAGGTTATTGATCATTTTTCTCATCTCCTCTATTTTGGAATCTGCTACCTCTCTATCTTGATCGGAGGTAGATGCTTCTTCTTTCTCTCTCTGTCTAGCATAATGGTCTGACCTTCCTTTTGATTTACCCATAGAAGTGAAGTTGGCTTCCACTTCCAATGCATCAGTCTGGGCTTCATCCAGGGTAGAAAAATTCCTTTCTCTTAAAGAGAATATGAATTCTAAATCAAAGGCTGCTACAAACACCACTATAGCAACAATCTGGTGAGGCTTCATTTCGGCTGGGAGACTTGTATATAATTTATTAAACCTCTTGAAAAATTCAGAGACACCTTCATTCTGAATCTTTCTAAGTGCATTGAATTCTATAAGACAGTATCCATGGTCCTTCTTCTCTCCCCATTTCTTAGTAAAGGCATTTTCCATTTCCTCCCAGTTAGTAATGGAGCGGTCCCCCAAGGTCTTGAACCATTTTCTGGCCTCTCCATCTAGAGACTGGACAAAAAATCTCAACACCACATCCAGATGTTCAACATTGAAATTTTCTGCGAAGGCACATAAAACTTCCAGGTGTTTCTAAGCTTCAGTATCATTTTCTCTATTGAAACGAGGTAGGATCTTTAAATAATCCCGAGGCATGTCATTCAGGATCTGAGGCAATGCCAGGGGGGCATATTTGTTCAGTAGGAAGCCAGGAACAGCCATCGGAGGTTATGGAGGTGGTGGGAGAGTTTGATGTGTATTATGAGGTGGTGGAAGAGAAGTATGTATGACAATGGGGATATACTGAACAACGGCTTGAGGGGTTGATTGAACTGCTGGAATATGAGAAGTGGAAACCTCTGTGACTTCTTTAACTTCTTCGACTTCGGGAGTGGGATGCAGAAAGAAGCTCATGGTATCTACAGATTCATCCTCATCTTTGACTTCAATATTTTCCAAGGAGGGGTTATCTGAAGTATAATCAAGGGTTCTTGCAGTAGAATTAGGACCTTGATCTTGAGCTAATTGAGAGGAGGATGGAAAGTCTTCCAGGGAGAATGTGGGAATATCTATATAAGCTGATTGTCTTTCTCTCCAACCTCTCTTGTGCAAAATATTCTCTGGATTAGACACTGAAGGTGTTCTCAACTAGGATGTATCTGACCTCAGGTGTGGCTTTCGGGAAGCCAGGACTACAAATAGATTTATCCTTTGAATGACAGTGGAGTCGCCAAGGTGAGGGATCTACAACTCCCAACCCTTCCTGCTCACCTATTCTGAAGGGTGGATTATTATTTGTTGAGGCCCAGGGATTTAGCTCTTCAAATTATTTCCCCGAAAATGGCGCCAGAAAGATGTTGTAACTCCTAAAGATAGCCTTGAGTTGTATAAATACCAGTGCCTAGGACATCTTAAATGCAAGGAGAATATGACTGAACTGATTGCAGTTGACAATGTTAGGCTCTCATGCAACTATCTCTCGGATGAATGGTTTTAATAAGGGTGGAACCAAGACCCCAAAGTTAAACACAACAACTAAGAAAACTGCAGAAACTGAGTACAAGTGCAAATAGTAAATGCCTCAAATAGCTTTAAGACAGAATGATGTAAAAGGGGCTGACATCTAAAATGAGTACATAGATATCAAGTTATATGTGAGCGATGACTATGACAGAAGATGGAATAAGATACCAACTATAACCAGGCTTATTCAAAAATAAGATTCCATATATACTGGGCCTATGCGAAGATAAGAAGCCATATATCTAGACTCATACAAAGATAAGAATCCATTGTAGTTAATATCAGAAGAAAGGTGGAAGAGATAGGAAATGAAACAAAGTATCATGCCTGAGCAATATTTAAAGCACTATGGATGAGTAAATATGAGTATCTGCGATGATAAATTCATATTCAAACATGGGAGCACTCGCATTCTAGAACATTAGATACAAGAAATGTGGAGAGAAACGAAATGAAAATTTGTATTAAAAACATGGAGAAGAGTTACAAACTGTGAATCACTCAGAGTGGAATCCCCAATTCTAGCAAAGCTTCTTATTACTGAATCCCTACGGGCTCTTCAAACATCTACTATCAAATTTCATACAAAATACATATAGAACACTCGAACTAGTGAGTCCTTTGGAAAATATGGAACCTTTTGTTAGTGTTGTCTTCCTGCTTTTATAACCTCTACTTCCTATGCCTGAGAAGATATTTTGGGAAAATATCTTCCCCGCATGCTTGTATGCTGTTGTAGGTCTAAATCAAAATAGAAATGATGATGAGGTAAAAATTCCTCTCATCATCTTACAACGCAGGCCTAGAGCCGTTTCTAACTGAAATGTAATAATTGATTAAACTGAAAGTAAAAACTGCAGGAGTGAAATAAGGATTTCACCCGAAATGAAAAAATGAACAGAACATAAGGTAAAAAGGCCATGCAAGCCCATTTGTGTATGATCATTGCTGATTAATGAGGTGGAGCTGCTGCTGCTGCTGCTGGCGAAGGCAATACCGTTAGTCATGGGAAGGAGTGGCCTTCTGTACTGGAGGGTGCGGTAATGCTAGTAGTGGCTGAGTGGGTCTTCTGCTGATATGTGTGTTTAGGCCTTTAAACTCTGATTGGGGCCCATTGATATAAATTCAAGGCCTTCTTTAATCATCCTTTGCTTTAAAACTGAGTCTTCATCTTCAATCTACGGGTTAAGCTTTTAATTTTCTGAATTGGACCCTTAGCCTTTATTATTTTGCTGACAGGTACTTTCTTTGTGCACTGCAGGGTTTCGCTGTGTAACCAATGCTTATGAAAGGATTGGTTAAGACATGGTAATTAAACCTTTATGCCCCCTTTTTTCCTTTGATCAAGCCTCTTAGGATCGTCACCCTCAGCCTTGAGCCACTATGATTGGCTATGGGATGACCCACATACTTAAAAATGCCGTGAAAAACCTGCACAGATAGCAAACCAAATTAAATAAATCCTGCGATGAGTGGTTGACTACTTCAGAAGGCTCGGGTGAATATGGAGGAGCAGTGCGGAGGCAATAAATGCAGCAGAGGCATTTCTATGGTAAAAATAGCGTTTAAATGTGATTTGGTGTGAAATTGTGCACAAGGTGGTCTTGCGGAAAACCGGAGTGGTTTTCGCGTGGGGTTAAAGTGGTAAGCGGTAATGGGCCAAATGAACGTGATACAGCTAGGTGTGCGATGCGTGTCTTTACAAAACTGCCCATTTCACGTGGAAACAGCATGATCATGGTGTTCGATGAAATGAACGCGAAAATGAATGAGATCCGTCTGATCTGGGCAATCCAGATCAACGACTGCAGATGAACGCGATGGACATACTTGTGCGGTCAGGTGGGACCAACGATGACGTCAGCAACCCTATCATGTAGCGAGATGATCAGTTGTGGGGTTATGGAAGCGAGATCGAAGTGGGCCATTAGATGAAGAAGATTGACAGTCCAGATCAGAGTGGGGAATGCAATAATGGATGGGTGATCGAGAAACTGGCGAAGGAGCGATAGAGCGAGGACTGTTGGATCATGATGGAGATCAACGATGGAGAACAACTGCGAGGGCACTTGGAGGTATGGACGGGTCTATGGAACGGGTGCCTCTGCAGTGAATATGGGTCGTAGATCTGGGTCGATCGGACAGTGGAGATTAAATGCGAAGGGAGAAAGGATGTGTGGGAGGAAGAAAGGTGGAAGTAATGTGGGCTGTTAGATGAGGGAAAATGAATGACTGTGATTGAATCAGGACCGCGCACATCGGGAATTCAGACAGATGGGATTTGGAACCGTAGAAGGAGCGATTGCGATATGTCGAGGGAGCGCGGATCGTTGGATCTGGGGGAGCCAGATCAACGGCTCAGATTATATAAGCAAGGAATGAACGTCGGTGGTGAAACATAAAGTGGAAATGGGGAAGAGCGATGCGCGATGAGCAATGAAGCGATGGAGCGATGAAGCAATGAAGTGATGGAGCGATGAAGCGATGAGGCAATGGAGCGATGAAGCGATGAAGCGATGACCGTTGGATCTGTAGGAGGAGATCAACGGTCAAGATTGCATGGGGGTTTCTCACATTGGTGAAAAATTATAACAGGTGGATGGAAACAGGAAAGAGCGATGTGCAATGGAGTAATGTGATGGTCGTTGGATCTTTGGGGAATGAACAGTCCAGATCATATCGAGGGATCGACCATTATTGAAACAAAAAACATGGAAGCAGGGACTTAGAAAGAGCGATGTGTGATCGCTGATGGGCTTAGCGCTCAGTCACAGGGCCCGGTATCACAACGGAAAATGGGCTCGGGCTTAAGCGAAAGGGGCTTAGAGGCCTGATATGTAAAAATTAGCGCTTTTAGAGAAAAAAGGTGGATTTTGGGCCTTTTCAAGGGTTCCGATAGTTGAAATTTGGGCTTTGAAAATCCATGTGGTCCTTGTCGTATTTGCTTTGTGGTATAAGGCTCCTTGTCATTAGGCATCTCAGCTCGGTGGGGGATGTCATAACAACATCGCACATTATGGCCTTCAGTCCCATTGTCCCCTATCCCTCATGATATTGTGTCAGTTTCTACCAAGTCATCCATGCCCTTCATGCTCTAAACAAAGGAAGTCGTCCATCCGCTACTCAGTACCCCCCATTTCATTATCATCCCTGGTGTTCGTCTGTCAGTCACTCTACTATTTTCTCTCATGCCTTAGTTGAGGATCCCTTATTGCCTCACCTATAACAGACCTCCTTCTATTGACATCAGCTCATTCATTCTAGAAGACAGGTCTAGAGGGTAGTGTACCTTGGTTCCATCTTCCACTCTTATTCAGTGCCTCGGATCAGGCAAAGGGACTCCTTATTTCCCTTTGACTTGATTGTTTCTCAGCTCCATCTCCTTTCAGCATGATCGAGATCCATATACTTGATGGTCCATTAATGCAGCAACTAATATTAGTGATTCCCGAGTGTGTGTGAGATGTCTCAACCCTCATGAGGGGGTGGCCCTATAGGTAGCCCCCCACATGCCCAGATGACCTCTTCCTTTCAGCCTTCGATGCAGCTCCATAGATTTGATGATGTTGGCCTCAGCCGCTTGCAGCACCTTTTTGATTGCATGTATCAGTCATATTTTTAGAGCCCTTTCATGTTTATAGGGGCATTTGGGTTATATTTATATCTCATGTACTTAGATATTATTGTACAAGTCCTGACTGTTATCCCAGGCACAATATGTATGTGGGATTCATTATCATGTTGTTTATCTACCTCATGTTTACGCCAGCATGTACTATATTGTTCAGTCCCTCATTTACTAGATGCCTTATTCTTTGTACTTTGTCTCAACGAGCATAGGCATGCCTCCCCTTCCGTCTATAGCATAGGTACTCACTCATAAAAGAGACTTGTCGCACTTGTAAGTCTCGCCTCCTCAGGGTCTAGTTCTTTCAACACTTTGGTCTACCTTATACTTTTCTCTCTCTGACTTCCCCTTCGGTGTTTAGTGATTGAGCTCTTACAACATACTTCGGTCATACAATTAGCTCCTAACGCTCGCACACTGGGGGGAAATATGTTACACCATTTTTTGGTCACCTAACCTATTATCATTAGATGGACCCAAGTACACCATGTAAGACCAATTTTACCCTAAGTAAAATTTCTTTCACTATGAAAATAACTTAGTAAACCACCTTTATTAAGTTGTTTATGGTATAAACAAGAAACCCCATGAGGAAATATTAAATAAATCTACATTTGTTTGATTTTCCTCAAGGAATAACTAGTTAAACAGCAGTTTAATTAATATTCCTGGTTATATTTAACCCAAAACAAAGAAATTAATTAGATAAATCATTATTTATCTTATTATTTTCTAAGGATAATTATTTAAACCTTATTTAAATAATATTCTTTGTTAAATATGACTAAATCACCCTTAAATAATTAAATAAATCATTATTTATTTGATTATTACTCAACCACATCCTTAAAATGATAAATAAATCATTTGTTTATTTATTATTTACAAATAAAGGGATTTGACCCAAGTCAAATTCCTTTTCCCTCCAACAAATATAATAAAATATTCCATAAAATTTGGATCTTGATTTGGTTAATAATATCTTAACTATGCACCAATATCTAGACTAACTCAATATTTTGTTATAAATAGAAGGGTTTTCCCATTCATTTACCACCTTTTGTTGCCTAAATATCACTCTGGATCTATACTTTTGGTCTGACTTTGATCCACCATCATAGTCATATTTTGCTACCATTTTTGTCTTGGTTTTCTACACCATCAAGAGAGAGGAATTTTAGATTTGAAGTGCTGAGGACTTACAAGAACCCATCCCATTGAGGGGAACTGGTAACACCCTTTTGTGTTTTCCTCTAGGTGCCATTAATACAAAATTCATTCGACATATTCTTGTCTTGTCTATTGGATGCATGGAGTAAATCTTGTTTTTTCTACTGCTTAATATCTTCTAATGCATAGATCTAGATTTTTGCAGCATTTATCTTGATCACCTAACTGCAGATATGAGGATATTAGCAGCCATATTTGCTGTTAGGGATGTTTGTTATGCACAGCTAAAGTGGTATTTTTTCGTACGCTTGGAATTAAGATTCATACTAACAGCTGTAATAAAATATATTAGGTTAGTGAATAAATCAATCACATAATTTAATCATGATTGAGTTTGATTAGTGAAGTTAATCAGACCATTTAATCATGGTTAACTAACAGGAAAAAATAAAAAAATTCTCCACCAATTCAAATGCAGCATTAATGAATTTGTTAAGTAAGTTTTAGGAGGCGATTAACCTTTGATTAGGATCAATTTAAGCAAAGATTAATTTCACTTTGAGAACATGTAATAAATTTAAAGATATAAGTTTTATGCTATGTTTCAAACTTAGGATAAAGATGGATGGCTGAGATTTTTCCCCTGCCCGAATCAATGGTGGGGGAGTGCTTTCGGGCCCCCCTGAGCTCCATTGTGCTTTTCTCGTGGGGGGATCCAAAAAGTTTTGGCCCACACCCTTACGTGTCACCCTCACAATGTTTTTCACCCCCCCTCCTTTCACTCATCGTTCTCCCCCCCCCCCCCAAAAAAAAAAAATTACTCCGACATTGACTGCTCACCCCTCCACCAATGCCTCTCTACCACAACACCCTACCCAACCCTACCATCACTCCGCCCACCTCAGCTGAAATCTTCCACTCACTGTCCACCAACCCACCCTCGTGGACCCCACCTCCACAACCTTCCCATCCATTTAATTCTTCCCGAGAATTTTTTTGCACTCCCAATCGAAGGCCTCCATCTAGCACTCCCCTGCCCACATATGTAATCTATTACATCAATTAATACTTCCCGCTCCTTCTGCAACAAACCCACTCTTGTTGAATGGTAAACATGTAATGGTAATTTGGAAAATTACTTTATTAAACACATTAAAGCCAGAATATTCATTTGCCTCGTTGTTATGCACAACCAACTGAATTTTACAGTCTTCCAAGATATCAGAGTGACCAGTAATTCCAGTGACAGTGATTCAATCTCCATTAGTGACCACACTCCAGCATCCAACATATAGTTTCCCCTTTCCAAGTAATCCCACATTCTTCATCCCTTTTTTCTATCTGCTATTTGATAATGGCCCCAAAGGGTAAAACCCCCAAAAACAAAGGCAAGAAGCCTGAAGACAATCCAATGCTACCCCCCCCCCCCCCCAAATACCTAGATCATTTGCCTTTATTTTACCTCCAATATAACATTTCTAAGACCAACTATGAATTCGAACTCCTCTAACTTCACAATTGGTTGAAACAATTTTTTTTAGATAAGTGGGATGAATTGGGCCTATGGGAGTCTTCCCTACCCTAGTTCATGTTCCCACAGACAAAGATTCTAGTCTCCTTCTGTAAGAGTTGTTATGTGCCATCCTAAAGAGAAAATTTGAGCCGTAATGGTGAATTTCTCCTCACCATCACAGTTGAGACTATTTCATAAATGCTGCAAGTAAACCAACTAGAATCTTCTAAGTCATTGTCTATAGACTCTCTCATAGAGCTATACAAAAATTTGACCTTCCCAAAAAGAGTTAATATCTTCGAAATATTTCTCCCTGAATATGCCCAATTTCCCAAATCTAACCCTCCATACTCATATTCCATGTTCCCTGAGGTAACTAAACAAATCATTAACATTATCTCATACATTCTTGGTTAGCACTTTGATCAGTGGGTTGATGAGGCCATTGTTAGCTTCCTGTCCATTTTTACCACTGACAAGAAACCTGTTATTTTTAATTACAGTAAATTTATTGCAAATTCCATGCATGATCAATTTATTAAGTTTCCTACAAAGGGATATTTCAAATAATCTGCAGTTTTAGTCTATTTGTTCATTTATCATCAAGCATACAAGTTTTTCTTTACTTTGTAGAAGATGGATGAGTAGGGTAATGCTCAATCAATAATACATTGGACCACCTTGGTGAGGAAGAACACTACATAATTTAATTTCACAAACTATGTTGATAAATTCTTGTACACAGTGGTTTTCGTGTTGAATAGTGAGTTGGAGCCTAGGACAAGGGCATATATTCAAAAGGTTTTGCATCTTAGTGACCAGGTGGAGACAGGTGACTGGTATTTATACCATAACTACATAGAGATTAGGATCTACAGGTGTGAATTTCCACCCTATAAGCTGCCAAAGTTTGTGCCTATGAGACTTTTCTCATTAGAGTACACTAGAAAAATGATATATATGGATGGCATGCATTTTGTAGCAACCAAGAAGAAGGAACAATTTAAAAATAAAGCACATGTTGGACCTTTTTTTTGCAATGCCAGAATAGTTGGTAAAGAAGTTGATTTACTTTTGAAGAAAATGAACCTCAAATTGAGATTCACTTGGTCTTATGACCCTTTTGGTCTAATTTCAAAGCTAATGGTAGAGAAAAATACCACAACCTACACACGCACTCCTCGTCCATAGATAGAGAAATACGTGAATAAAAATCAGTGGGAGGAGAAAACATTGCAGGAGGAAGAAGAACAGGTTATATCAAAAACAACATCTGAGACTCCTACACCTCAAGAAAAGAAGGAGAAAAGGATAAGAGAATAAGAATCTTCCCTAGTGACAAAAATTGGAGCTAAGGAGTTCCTAATATATAAGAAGAAGCAGAAAACCAATTTTTCACCTGTTTTTCAGCAGGAGAAAAAAGAGCAAGAAATAATTGTCATCACAGGTCCTCATGTGTCTATCAGGGATGATGATTTATTCATCGGATGTCCCTCTTCATAAAAATCTCAAGAGCCTCTCTAAATACCACAAACAACTGAATTTTCTCATGACATTGTTGAGCCTAATATTTTTTCCAAGTACAAGGAAATCAAAACAAAATAATGTGATGCTAAAAACCACCACATATACATAGTTTTGGAAGTAGAAAACCACATCACAGCACAAGCTCCTATCGGCCTTTGTCACAGAGCAATGGAAAATGAAAATTCATTTCTTGAGGCAAAAGTGGCAGCCCCAAAGACACTAGCAAGTTACAAAGAACATGTATTTTCATTTGATGCAAATAAAATCCATCCAATTCACCAAATGTAAATTCATAAAAAATCTAGTGAGATGATGAATTCTACACTAACTAACGCTTCCTTGTCAGCTTCTAGATTGCAGGTATCAGTCAACAACACACAGACACAACTCAATCTGGAAAATATTTCATCCTTAGCCAATGATACTAAGATCAAGTCACTTGAAGACTTGGTGATCAAATTGGGATACAAACTCAATGATGTGAAGGTAGCATAAGAGATAGTGAAAAGAAAAAATGTTGATATAGAAGCATCAAGGAAGCACCCTAAATTTCCTACCACAGAGGATACACAAGATAAGGAAGTCGGAGAGATGGAAAAGGAGAAAGAGGACATGTTCAAAATAATCATTGAATAGAAAAACTAGATCCGAGACATGAAGGTGGAGCTGGAGAAGCTGCTCAAAGAGAAACAAGAGGCATCATAGTTGGCCATGGTTCCACTCACAGTTGTCCCAATTTCAGTGGCCACAACCCTAGGAGCATCTACATCAACTTCAATACCATCACAGACAACAGATCCTACAAATGATCTAGTTAAAGCCATGAACAATCTAGCCATTCAGGGGCAATAAATTGCTAAGTTAAAAGCTCAGCTCAAAACACTGTCATAGCATAAATAAAGAAATTGATACTTCTTATGTTGAAGAGTTGTAGAAAACCCACCAACTCACTCTGAAATTTGATCAATTACAAAGTGAATCAACAATGGCTAAAACTCTGGCATAGCAAATGAAAACATATGTACAGAGATCAATGAATCCATCACAAAAATCTAGCCTTCAATTCATATTATTTTCGAGCAGAAAGAGTTAATATAGAGATCCAAAGAAGTATTAAAGAAAATCAAAGAAAATTTGGGACATAGGCGTGGAGAAGTAACATCCATCATCAAAATATTTAATTCCAAAAACAAAGAAGAAATAGAGTATCTTAGAATTCAAGACAGAACAAAGACAATTTTGGAGGTGAAGAGAATGCACACTAAAAGGAAATTAATGCTACAATTGGAAAAAAATGTCAAAATATGGAAACCAGCATACAAATATTTCACAAGAAGATGCAGGTGCTGAATAGGAAAGGACTACCAAGATTGGTTGATGAGAGAGAAAATATGATAATCTTGAAAGAGTACCAGGAAAAAATATGCACTATTGCTTAAGACAAATGAATATTTCAGGTATAAAAGGAAATCTCACAGGGAAAGCATTCATGGAGGCCACATATTTCAACTTATTTGAAATCATACATTTGTTCATCATCAAGCCAACCTTTTTGAAGTACACAAAGGTGGATGAGACCTGTAGAAAATTAATTAAATTTTCTATCCCAATAGAAGACATATGGGAAAAATTGTTTGAATTACTCAAGTAAATGTTTTCATCTCCAGAAAACAAGGCAAAAATTGCAACAAATATGCAGCCCTGGTCATCAACAATCATCCTCAACAATAGGGCCAACTTCCAGTAGTTTAGAAATTCCTAAATTTTTGTACTATTTTTGTAATCAATTTTTATATATTTTAGGATTATATCTTGATATTTGGAATCAATATATTTTGTAATAATTCTCTATAAGTACTTCATAATTCGAGGTATTACTGTTGGGACTTGTTTGAATAAAAGTACTAGTATTGTAAAGCAACTCACAGAGCCACCATTGATCAAATTTTTAGTAATACAATGCAATAATTAGAGGATTCTTGTGTCATTTTTATTGGTGAAGTGCATCTCTCCTTGTTAATTTGTTTGTTCTCTGTTATCATATTTTTTTCTAAAATATAAATTATTCTAAGAAGATAAAGAACATATTTTGTTTAAATATACACTCTGTCTCTGGCTTAAGAATAATTTTTATGTTTTCTATTGAAGATTAAAATCAAAAGTCTTAACTCCTATGTTTTTAATTGGATTTCTAAATCTTTTCCTCTCATCCACACCATGGTCTTAAAGGATCCAATGAATTTTCCTACCTTGCCCTGTAATTTTAGCCTATAAAAGTTTCATTTTATCAATCCAAACTTGTGACTCCATTTTCCCAATGGCCTTTCTTCTCAGTTTCAACCCAACAACACAAAAAAACCAAACCTAAACTTACTATATAGCCTAATACCTTCGGTCAAACAAAGCTAAATTATAAAGAGAGATCCCTTTCTGAAACTGGAAGGGCTAGATTCTCAGTTTCCAAAGTGGTTCTAAGGTTACCTCTATGATTTAATCTGCAACCTTTAGTGGCTAACTCCATCTTAATATGAGACATATTCTAATGTGATCATTTCAAGCTCCCTCTGAATCTAAAATAATTTTTTCTCTTTTCCCCTTATTTAGTATGCTAGGTCCCTATAATACTAGTGTATCCCCTTATTTTTATTTTTAGTGTAGCCCCCTTATTTTTATTTTTGTGCCCATGTAGTCCCCATATTGTTATTATTGTGCCCCATATAAGCCCATTATTGTTATTGTTATGTCAGCTAGGATTATTTGGTGACCCCTTGGACTCGTATATATAGAAATGAGGTTTTTTCATTTGAATCATCCAAGAATTGTTCATTTATGTAATGTAAAGGATGTTTCCCCCTCGAAGAGGATTATTTCTAAGTCATTAATCTATATTTTCTTCTATTTTGTGAGATGGTTTCATAGCATTTTGTATCATAGCATAATTGTGCAATGTTTAGTTTGCCAACAAAATAAATTTGAGACAATTATGACCCCAGGTATGTTACAACCTGTATCCATTCCAGATCAACATTTGGAGGAGGTTTCAATGGATTTTATCAAAAGTTTACCCAATTTCGAAGGAAATACTATCATCATAGTGGTATTTGATACAATTACCAAGTATGCACACTTTTATGCATTATCTCATCCATTTAAATCTAATACAATTTATACTGCATTTATGGAAACAATTCAAAACCTACATGGAAACCCAAAGATTACTACAAGCGACGAAGATCCCATTTTTACAGGAAATTTTTGGATGGAATTATTTTCTTGTTTGGGTACTCAATTAGGTCATAGCTCATCATATAATCCTCATTCTAATGGGAAAATTGAGATAGTGAACAAATGTTTGGAAGTATATCTTCGTTGCTTTGTATATGATAAACATAAACAATGGGTCAAGTGGTTACCTCTCTCTGAATGGTGGTATAACACTTCCTTCCATACTACAGCAAAAATGACCCCATTTATGGAACTTTATTGATATCATCCACGCTCCATCACATCATATTTAAGAGAAAATTCTAAGGTTCAAGCAATGGAAGATCACATCATGCATCAACAACAAGTTCTCCAACTCTTAAAGGATAACCTCACCTTGGCGCAAAATCTAATGAAACAAAAGGTAGATCAACATCACTACAAAATAATTTTTGATGTAGGCGATCGAGTATTTTTACGGCTACAACCACAAAAAAAAAATTCCCTCAAGAAAGCTAATAAGGATAATAAATTATCACCAAAGTATTATGGTTCTTACAAAGTGTTGTAAAATATTGGTACTGTGGCATACAAATTGGAGCTTCCTGCATCTTCTCGAGTTCACCTAGTTTTCCATGTTTCATGCCTAATGAAGGTTATATGTGAAAAGCTCTCAATTCAAACAATATTTCTAGAACTTGATGAAGAAGGATAAATCATATTGGAACCCGAAGCAGTCACAGAAACAAGAACTAGACAACTAAGAAATTGATCAATTTCAGAGTATCTCATCAAGTGGAAGAACTTACCCGCTGAATATTCAACATGGGAGGGTGATAATTTTATACAGAAGCATCCAAAACTTCTCAATCGTTGAGGACAACACTTTTTGAAAGGAGAGGGGAATGTTACGTCCCTATAATAGTAGTGTATCCCCTTATTTTTATTGTTAGTGTTGTGCCCCATATAATCCCACTATTGTTATTGTTGTGCCCTTACATTGATATTTTTATGTCGGCTAGGATTATATTATGACCCCTTGGACTCCTATATATAGAAAGGAGGTTTTGTCATTTCAATCCTCCAATAATTGTTCATTTATTTAATGTAAAGGAGGTCTCCCCCTTGAAGATGATGATTTCTGAGTCATTGATCTATCTTTTCTTCTATTTTGTGAGTTGGTTTCATAAAATAATATAACATATCATAGTTTCTCCAAATGAGTCCCTAAGGCCTTCTTACATTATGAAATTTCTTCAAAATCCTGAAAACTAGAGAAAAACATGATTTCTCTCTTACTCAAAGAATCTTCTATTCTCTCATCTCTAATCACAAACAAACATATTTTAGATTTTCTTATCTTCATGCTTTCTTGTTAAGCTCAAATATCAACTCTAGAACAGATCCTTTTGTCACATTATTTACGTTTTTCTTCCACTTCTTCTCCCTCTTTGGTATATCAGAATATTATGATGCAAGTCTTAAGAATTATGACTAAGATTCTCTTATGATGATAAGAGATCATCTAAATATACTTCAAACAAGATTTTAGTGATGATGCATATCACCCATTCCAACGATTCAAGAATTCATTGATATTTAAACTTAGTTCTCCCATTATAGTATTCTATGCATGAAAACCTTTGTCAAGCTTGACTTCATTTCAAATGAATCTATGATTTTTATTACAAGAAAGTATCCATGCATCTTCAAGACCTTTATAGACAAATTGAATGATGTTAATATTCTTCCATGTTATTATATCCTCATGGCCACTTTACAGTCAAGATCCCTGGCCTTGAATAAAAAAATATTTATACTTAGGATTGAGAAAAATATGCTCCAGTGACTCAACTTGACATCTATAATAGGTCTTCAGACTTCAAAATTTTATCATTATTGTAGTGTGCTCACAAATACTTCCAAATTTTTCATAATTCATAATTGGGTCAAAAAATATTTGACACATGGTAAATAAACATCATATAATTACCAACTCATGGTGAATCATCAACATCAGCTACTTCCCATATTCTAGTTGGTACTTGAAACATGACATATATTAGCATCAACTAATCACCATATTCTAGTAACATTGATACATGGTATATAGACTAGTGACCATCATCCTAGTCAATATCTCTGACTCGTGGTGAATCTCCATGGGCCTCACTCTTCATGAGTAATTTATAGCTTGATGTTAAGTGTGATCCTAATCCTATCTAGAGATTCCAAGCCTAATGTTGAAAGGCACCCACTCAACTAAGTGTATGGGCCTCTAGGACCATTCTTCCTCATTCTAGTCAATATCTTTGAATCGTGAAGAATGTTTTTCCTCTACTGGACCATTATCTTTAAGGTAAAATGTATATCCCCTATTGGAGAATTCTCCTAAGTTAGAATGTCTATCCCCTGATTCTATCATATCAATAATTTGGACCATTCTACTAGTGAACTTGATCTAGAGAGAATCTTTGTCCTTGATGTTGCTATCTCATCACTCCCTCTTGTTGAGAGATACATGCTTAATCATTTCAACTTGTCCTTAAATTATACAAACTTCATCTTGGGATCAAATTGTTTGATTGTAGAACTAGATCCATATTGATCTCTTCTATTCCATGTCTTGGTCCTAAATCTAAGGTGCCCCAATCTATCATCATGTGGTCACTTGCACTTGATCAAATAATTTCTCAAGTAGTTTCTAAATCCCTACTTCTTCATAAATTTCCATCCAGCTACAATATAGTTAGCCACTACAATACATAGTGCAACATATGTTTGCTTCATGCTCATAGTCATAACGTAGCCTAGACTGAAACACTATCATGATGAACTTTTTATGTCTTCAACACTCTCTACCTAATATGAATATGTAGTTGTAATTCCGTTGACGTTGTTGGAAGATTCCAACAGGGAAGGGGGTCTCCTTGATGTAAAGTCCCAATTAGACCCAAATTTTTTTGGAGTGGGAGCCCCAACTAGAATACGACCAGTTGCCAAAGTGGTGTTTTCAAATATTTTCCTCAGATTCGATAAAAACATAGAATGATATATACATTGAATTGGTGACAACAAGTGTATGAAATTTTTGAATTATCAAATGTAATGAATGAAAGGTTCCATCACATTGAAGGGAAAATTGAGCCCCTTAGAAGAAATTAATAGTACTAAGTTAGAAGATATGCAGAAGAATAATAATCGTTAGTTAACCTACAAAATATTTCACAAGAAAACAATGATCGTAATAACATAAACAACACACATCAAACAAGATACATACCAAAGAAAATTAATTAGTTCATTACAATTAGTGCAATTGAAACGACACATATTGAAAATATATAAATAATAGGCTTACTACATTCATGGCACATGCATGAAGATGCGGTGACTCTAAGCTTTTATTATAAAGTGAAAGTTCCAAGCATACAATTACAATGATAAGACACTAACCCCAATAGTGGAACATGAATACAACACTTTCTTCTCCAAATAATGATGTTTCTCCTATGCTAAAATAGAGAAGCCAAGGCTCCAAATAAAATCTTCCAAGCCTTCAGTTCCTAGCCCTTTACTTGAGTTATGAGGATTTTTTTATAACAAATGAGATGACTCTTAATCCCCCTTTGTGACCTTTGAGCTACCTTCACGACCCTCGACTTATTTCATCTTTTCCTAACTAATGACTCTTCATATTCCACAACTAATTCTTAGACTTCCACTTCCATATTTTATTTCAAATATAATAATACAAAAAATGATATAGGAAAAAAATTGGGTAGATCCTAAAAAGACAAGCTTAATAATACAAACTAGACAAATTAAGCATGAGTTTTAGGAAACTCTAGCTCGACAAATTCGACTTGCAATTTTGTGTTTATATATTGATGCCAAGCTTTGTACTATGTGATGGTCTCCTCAAATTTTTCTTGAAGGTTAGGATGAAAGTGGACCCTAGCTTCCATCACATCTAGATAGATGGTTTTGGAGCTATTTTACACTTCTTTCTGCAACTAGAGTAACTTCCCTTTGATCTTAGTAGGACCACTTATGTAATTTTGAATATTTTGCCTTTTAAACTCCAAGTCTTCTTTGGTAGTGATTTGCTTTAGCTTGTTCAAGTATTTGTTAATCTCATACCTAACCACATTTATGCCCTTTGTTTCTGCAAATGGCCCTTTGTTTGTGTGCTTGAACCAAGGAATCCAAACTATTATATAACCATTAATAAGAAACAAAAATGTTGGCCAAGAAGGTGTCAAGTTGTTTATTTCTTTTTATAAGAATTTTTATCTCAACCTTTTCCATCTCTTCTTCCTTCCTTGTCTTTTTGACCAATTTTTCTGGTGCGCTACTGTGCTTACTTCCCCACTCATGAATCACGGTAATGGCTGCATGGATGAATTTCAAGGATTTCATATTTTCCCATGATTTCTTTTTCATATCATGTAGAGGAACTATTACTTTATGTTTGGTGACCAAATCCTCGTAAATATGCCTCATAGTGTCTCCCAATTCCTGGATCTTGACATATATATATTCTCTAAGCTCCTGCGAGAAAGCATTTGTTGTTCTATTTCTCTACTTGGAGTTGTTCTATTTGTTGCTTTGCGGCTTCTAGATTCTTTTCCATCTATTTGTTCTCAGTCATCAAGAATTTGAATTTTATTTTGAAGCACCTGCAAAGGATAAGTTAGTTTCAGAAATAGTATGACGATTCCTTCTTGTATCAGTGACGATCGCCCTCTTTGTATGAATAAAATTAAGATGTGCCATATCATCGGGAAAATGTTTCTTTCTTTCCTGTAGATTTATGTTCTGGAGCTCATTATAGGTTAAGATCGAGACATCCATGATTGGTTCATCATCTATAGGAGAGATCTCTTCTTCATCATCTAGGGCTTTCCTATCTATGAGGGGAGGTGGAGGCTGACTGATGATTTGTTATGTACTGTGCAAGAGGTCAGCATTCTTATTTTTCTCTCCTTGTTCTATTTTCATATCTTTAGTCACTACCTTCTCCTCTATCTATTTAACAATCTCTTGATCCAACTTCTTCTTACTTTCTTTTTATGTAAGTTGTTTCTTCCTTTCTTCTTCCACCTGCTTCAGTGTAGATTATTCTTCCTCCTCTCTTCTTAGCTCTTCTTGTGCTTTCATTTCCTCGTGTTCCTTCCTCTCTTATTCTTCCTTTTGTATTCATTATTCTTCTTGTATATTCTCCAATACCCATTGCTTCCTTCTCCTTTCTTCTTCCAAAGCTTCCTTTAAAATAGTTGGATCTACCTTGAATTTGTGGCTTTGATCCTCTGTTGGGTTATGGGAAACCTTCCTCTTATACTTAGTACTCACTGGAGAGTGATTTTCTAGCTGCTTGGATTCGTGAGTAACTCTTTTTTCTAGAGCCGCATTGGAAGGGCCTTCCTAATCTCTTATTGCACATGACCGAGACGCATTCTATTGATTCTTCATATTTTCTTCCTCCAGTCTAGAATAGGTCCCATATGGCCAGATAATGTGTAACTTGGCACAATGGTTATTAAAAACTCCTCTGGGATCATATTGATGGTAACCCATTGTACCGAAATTGAATTCTTCGAATTTATTTGCTTCAGTTTATGAAACCTTCATGTTTTTAATCATGTAAGATCCCCCCTACAAGGGAAGAGTAGGCCATGGTTCTTTCTTCTTCCTTTGTAGCATTGTGGACAAAACTATGACAATATGATATGTGATCTCTTGCATGACTATTTTATCAATGGAATACCTTAGTAGGAGATGAGTTGGTTTTTGGTAGCCAAACACCCTGAGGTAAGTGTAATCCGGCGAGGCGAACCAATATGAAACTTCTAATACTACAGTCATTGCCTCGCAAGACATGCAAGGAGCCTCTTCTTCAAAATTCATCTAGTATAGAACCTTGATGAAATGATCAGCCAAATTTTCAAAAACTTCCTTGTAACTCCATTTTTTTAACAACCTATAATAGATATGGATATGAGGGTCTCTGGAAGTCCATTTCCAATCCATGTCAAGGAAAGAATTGTGAGCACATATACCCTCTAGGAGGTAGGAAGACATGTAGAATTGTTTCTACTTGCCTTTTCTGTATTTTTCACCTTATTCACATTGGTATTCAATTATTGAGAGACAATATTGAACCAGTTGAATATCTTCCCATTGGAGACAACCACATACTACATTTAAACCATCCTTCTGCGAAGGATTTAGTATTCTTCTATCCATAAATTTGGTAGCACAATACTATAAAATACTAAAACACCTTTCTAAGTGAACTGGTCTTGTAAGTGTTCTTCGGTGTCTTTCGAAAATTTAACGGTTCCTTCACCCACATATTGACCACATCCTTAGTATTGATATAGCATGTTGTTGCATAGAAATAAGATTCCATATGTTTTTCATTCTTAGGAAGGTGATATATCAAGTGGATGTAGTGTGGTTGGTAGGAGGCATACTGCTTCCCCTAGCATTGTTCAAGGACATGCTCTTGGTGTCAAATATTTGGAGAATCCATTTTATGACCTTTGAAAAGGCCCAAGTTTAGGAATCTACAAGTAACTTTGTGAATCTCTGGCCACTAGATGTTAATGTAGACCTATATATCCTCCATATATTCTTTGAATTCAGTGGTTTTGAATGCATCCTTAACAGTGTTCCATGTAATATATGAGTCCTTCTCATTGTATAATTGTGTATAAGTGAAAATGGGAATTGAGGATGAAGGAATTTCAACCACTTCATCAACACTAATTTATGTAGCCTCTTTAAATCTTGATATCTTGGGAGGAATGATGTTTTCTATTGCTGAAAGAAGTATGCTCAATATTTGCAACACCTATAGAAAAATATGCACTCACAACAAAATCAAGTTAGCTCTAAGAAAAATCACATGAGATCAGAGAAAAATCACATGAGAACAACCAAGCCTAACATGCTTGTAATATCCTTCTTGTGAACTTGTTCCCTCGATCTCAAACTTTTTCGGTGGACATAGATTAGCTTAGTTCCTTGCATAGGCTTAGATGTGATCTTCAACTTCCTTGCTTCACCAAAGCTCTAATATCATGTTTTTTTTTCAATATAATTGATACAAGTACTTTATTTCTAAACAATGGTAATTACTTTTGAAAATATATTATAGTTCTTTTATCTTCATCAAGTAAACCATAACTACTTTCTTCAACAAACTAAACTCATCCAATATGCTACATTTCCACAATTTTCTGCATACAAGATTAGTTCAGCTAGTCCTAGTTAATTACAGGATGAAATATGTCCTAAGTTATCCTTGAAATATAATAATCAATCTTATCAAATAAATATTGTTAACTAGATACATATAATATAGATGTAATATAATTAAATCAACACACTTTCTTAGAAAAAAAAAATATTACATAATTGAAAAGCTAGGAAATGATGGGATCACCATGGTTGTAGAATGGCCCTTGAACAATCTTTTGTATGATTCACTAAAGAAAATTCAATCAACCAAGAAAACATCACCAAGATTCAATAAAATATCTGTGTTGAAACTATGTAAAAATTGTGAACCCCCTTGATTTCTCTTTTCTATTCTTTATACATCTAAAACAAGCTTGACCCAAAAATGGTTGCTTGAGTTTAGGAAACTAAATTAACCGAAAAATTTAAATTAAATATCTATTTTAGAAGAGAAACAAGATAATTACTTCAAAAATATAAATCATGGTGTTAACTATATTAACCACCTCATTAATTACACAATCCAAAAATCACATATAAGCCAAATGGCTAAATGTGTGTGATTATGAATACTCTTAAATGGCTAATGTGGAAGTTTAGTAAGGTTTTATAGTAAAATAGTAAAAGCAATAATTATAATCTTTAAACAAAATCGCTAGTATAGATAAATTTTGCAACAACTAGATCTTCCTTCTTCAAGTATTTATGATACAAAGAAACTTTGTAGCAATCGATATTTTGATACATCAAATTGGTGTTGTTGAAAAATCATGCAACAACTATCATTGTAGAATCTAGTTAGTAGTAAAATCAAGTTGACATCCAATTAAATCCCGCAATTAACAATTTAACCATTCCAACACACAAATCAAGTAAAATTTATATTTCATTAAAAAATTCATTCATTTGTATGAAAGTACAACCATAAAAGTATAGTGCCTTGAAATATTAGAATGAGGTGAAATTGGTTGAAATAACAGTAGTGAATGATTAAATAATGAGGAAGAAGATAACATATTATATGATTAGGAAAAGGAAATTGCCAACTTCATCATACCCCCAGACTTATTTCCTTGTGTGTCACTTGTGCAATTCAATTAGAAAATGATAAGACAACATGTGCATGTTGATCTACAAAAAATGCTCTATAATCACAAGGAACCAATTGTGTAGTTGTTTTCTCTATATGGAATCCTCCTAACATTTCTATCAAATTTTATCTCTCTTTCTCATATTTCTTTGACAGTTAATTTCCTCTGTAATCTGAAATTGGATGTAAGATTAGTGAATGTTGGAATCATAAGCCTATCCACTTAAATCCAAGATTTCAAACATAATTGACATAAAGTATTTTGTGGTACAAGGATGCATGAAAAATCGGAAATGAATGGGGTTCTCTTGACTTAAGTGTATCATCCAATTCATTCCATATTTATTTGAATGCTAACATTACTGGTTATTCTAAATAATTGTAGAAGCTGATAAATTCCTTGATAGCTTCACTCTATACTTGAGAAACGATTTCTCATATCATAGGATTAGGAAAAAATTTATGGTGGTATTTGATTACATGAGGAATGGATTCTAGTTCAATACTTATCAAAAGAGGAGAAATGAAATCCTTTATTTTCTAAAGTTGAAAATCATGGGCTCTATTACATAATTGATATCTCTTAATTTGCATCCCCACTATAATGATTATGGTTCTAAATAGTCCTAGTGTAAATAAAGAATTGTGTAAATATAATTTACAAATAAAATTCCTTCTTTTTGCACACAAGAAAAATAAATGGTACAAAATTCCCTCCTTGTAGATTTTTTCTCAAAGGATAAGTTGGATAAAATACTTTCCAGTTGTAATATTAGCCATTGTTCCTTCAAGTAAATAGTTTGTATCAACAAGGTGGTCTACACATAACTATCTCAAATTTCAACTCCCCCATTTTGTTAATCTTTTGTTTCATCTCCTTTATTTCCTCATCATTCTCTTTGAGCTCTTCTTCGTGACTTTATTTAATTATGTCAATTTCTTCCTTAATTCTTTATTGTTCTCTTTCAATCTCCATATTGTCTTGGCTTGAATGTTAAAATACTCAAAAACTCTTTATTTTTATGAATTTACTCTTTTATGTAAAAACATTATAGTAACATATTGTTTAGTATTAAAGGACGTGCATAACTATTTCCAAGTATCAGTTTCTATATAAGCCCCTTACTTTCCCTCAAAGCTTATTCAATTAATGCATTAAATCAAAAGAAACTAATGGAGTTCCTATAGTTACTAACATGGTACATATTGTATTTTAACATTAGCAAAGATAATTTGTTCCTCCTTATGCTTTGGTTCATCAACTTGCAATGGATTCATGGAAGGTCGATCTATAAGTTGTGAACTACTACTACTTGGAATTTTTACAACAATTCTCTTTCACTTTGTTCTTCCTCCACATTGTTCTCGTTGTTGAATTCTCAATTGACCATGTTCTTGAGAATATTGTGTATATTAATCTTCTTCAAAAGATGGGCTAATCAATTACCCAATAAATTCCCCAAAATTGGAGAATGGACATTATTAAATAAATTATCCTTGAATTAGGCGATATATTAACCCATGATGGGATAATTAGACATCGATTTCAAAGAATTTATTGAAAATCATGGAACTTCTTTATTCCTCCTTAGATTTCTAGAAAGAAAAAATGGTAATTCATAAAAAGGGATGATTATTCATCGCAAGTGAAATACTTAATTATGTGTTATAAAACTTCTCCCCATAGAACTGGTAAAGATAATCATCTCACCCCCTATCCCATGTCCTCTAACGATTCTCCCTCGTTGAAAAAAACTCCTCTTTCTTAGAGAATTCGATCCTATCTTTAAACCATTACTTTCCTTCTGCTACCAAGCCAATATCCTAAATAATATTTTCTTATGTAATAACAAATTCTAAATTAGCAAATCTAGTGATGTTTGTTTGCATGTTTAAATTAACTCTTTCATTGGAATACTTGCGCTTTGAATTTTTTCAAAGGACTACATCCATCCTACTTGTCGAGAAATTTCTACCACCTTGTTGAGAGTCATCTCCACCATTATAGGCTTTTGTCTAAAAAGCTTCAACCCACATTTCCTATCCATACATTGATTTAAGTAGAATAGCTCCATGTGCTATAGATAAAATTTCTTACAAATGGGACAGTACAATTATAGAAAATGTATGAAATTTCAAAACATGGTTTAAAGTTAAATATTGCTTCAATTGTCACATAATGCTATCAAATTAACTACTCATAATTATATACACTTCCTCAAGCACCATATCATGTTGATGTGATGTTGAAAAGTCTAATTAATGGTGAATCCACTTTGTATCTCGATGATGAAGTTAACACTATCCAATTGTTCACTAATGCCCAATTTGGAAATAAATTGATGGTACAAGTGTCAAATGGAAATTATGGCAGTTGTAAAATAAATTTTCCAGCGCGTGGGAAAGGTACGGAAATAAATGGCCATTATGGATGTCTGTGACATATAGGGAATATTTTGACGTACGAGTTAAAGTGGTGGCAATTAAAGCCATACGAGTTGAATGAGAGTTTTAAGAAAAGTTGAGAATTACCTGACCATTTTTTACATAACTCGTTGTTGTTAAGAAGTTTGAAAGCATCAACCTGTAATGGTATAAGTTGTCGTTGAAAGTTTCAATAGCATAAGAGATAGAATGATGAAACAATAGTTGTTGCATAAAGTTTCAATAGCATAATAGATAGAATGATGAAACAATTTGGAAGATATGCAAAAAGAGCAATTGTTGTATAAGTTTCTAAATATGCTTAAAGAGTATTTGTTGTATAAAGTTTATGTAGTAATAGGAAAAATATGATATATCAATTTATTTTCTAAATATGCTTAAAGAGTATTTGTTGTATAAAGTTAGTGATTGGAAAAAATAGGATATGTCAATTTATGTTGCAAAATATTTTAGTAGCATGTTTGTTTTTCTTTTAAATATGAATACCACAATCAGGGTTGTTATTAGTTTTCCAAAAGTATTATAGCTTGTAATTCTCTTTATGGTTATATTACAATATTTTCATTTCCGTTATTATTATCATAAGTATTATAGCTTGTAATTTTATTTTATTTTATGGTTATATTACAATATTTTTATTTTTATTATTATTATTATGACAATGAGTGACTTACCATTGTTAGTTTTCAAAAGTCGTTATTACTTGTAATGTCTTTTTTGTTTTCATTACAAAAAGTGGGGTTTTTTTTTGTTGTTGTGGTAAAAGACAAATTATATACATAAATTAGGTAGGATTTAGGGCTAACAGGCCTTCAACCACATTCAAATCTTAATGTTGTTGTATATGGGACGTAATTATTATTTGGATCCAAGTATATGTAACACCATTTTTTATAACTCTAAGTTTTGCAATTGTAATTAAGATTTATAATGTTGTCAATGATAATTATGGATATTTTTATATAATTAATTTGATGTAGTGTGAATTTTATTTAATATATTTTTAAAAATCTAAAGAAGGGAGTCACCAACATATATCCTAATACTAAAGAGGAAGTTGTGAGGGGAATTGGAAGTTTCATATCCTATCATAAATTAAATGTCTATATATATGATTTGGTCGTTGAACTACCCAAATACTAGTAGTTATGGGAAGGAATCGGGAGTGGTATTAAAATACTCAAGAAGTATTGTCTACATACACATTTTATAGACTTCTGAATTAACCACATAGCCCAAGATAAGGACCCCAAATTCTCATGTAGGAAAAGTGCAATGTGGTGGCATGGGAATGAGCATAGGAATTGTAGAGAGAGAATGTGAACTAGAGAAAACATGTGGAATAAAATAGGACCACCTATAGATGCTGAGACCATGACTATGAACAAAAGGAGATAAAAATTGTTTTGAGTCACAACAATCCCATGTGATTTTTTTTTAAAGTGAATTTGGATGAGGAAGTCAATGTGAAAACCTTAAGCCTAAGTTAGAGTGCCAAGAGAATTGTCTCAAAAATTGTCTTAACTAAGCACATAAGGTACTAAAAACTTGGGGGGGAGTACTGAGGAACTTTTGGATCAATGAAGGATTCACATGGTGTTGTGTAGGCCATGATGGCCATAGTGTGAATGTTAACAAGGATGCACTTAGTGGTTGGAAGGTATAATATGGTTCTTGTATGTGGAAGAGAGTGGATTTCATGTTCTCTACCCTTATTTGCACCTAGTTAACCCTAACTGAGTCTTCCTCTTAAGTAATATAATTTTCCTTGAGGGTGGCTAGCTACAAGAATATTGTTGTGTAGCTAAGCCTATTATTGGTTGGAGAGTGGCTATCCCTTATTTAGTTTTTAACAAATATTAAGTGACTTAGATAAGTTTGCATATTCTCTTTAATGGAATGTATTTATTTGAATTTAAACTTCATGAATGTTGCTGAGATGGATTACTGAGTATGTTTCAATGATGAGATGAATAAATGTACAATTGCACTTGGTTACTAGATTTTTTTTAATGAACGAATGTTGTATGTAGAAGTATTCCTTAAATTATGGTTTCATGTAATGGTTCTAAAATATATCATGTTATGGAAAAGAATCCAAATTTTTATTTGAGAACAAGGATATTTTTGCCCTCTATTAGTGTGTCTATCCATTGTTAGGTTTGTAATAGGATTAAAAATGTGTTTTGTATCCCTTAATTGAAATGAAAGGACTTGAAAGTTCTCCAGTGATGGAAGAAATTGTTTCCTCTAAAGAAAAAATATATCATTGGTCTCTTTTTTTGTAAGATTTTGGATTTTAAGTGTGAAGTTGTAGTCCCAAAAGAGTGACCAAGACCTCATTCATTTGGGTGGAGTTATGGATTTTTTCATGGGCCATCTCCCTGTAATTTTTAGAGAAGAATCCTAGTTGTGGGAATTGTTATGGAAAGCATAAGCTATAAGTTTTGAAGATTTGTGATCCCTTTGAAGTCTTTTGAAAAATTATTTTCCTCATCAGAGTTAGTTTTAGTCCCTTCAATTAGGCTTAGAAGCTTAGCAATTTTTCTAGAAAATCAATGATTGACTTACTGGAAGTTTCAAAAATTTGGGGATTGAAGTTTTTGTGCATTTCCCCTAGTAATATGGTCTAAAAGGATCCATTATCATGAGATAGAAAAGTGAGGCTTGATTCCAGAAGGATTTATAGCAATATTAGCTATGTAACACAAGAAGATATTTAGGATCTATTTAGTACAAGAGAATCTACACACTAAGATGTGTTGATAATGCATAATCTGGGATCCCTTAAGTGAAATGGATGGGAATATAGAATCTATCAAGTTATAGAACTGGGAAGGTGGGATTCTATACGATATGAATATATGATATCTAGAAAAAAAACCTAAATAGGGGACTTCTCTAAAAATTTAGACGTCTGTTGGAAAAAACAATCTACAATGAACCAGGAGTTAGCAGAATTCTAAGGATCCAAAAGTAGTCAAGCCTTGTGGACCAGCATCAAAATATGTTAACTTTTGGAGATAGACCATAAAAAATTTTCAAGGGGAAAAAATAAGAGCTTTGGGAAATAAGGATTTTTGGATTTTTCGGGATATTGATAGATCCAAATGAATCTAGAAGAGCTAAAAATATGGATACTTATAAAGAAAAAATTTGAAGCCAGTGGCACAAAACAACATGGTAAGGACTTACACAGATAAGAGTGGTGCAATGATGCTTAAGGTGGAGGCCAAGTAGTAACCCCATAGAATTATTGTGGAAGGTAGAAGTTCCAAATAATAGAGATCTAAAAATCCAAAATTTATATGTAAGTGTGGCTTTTGGATTTCCCTAGAACCAAATGTTTACCTAGTTGGATGAGAATTTTCATGGAACAAAGTGAATCCAAAACTTTCAAAATTTGCAGATGGATCTAAATGTTTGAAAATTTAGGTTAGTAGAGATCCATAATTTTTGATAAATATTATCGTAAAATCCCATATTCGGATGGGAGTGACAATCTAACTTTTCAAGTGATCATGTGGACCTATGTGGTGGTGACATATGGGTAGAAATTGCCATGTGTTAACATATGTGGAATCATATGTTGGAGAAACATTGGAAAGAGGAATTATGCATATAAATGGTATGAAATGTTGATTTGGTGCTTTGAAGTTGAATGTTTATATGGGCATACAAAATTTTAACTCGAATTTGGATAAAATTTATATTATTGAAAATCTCTTAACGAGCTGGAGATGATGGTGATCTCAGAAAATAGTTTAGAGTGGTTAAAGGAAGAAGAATTTTGATAACCTCGTCTCCATAAATAACCATAGAGGTTGGGTCTAGACACCTTGTTCCCTTAAAAATGCCTTGAGGGGATTGGGTGGTGTTATAGAGTGGTACTAAAACTAAGGTTCAAAACTCGGGTTGAATGGGCTCAAAAGAGAGAGAGTGGGTTTGGTTTTGTTAATAATAAAATTTGTTTTATAAAATCATGTTTTTGTGATAAAGACTTGTTAATTTTATAATTTAGATTGGTATTGGATTTGTTACTAATGGAAATACTAACAAAACCTTGAGTGTGAATTGCAATTGTGGCACATTTTCATTTATGGGCCAATCCATATATGGCCAAGACAACTAGATATGTAAAAAAATTATTTTCTTTTATTCACCTAACATTGGCATGTGTTTTCAACAAATGAGAAGAATTATAGTAGGAAAGAATGAAATAATATTCAAAATAATGGTGTATTATGGTTTGGAGAAGACTTGACACAATAGAGGAGATGAGTCAAATGAGAGAAAATTAGATGATACGCCTCCTGATTGGGTGGAAATAGTTAGCAATTTTAGGGTTGAATTTTGAATTTATATGCCAAATAATGAAAATATTATTAAATCATAGGAGAAGTAAGATGAAGTAAATGTAGTAGTGTTATATATCATATTATATTTACAAAGAGAGAGGAGGCATGAAGTATTTTCTTTTTAATATGGACAAGAATGAATCAAATAAGGTTCTTATCTAATAATAAATTTAGAAATATGGGCAAGTAACCAAATACATAGGAAGAAGTGTTTCAAGGAAGAGGAACATGAGTTCCAAGAGGTATACATCTAGTGAGGACACCTCAAAAGACATATCTGGTGAGAAAATATATATATCATAAAAATTATGCAAAGAAACAACCATATCAGTGTTTCTCATGAAGAAGAAGAGGAGGCCTACAAATGGTTCCCTTCCTAAGGAATTCAAAAAGGAAAGGCATCCCATTTTTTAAGGAGAAGTCAAGAAAAATGACAAATCTATGGCATGGTTGGTAGGCCTAAAGAATTACTTCATGGTACATAATTATTATAAAAATGTGAAGGCCAAAGTGGCCATATTTAACTTTAAATAAAAATTTGAAATTTAGTGAGAAGATCTTGATAATTTTAAGGGAATTTGAGAGAAGAAGATAACCTAGAGTAAGTTTAAGAAATACTTCAAGGAAAATTACCTATTTGAAAGGTATTATTATGGAAGAATTATATAATTTCATGAGAATATATTGGAGTAGATCACTATGGATTCATATTCAAATATATTCATAAATCTACTAAGGTATGTGCCTTACCTCAAAGAATCTGAGAAAGTAAAAATACCATGCTTTATTAATGTATTACCAAAGTCATATCAAGACCGTATTGAGTTTGATGAACCACTAACACTTGATAAGACTATTAGGAAGGGAAAATAATATTATGACTAATAAAAGTACCATATGGAATCTGAAAAAACATGGAAGAAGAAACATAAATATGGTTTCAAGAAGAAAGGATCCAAGTCCTCATGCTACAAGCAGTCTGGAAAAATTGTCAAATTCAGTGTTCCAACAAGGAGTGAATACTATCATAATTATACCACTCAAGGTGGGGATAAGCCAACTAGAAATGCAAGGGAAGAGGAAAAATAGGTAAAGAAAAATCTACTAAAGTGATAAGGTTGTGGGGAGGAACAATGGATATAATATTTCCCTTACAATCAACATAATGAAAAGATAATTTTCAATGTCTAAGAGGCTACAACTATCAACAATGTAGCCAAAAGCATACCTAAGATTTATGCAACGATGGAAATTGACAAGAAAACCACCAAGTCTCAATGGTGGAGATAGAAGGTATAATTTTGAAACACTCTATTTCAAATTTGATTGAAACTAGCTCTAACCTTTGTTATATTTCGCCACAATTTGTTGAAGTTTGTATGTTACAAAAAAAGAAAGACATCAAGGCTTGGTTTTTGTATATAACTATAAGAACTAATAGAAATGTGACTTAATTCATCAAAGAATGTCCACTTTAGATGAATGGATTACATGCTCAAGTGACCCTGAATTCTCTTCCACTGGGGTCATACAACATGCCGATTAACATGACTTGGATAATAGCATACAAATCCAAAATAGACTACAACAATAAAACCATAGAATGCACAAATGATGAAGGAAAACAAAAGGATCCTTCAGGGAGTACACAAACCTGTGTTTGTAAGGTAAGTATCAACTCTGCAATTAAAATAAATGTTGTAGAAAAGGATTCCATTTATACGTATATACATGATATATTTGGCTAAATTTGATGATCACTTGGTACTAAAAGAGTACCAATATGTGTTTCTAGAGGAAAACTAGGACTGCCTCTCGAGAGGGATATAGAGTTTTTGATAAAATCCATGCAAAGAGTTGTGTCGATGTCTAAAGTGTTGGGAAAAATACTGAGAGGGTGGGGGGGTGGGGTGAATTAGTATTTTAAGTTCACTTTTACTTTAAAATTTCATATACTGTATTCTATACGCTATTGTTATTAAAGAAACCTATGTATGTACGCAAATTCGGAGAAGGAAAAAAACGTATATCCAATTTACTAATTTTTCATGTGTTCCATTAGAAGATTATCTTTAATCATTGAATCATTAAATAAATAAATTTCTTGTATGTATTAAAGAAAAAAAAGAGATCACATCATACACATAAACCACTGGGATTTTAGGGGGAAACCCAATGTGGGAGAAAACCACTATTGTTTTTTTCTATGTCTTCTTTCTTATTATATAAAGAAAAACTTAATTAAATTTTGTAAACTAATGCAGACTCTTACTAGTATGTAGGCACCCACCTAAAGGAGGTTACAACCTCCACTCGTTCTCTAGTATCCACTGGAAGGGATCCACAACCCCCTAAACTTAGTTACCTGCTTCTACCAGAAGGGAGATCCTACCCCCTTTCTGAAGACTACAAACCTTAGCTCCTTGCACTTCTCAAAATGTTTCGGACTGGATCCACCTATCAAACAATCATCAAACAACCTATTGGCCACCTTCCAAAAAAGTTTCAAACTGGGCCCATATAAAAAATAAACCCAAACCGACATGACAAACTAAAATATTTAATTTGTGTCACTTAAGTATTGTAAATCAACTGAGTTTCTAAAGGATCAAACCACTAAATGTAGAACCAAATAGAATAAATAAATATCAGAATATGTATGCGACTATTCTGAATAAAGCCCACATATGTACATGCTTCCTTTGTATAACACCTGCGTACAGATCTTAAAATATTGAAAATTGAATCATGAATAACTGTAGTACTGAATCAATCATTGGACCATACATATATAAATCACATATTACTGAACCAACCATAGATCCCAACATTGTAGCATCATTTCCAATCAATCAACCCAGTCATCATAGTTAGACACAGATCATTAAGATAGATATATCATTGACAAACAATAGAAAACAGAGCAAAACTCATCAAGTCATCATCAAGACACACTGCAAACCCTAAAATAAATACGCGACTTCCATAGAACAAATCCATGTATGTACACGACTACCATACCTGTCACTAGTGTATATATTTCAGTATACTGAGTAAATTATCGCAGAATTTATACGCTACTTTACTGAACCAGATCCACGTATGTATGTGACAAGAAAGGATTAAACTAATGTATAGATCTTACTAAATCAAACCTTCGCTACAATTCACAATATCTGTTAAACCCAAATATTGACACACTTTTACTATATTTATATCAAACCATCATCATATCTATAGATCTAACATTACAAGCATAAATAGATCAAGAAAGTATTTTAATTAGTCTTCACAACACTTTCATATTTTTCAGATCAAAAATACCTCCTTGCTTCCTGGTGCACACCCGTTCCAAATCAAATCACATAAATATAAATCATTTACTTGCACAATTAACACCTTGATCTCCATCTCCTAATATAGTTTTAGCCTTAGCCAATACCTTAAGTAAATCCCTTGGTAATGGCATTAGTATTCTTTGACGGGATCAAATAGACATTGTCGCTCCAATTACTATGGGACAATACCATGGTAAAAACCCCTAGTATCCATATTACCATGGTTCAGATTTTGTACATGACTTTTACTTATAGCACCTGCGTATGTTCATGACCCTTCTTCAGAGGATCCACGCATACTTTCTCAAACTTCACCTTTAACATCCATCTGTATCTAAACTATCATTTCTTTGCTCATAACATTTGTAGCTTCTGTACCAATCTATATTAATTCCATAGTCATCAATGTTGACATCAAGCACATCTTTATTACGTGGGTTGTCACTAAGGAAAACACATGAGCCATAATGCCAACAATCTCCCCCTTTGGACTTGATGGAAACCATTTTGGTGTTTTGTCACCACTTGTAAATACTTGCAAACATCAAGACTTCTCTCCAAACACCTCCTTTAAAACACCAAAATTCTCTCCCACTTTGAAATCAAGGGCAAAGAGTTGAACAAGGCTTAATGAAGTACTTCCCTTGTAGTGTCATAGGTCTGATCTATTAAAATTGCATCATGAAATTTGCATAATGACCATGCTCCCCCCTAAGCATATGTTGAACCTTATGAAGATATTCAATAGAGTACAAAACTTGATAACCCAACCAAATATGACATTTCCTATGACCAATGACTCTTACATCAATTACCCAAATTATGGGGTTTACATATTGGACCAACATTTTACATCAATGTTCCCACATAATGGGATTACATACATAACATGACTAGATCCCAATATCCCATACATGATTGAATTTTACAATTATTTACAATATGAATATTTTCATGACCTTTTCATGAAGAGACATATATTAAACTTATAACCAAAACCCGAGACCTAAATAGTGAGGTAAAAATACCATGATGGTCATCAAGAACCACCATACACCATATATGAATATGCAACATAAGAATTTGATAGCAGCAGCATAGATATCAACATGAACATCCTCATCATTAAGAAGTTATGTAATATAAGATAATGGAGTATCAATCTCTCCAACATCATCAACATGTGACCAAATATGTGATGCTACGAAGCCACCAAGAAATATCCAATAAACCATAAAACTACATCAATAATGATCATAACATATACATCCTCCTCGTCAGGTATATCAGGTAATATTAAAACACCATTAACAACTTTTCCAAGTGAAACTCAAACAACATATAAACATCATCCATAATTTCATCATATGGAATCCATGCATCATTTATAACAAATGACTGAATGACATCAACATATATATCTTCAGGAGTAACAACCATACATTAGAAATGATATGTGCTCATCATAAATCATAACGCAACAAGAAATGATCAAGAAGACATAATTCCAACAATGAATTATTAGATGCATAATAGATTCTCCTCCTGATCATGTGCCCACTTTTCATCATCAACTTTGATCACATCCATCTCATCAACTAGCAAATGCACCAAAGAACCATTTCAACAATAGCAATATAAGTTTAACTTATAACCTTATCATGAATCAATCATCATTTATAAGAATCATAAAATCATTATTAATACTCTGCAGCAAACCAATGTTAAAACCAAAATACCAATAATGAAATGATGAAAGCATGTAGGAAGCTCCTCCGGAATTTGTGTCACTTATTTTCCATTACTGAGAGGTATACGCGATTGTCTAACTCAAAAAATGTGTATATAGGTTACTGTATTTCATACCATCCATGTAAAAAATGTAAATTGTAGGATTTTATAGCCACAACTTCCCATGAACATGACATTTATGTTAGAATAATTATCAAAATGAAGAGGGAGGAATCATTCTTGATTTCTATCTGAGATAATCAAAGGAATGATGTGGAAGTGGCTTTGTAAATATGGCTACAAGTTGTTCCTTTGAAGGAACATATTCCAGTTTGACCTTTTGTTCAAGAACCTACCCTCTCATAAAATGGTATTTGATCGGAATGTGCTTGGTTTTTTAGTGCATGAAAGAATTTTTAGAGATACTTATCCCACTAGTATTATCATAGAGAATAGGTACAAGTTGAGGACAAGTGACTTGAATATCTTACAATGTTTGGATCATACATAAAAGTTGAGTGCAACAAGATGCAACAACAACATATTCTTCCTTAGCAGTATATAAATAAATAGAACTTTGTTTCTTACTGAACCAAGAAACCACGCGAGGTCCCTAATATAATGCTCCTCCACTAGTACTTTTGCGGTCATCAACATTACCTGCTCAATTTGTATTTGTGTAAGCATGAAGTGCAAAGTTTTAATTTTTTGGATACCATAGACAAAAATATTGAGTTCCTTGCAGATACTTGAATATTCTCTTAATTGTTTAGATATGAGTTTCCTTAGTATTTTCTTGAAATCGTCCAACCATGCTAACTACATGCATACTGTTTAGTCTTGTACTTGTAATATACATCAAGCTGCAAATCATAGTTCTATATTCTAGTTGATTAACTGAATGAGAGTCATCATTTTGACTAATATTGCATCATGTTACCATTGGTGTGCATAAAGGTTTGCAATCTTCCATTCCATATTTCTTCATAATTTTTTTGAATTACTTGGTTTGAGATAAAAAGATGAAATATTTAGTTTGTTTAACTTGAAGACTAAGAAAGTATGTTAGCTTACCAAGTAGAGACATTTCAAATTCCTGTTCCATAACTGAAGCAAATTCTTGACTCATAGATTCACCATTGCTTCCAAATATGATGTCATATACATAAATTACTATTATAAAAAGTTTGTCTTGATAAAATTTGATATATAAATTTCTATCTGTACACCCCTTTTTGAATCCTTGTTGCTAAAGATACATGTCAAGATGATAATACCATGTACAAGGAGCTTGTTTCAACCCATACAATGCCTTATTAAGCTTGCAAAGAAGATTTTTGTCATTGCCAAGAATGAATCCTTCAGGTTATTCAATATATACCCTATTTAAAAATGCGTATCTTACATCCATTTGATATACCTTAAAGTTATGAAAATTGTAAAATACAAGAAACATTCTTATGGCTTCAAGTCTAGCTACATGTGAAAATGTCTCTACAAATTCTATCCATTCTTGTTGAGCATATCCTTTTCAAACAAGTCTTGCTTTGTTTTGAATTAATTCTCCATTTTCATTTTTTTTCTTGAACACCCACTTTGTCCCAGTTAAAGTTTTATCAGGAGGCCTTGGTACTAATTCCCATCTATGGTTATTTTCTATTTGATCAATTTCTTCATGCATTTCCTTAACCCAAAATTCATATTTTCTAGCTTGATTCACATTTTGAGGTTCAATTGTGGATAATAAGGCTAAGTGACTATAAGTTCCAACAAGATTTATTCTAGTTTTTATTCATGCTTCCTTTTCATCTAGAATTTGAGATTCATGATGCTTTTTCTGAACATACCTTGATGGTGTATTTTCTGATATATCTATATTTTCATTTCATTCTACTGATGCTTCCCTATATCCTTCTCCCACATATTTTTGGCATGTAGTAGGTAGAGGTTCTTCATCTGCTTGTGCCTCCCTTTTAGTACATGTGGATGATTCATCAATCCCAAAATATATGAATTCCACAATATTTTGAGGCCTTTTATTGTAACATAATATCCTTTGCTTTTGGAAGAGTATCCAAGGAGGATTCCTTCATTAGCTCTAGATTCAAGCTTTCCAATCTTATCATCATTTTTTTTATGGAACATTTTCTTCCAAAAGTTCTAAAGTGTTTGATAGTTGTATGCTTACCAAACCAAAGTTCATATGGATCTTTATCATTGTTTCCTCGTACATGATATTTGTTAAATATATCTACGACTATATGTGTTGCTTCTCCCCAGAAGGTGTGAGGTGTTCCTGACTCATCAAGAATGGCACGTGACATTTGTTGAATTGTCATGTTCATTCTTTCTACCACTCCATTTTGTTGTGGAATTTTCGCTATGGAAAAATGTCTTTTGATGCCATGTTTTTCACAAAAATTTTAAAAATCATTTGATATAAACTCTCCTCCTCTATCAGATATAAGACATTTGATTTTTAGATCTATTTCATTTTCTACCAAAGCCTTGAATACTTTAAATTTATCAAATGCCTCATATTTATACTTTAGTAAACCAATCCAACACATCTTGTAAAGTCATCAATAAAAAATATGAATTATTGTTCTATGCGAGGAGACTTCTTTCTCATAGGACCACATAAATAAGTGTGAACAAGTTCAAGGGGTTTACTTGAACTACCTTCTTTAGCTTTAAAATTAACTCTGGATTGCTTACCACATTGACATGATTTGCATATGCTATTTTCAGGTGGAAAGATGTCCAGTAATTCATGAACTACTCTCATTTTACTTGATATGTATAATTGAGAAAATAAAGGTGCCCCAACCTTTTGTGCCAAATCCAGCTTTCTTCAGATTTTATCAGATAACAGTTCTCTTGACAACCTTCTAAGACATAGACATTTCTTGGAGTTCTTGTTCCCTTTATTATGATCTTACCTATGTCTAGTTTTCTTACCACACAATTCTTTGATTTGAAAATAACTTCATGCCCTTGATCGCACATTTTAATAACACTTAACAAGTTATGTCTTAAACCATCAACAAATAATACATTTCCGTCCTTGACCTTTTTGTTTAAAAGATTAGTTCCTTTCTGTAGAAATTTGCTGAATAATGATTAATTATCCACCGAGACTATCCTGGTCACATACTATTTGAACTTCATACACAACACATAATCTCTTCCACTCAGATCAACTCAGATCATCACACATGTAGAAATAAAACAAGTGATAGCACATCAAATCATCATACACATTAACACGGTATGTATGGGGAAAGCTTATAGCTGAAAACCCCGCAGCTATTGTGTATATTATAATGGAGAAATCATGTAACAAACTCAGTACAATACTCCTCACAAGTACTCAGTACTTTCTCATGAAGTTACACACAAACTAGCTCAGTTTTGAACAGGTTACTGGTTCAAAACTCACCGCCAATTGCCTTACCTCTATTGCGTGTTTCAATGCTATGGGATGGCCTCTTTATATAGATAAACCACCAGCCTGAACTACACAATCCTCATGGGCTTACTCCACCTATCTGTGTGTTGCAAATAGCAACAGTATAGTCACAACTGATAGCTAACTCCACCCTTTCATCTACCTCTTTCACTGGTCTCCACTGAACTGATCATACACTGTAGTGAATTGATGTGTTCTTGAGTTGAATAATGAGTTACTAATTAATGAATTAAATAATATTTAATTCACTCCACTCATAACTAATTGATTAGCTAGTTCAACTAATCTCAACTAGTTCAACTAAAATAAACAGAACACAACTCCACTATCTGTCTCATTAACTCCTCCAAACTTCTGCCACTGAAGTCCAACTGAAGTCAACCATGCATGATGCCATCAAACCCTTAGGAACCACGTGATTCCTCTGTCAGATGCATGAGCCACTTCTGTAGCTCGAACTGAAGTGCTCCAAGAGAGTAAACTGTTGTTTATAGTCTAAATATTATTAAGGGTATGCCATGCTTCGAATTCAGCTGCATCAGTGGGCTTTTGGACATCCGTATCTACGAACTCCTTCAGACCATTATCTTCTAATACTGCTTCCATGCGATCCTTCCATGCAACATAATTCGAACTGCCTTCAAGAGCATATTCGAGTCACAAACCGTTGAAAGACATTTTCAACACTGGCACCAAGAAAACAAAACTGCTGCAAAATTTCGAATTCCACCTCAAAGCTCAGCCGCTCTATATCTGTGAGAACAAATTATTTCTAGCACAGAGATTGACTGCAAGGGGCATTTACCAGACCTTTCACTTTCCGAAGAAAGATGAATCCGGAGGCTACCTGGCCCGCATGCAGACTCTCTCTACTGAAATAAGTTTGTAATCACTATGATGATCAATTTTTGCTTCAATACCTCTGATACCATGTAGAAATTTGCTGAATAATGATTAATTATCCATCGAGACTATCCTGATCACATACAATTCGAATTTATATGCAACACATAATCTCTTCCACTCAGATCATCAAACATGCGGAAATAAAATCAAGCGATAACACATCAATTTATCATACACATTAACACAGTATGTATGGGGAAAGCTTATAGCTGAAAACCCTGCAGCTATTTTGTATATTATAATGGAGAAATCAAGTAACAAACTCAGTACAATACTCCTCACAAGTACTCAGTACTTTCTCATACAGTTACCCACAATCTAGCTCAGTTTTGAATAGGTTACTGGTTCAAAACTCACCGCCAATTGCCTTGCCTCTATTGCGCAATCTAGGCCTGTCTATATAGAGATCCAAGGTTCGAATCTCCTTGGCTTGACAGCGCAATCATCATGGGCAATTCCTCCAAGTGTGGTGCAAATCTCATGCACAACCGATGTCGCCACTGATAGCTAACTCCACCCTTTCATCTACCTCTTTCACTGGTCTCCACTGAACTGATCATGCACTGTAGTGAACTGATGTGTTCTTGAGTTGAATAATGAGTTACTAATTAATAAATTAAATAATATTTAATTCACTCCACTCATAACTAATTGATTAGCTAGTTAAACTAATCTCAATCAGTTCAACTAAAATAAACAGAACACAACTCCACTATCTATCTCATTAACTCCTCCAAACTTCTGCCACTGAAGTCCAACCGAAGTCAACCATGCATGATGTCATCAAACCCTTGGGAACCACGTGATTCCTCTGTCAGATGCATGAGCCACTTCTGTAGCTCGAACTGAAGTCCTCCAAGAGAGTAAACTGCTGTTTAGAGTCCAAATATTATTAAGGGTAAATAATATTTGACTTCCCTATTTTTAGGAGAGGCAGTCTAAAAATAGCCTTCGACCTCTTTGACCTAAAAATAGAGTCTCATCTATTTTTACCAACATGACCAATGCTCCAAGAATCTCAAACTGGAATCCCCGAACCATGCTCCATATGTCTAAAAAATATCAGATTTCTTTGCGCCATTCTTTGCTCCTCGCGGCCCACTTAGTGAAGGCGACTTCATTTCACTAAGCTCCATCATCTTGCTGCATTTTCAACAATACCAACCTGATCTGAAAATGTTCTGGATAACTTGTATGTATTTCAAGAACCTCCCACTCAGTTTAAATTAAAATGATCTAGCTTGAACTTGACAATTTTGCGGAATTTATGCTTGAAGTGGTGTATGAAATTTTAATTGTTTATGTGTCTTAAGTTTATTTTTTCTTGCTGAAAATTATCATGTATAACAGAAACATAATGCAGCAATAAAACATTAAAACACAATAGAAAAATTAATATAGGAGTTCACCCGAAACTCATGGGCTACGTCTCCTTTGAGCTTTGTCATCTTGACTCGGCTCTTTGGGATTATGGTAAGGTTTCTTTTACAAGTTCCACACTTAAATCCAATGAATAATAAAATTATCCAAACATCTGAGAATACCATTTAATATCCCTCTAATGGTTGTCCAAACTCTGCAAACAACTTTAGGCTCTCGTTGACACGATTCCTTCTGTCGGTGCTCTAAGCTACTCTGAGCTTCTAAATGGCACAAAATCCCTCAGAATTCAGTTTATATAATTGAAACCACTACTGATGTATCCAAAACACATCAGACACCAAATATCGACTGATAAATTTCTAAAATCAAGCACTGCATCCCCAAACTAGGCTATCCTCCACGGTTTGCCTAGGGCTGCCCAAAACTTCACATCAGCTTCTCGAGCTCTAGAAGTTCTCAAAATGTTCTGAAACCACTTTCATTGGTTCCAAAATGTATGAATTAGTCAATATAGACTATTCATTCATCAAAAATGGCCTCCAGCTGCTCCGGTTTCACCTCCAACACCTGTCGGCACCCCTTGGCACTAGGGTCACTGAAAACTTATCTGTTGGGTTTTCAACCTCTAGAAGTCCTTAAAACTTTCTGAAACCTCTGTCAATAGATTTATAATTATGTTTAAAGTCAATAATGACTACTAGTTTGCTTCATATTTCCTCTAGCTGCTCTGGCTAGGCCCTACCTGCTGTTGGCAAAAGCTAGCACTAATAGCCCCTGGAAATTTATCGAAGCTTTTCGGCCTTCAAAAGTTCTCTATATGCTCTGCAAAAAATATCATCAGATTCAAAACATCCAAATATTCAATTTTTACTATTGGATCTCTAGATAAGACCTCTAACTCCCCTAGTTAGGCCTCAAACTGATTCTGCCTCCTAGTGGCCCTTGTGGCCCCTTGAACTTCATTGAAGCAAAACCTTGCTTAGAAGCTCTCTGATGGCTCTAAAAACTACTCCATTGAGTCTAGAATGTTGGATGTAGTTGAAATTAACTATTTTTGCACTCAATTTCATTCAATAATGAGAGATTTATGGCTTCTCCAAGAAAAAGGCCCATTGTCCCCCAAAAATCCCACTAAAAGTGGAGGAAATGCTAGTTAAAAACTAATTTTGGGTAAATCCGCCAATTTTGGCATGCTCCTACCAAACCAGTGGAACCGTTTCATGTAGCATTTAATGTGTTATGGGTGTGGTCACATGTCGGTACTCCGACTTAGCCGCAACATTCAACGTTATCCAAACGGTTATATAAAATGTTGTAGTGGCTGGCCACATGGCCTATTGAACTGCCAACTGTCCGTCGTTACCCTTAGCACTCAGATGCTGGCCTCATGGTAACTTGGAGGGTTGGGCTAGCCCCTTTAATTTTCCGCCAGAGTTAATTTCAAAATTCAAATAAACATTGAACCCGTAACATGTTAAGAAACATTGGTTAGCCCAACTGGTTGGGTAGGTGTGTTTGCGAGCAGGAGGCCCAGGTTCAATTCCTGTAGAGTCGCAAATTTTTTATAATGCAGATTTTCCATTGGCCTGGGGCCACGTGATGACCTCCAGGCTTGCCACTTGGCATCCATTGATTGGCCACAAACAATAAAAGTCAAACCATCTTCAAATGAAGAGATGATACTTGTCCACAAATGATTTGCCCTCCAAGGAATATTCTGGTGAATATTTTGAGGAATATTCGCAAAATATTCTTTTTAAAAATTTTCCAAATTTAACAAATTCAAACTTGGTCAACTCATTTTTGGAGTTTACTTCGCGTTTTCAAACCTCAATAACTTTTGCATACGACATCGGTTTTGAGAACCGTTCATGGCGCCAGAATCGCAGCGACGAGACCTTTTCGGTCATTCAGGTTTGACACTCTTCTGAGCACTTTGAATTTTGAGCTATCATTCTGGTCTATGATCTAGTTCTGATCACTTTACCATATAGGGACCTAGCTAATGCTAACAGAACTTCCTCGGGTGCTTCGCAAAATGGATATCGTAAAGCAGGACTAATTCTTCCTCCAAAAAGATCTTTTTCTGAATATGTCAATCATGCCATGCTTTTTCCTGAGCCTGCTGAACTTGCTGATGGAAGTTAGCAATGAATCGGTCTTCTTCCAAGGCAACGAGCTGTGCTAAATTCTCCTCTATGATATCAGGCTCTGCTATGTTGGTAAAGGCTGCGATGCGTAGGCTAGGAACAATATATTCCATGGGCATAATAGCCTCCCTTCCATAAACCATCTGGAACGGTGTTTTCCCGGTCAATTTCTTGTAGGTGGTTCGATAGGCCCAAAGGACTGACGGGATACGCACGTCCCAATTGCTGAGCTCGACATTGCAGACCTTGGTCAATGCTTGTTCCAAAATTTTATTAAAATCTTCCACAATTTCGTTCGCCTACGGGTGATATGGCGTACTTTTGGCGTGGTGGATCCGAAATTATTCAGTCAAAGCCTGGATTGTCTCATTAAAAAAATGCATACCTCTATCGCTCATCAAGACCTTGGGACAACCAAACTTGGTTAGGATATGTTCAAAAATAAAGTGCGCAGTAGTATCTACAGTGCAATCCTTTACAGCTTGCGCTTCGGTCCATCTGATTACATAGTCAGTTGCAGTGATGATGTAGCAGGCACATATCTTCTTCCCTGGCGGGTTGATGGTCCCGACGAAGTTTATGGCCCATTTATCAAACACTTGTAGGGCCATCTGTGACTACAAGGGAATTTCTTCTCTGCGCGATGGTTTTCCTGCCCTTTGGCATGTGTTGCAGGCTTTGTAATAGTCATGAGAGTCACTATGCAGTGTGGGCCACCATAGTCCAACTCTCAAGATCTTTTGTGCCATTGCTTTCCCTGCATAATGACCTCCTGCCATGTCCCATGTGGGCTTCTGCTAATATGGGTTGTCTTTCATGCTCCAAAATGTATCTTCGCAACACCTCATCAACTCCCAGCTTATATAAGTGGCCCGCTATGATGGTAAAGTCTGTTGCGTGGGATACTAGCACTTTCTTCTTTTGTACCGAATATTCTGCAAGCACCATCCCTGTAGTTAAGAAGTGAATGACGTCGGCGAAGTGCACATCAACCACCTTAATAGAAAATAGTTGTGCATCGGGCAGTCCTTCTTTTAGGTTAGTCTGTTCATCCCCACTCTCAATTCGGGACAAGTGGTCTGGCCCAACATTTAGTTTCCTCAGCTTCACGATGATCTCAAATTTATATTTTCGAAATAGCAGCAGCCATCAGCAAATTTTCCCCCCCAACACAGGCTTATTCACTAGGTACTTCAAATATGAGTGATATGTGAACATCTTGAAGTGCCCTTCTAACAAATAATGTCGGTATTTCTGCAGGGCGTATACCATGGCCAACCCCTCATGCTCCATAGTGGAGTAGTTGCGCTCCGCACTAGATATTTTTCTACTAGAAAATGCAACTGGATGATCGATGTCCCCTTCCCCAGGCTCCGTAAGGATAGCTCCCAAGGCGATCCCTAAAGCATCTACATGAACATGGAAAACCTTTGCCGAGTCAGGAAATATGAGGATAGGTGCAGAGACCATCTTCTCCTCGAGTAACTCAAAGCTCTTCTAAAACTCCTCATCCCAAAAAAACAAAACGTCCTTCTTTAGCAACTTCTCCATGGGTGTTGTGATCAGTGCGTACCATTGAATGAACTTCCTGTAGTAGCCTGTATGTCCGAGGATAGAGCGCAGTTGTTTCTCAGTCGTAGGGACTGCCAAGTTGATGATAACCGCTACCTTGGCGGGGTCAACCATCAGTCCTTGCCGAAAGACTATGTGGCCTAGCAAGATCCTGAAGGGTACGCAAAATATGCACTTCTTAATATTCAGGGAAATCTGGTGCTTCCTACAGGCGTCCAACATCATGCTCAAGTTCGAGACATGCTTCTTTACCAACCTAAATATTGTCCAATCGTCAAAATATACCTCCAAGAACTTGTGGATGAACTCCTTGAATACTGCGATCACCAGCCGCGAAAATATGGCAGGGGCATTCTTGAACCCAATTGGCATGACAGTGTACTAGAAAGATCCCCATTCAGTGGCGAACATAGTTTTGCTGTGATATTTAGGTGCAATACTAATATGATGGTAGCCCGAGAACCCATCAGTGAATGAGTACGCTTCTTGCCCTCCCACATTATCAAGAATTTCATCATAAAATGGTATAGGGAAGGGATCATGTACACAAGAATCATTCAATTTTCACAGGTCGACGCAGATTCGCATTTCTCCTTTAGTCTTTTTCTCCTAAACCACCATAGGGCTTACCCAATCTGACTATTTGACCGATTCGATGATACATGCGGCTAGCATTTTATCAATTTCTTCCTTGAATTTCTTCTTATACTTGGGGTTCAATCGATAAGGTCACTGCTTAACAGGGCACGCATCTGGTTTCAAAGTGATGTGCATGACCCCTATGTCCCCTGCAATCCCCTTGAGTTCTGAAATTTTCGTAGGAAACAGGTCCTGGTACTCTGTGAGGAGTTCTACGACTTTCCCAATAGTATCGTCATCCCAGTAGTCCCCTATTTTAGCTATCTCAAGTTGCTCCTATATTCCAATGTTGACTTCCCTTAGCTTAAGAGGCTTGGTCACATCAACGGTTTGCAATGGGGGTCCAGCAACTACGCATTATCCCTTTGATTCCGGGATAGTGATATTTCACGGGTCTTCATCGCATTCCTCCATCGATAGATTGTGACAGTTGACAATATCCTACATCTGCATATCCCAGGCTGGTGCTCCATACTCCATATGAGGGCGTGATTCATCAAATACCAAGGCATCAATGTATTGTAAAGCTTCATCCAATGCCTCAGTTCCGCCTAAAAACCCGAACATCCCCACAAAATCATCCCGCATGGTCTCCCATTGGCGGGTGCGCTGGTGTAGCTCTGCATCCAGATACCATGCAGTGGGAATTGGCCCCAAGGCATGGGTAAATAGGTGGACTCATTCGTCCATGGTCCTTTCACACCATGCCTCCATCCATGCAGCCACATGCCTATGCGGATCTCCTTGGCCAAGGAAAGCCTCCATGTAGGGGTGAGTCAGAGGTTCGAACCGTAGAATCATCATTTCGCAGCATTCCTCCCAATCCTGGAATGCCCTCTTATGAGTTTGCCACCACCTCGCAGGGGTTGCGCACATGGCTAGGTTAAGTGCCCACATCCTTCGTTCCCTTGGGACTTCAGCTTCAAATGTTCGCAAAAACTCCCTAATACTACCAGAACCATAAAAGTAGGGCAGTTCTCTTATCTTTGAGGAGATACACTGGAAGCTCTTCGTGATCCTAAGACATCGCAGCACAGATACGTCATGTAACCGATTCTGCCAATTTTTTATCTCCCCATCGGAGCCAGAGAGGCATTCACTACCTTTCTCCCAGAAAAGCACACCATTAGCTGTAGGATTAATCCAATCCTCATCCCAGGCGGTTAGTTTATAAATTTGATCCATGTCATCTTCTTCGCGCACCGGTTTTGTATACCGCTCTCCTTCCGCAAGGTCTTGTGGGACTATCACTCTTGTACCCTCATTCGCAGAAACCATGCTCCTTTTCTTTAAGTTGATAATGCCTCCCATGTCTATCGCCCAATCTAGTCCCAGGAGTGCCTGATAAGGGACCGCATCTTCCACAATTTGAATTACTTAAAAATATGCGCGTACCTTAACTCTTGCGATATCTATCATAATCTTTGACAGCCTCCCCAATGGTATGATTTTTTGTTGGTTAGCCATGCGCAACTGTATAGTGGACCATTCCAGCTTAGGTTCTCCCATCCGCTGCCATGTTTTCTTGGGCAGGATGTTCGCATCTAATCTTAGATCCAGGATAACCTAATCCATCTCATAATCACCAATCTGTGCCATTAGCCACATTTCCCGACCAGTGCGCTTCTTATTCTTGTATAGTTTGTGAACATCCTTAACTTCCGTGGGAGGGTCAGTTATTTCTGCGCAACTGTCTATTAGTGCTTGAAGATTTTCTACTGCCTTCTAGTTGCATAGTAGCTTCATACATGCTTGTAGAAATGGTTTAAATTCGTCCTCCGTTTTTAGGTTTGATGGAGCCTTGGAGGTAGACGCCTCATCCTTAGTAAAGTCTTTGTGAGTTGCGACGAAGGTTTATTTCTCCTTCTGTAGGTCCAAGCTTTCTTGTTTGATAGCAGCTTTCCGGATAAGAGGTTCAGCCACGACTTTCTCCTCAGCTCACTACAAGGAAAATACCCTCTAGCAGATGTTTTTGAGGAACCCCTTATAAAAATACCCCAGACATCCATTTCTAGCAGAGGTTCCTAGAGGAGGTTGGAGGGCAGACGTTTTTGCGGATGTATTTCGTCCGGTGCTCTTATCCTCATAAAACACACTGGTGCATTCAACATGAGAAAGCACCGGTGTGGTTGAAACATTGGCACATCGGATACCATGCACTATGTACACACCCGCCCAATGTGTTGTATTTTTGTAGCACACCGGTACTTTACATAACTTCTGCACCGATGCCTCATAAAAAAACACGCGAAAACTGAAACCGCCTGGGTCACCCTTAAACGCACCGGGTCGCCAATGCACCAGACCATCCTGAAATCCCTGTGCACCGGCACAGGGTTAAATAAATAAAAAAATTACAGCCAAAAAATTGCACAAAACATAGGCACACTGGGAACCGTGCACTCCTAACACACCCGCCTGGTGCGTCATATTCCTGTACAGCACCGGTGCTTCCGAAAACGTGCGCGAAAACATAAACCACCCAGTGTGGAATAAATAAAATGCACCGGGGTGCCCATAAACCCCATGCACTGGCAGATGGTTAAATAAAAAAAATTATGGCCAAAAAACCGCACAAAACATTGGCACACCGGAAACCATGTGCTCTGTACACACCCACTCGGTGCCTTTAATTAAGGAACTGCACCGGTGCGTGTCCAATCGTCAGCACTAGTGCCACATAAAAGCGCGCGGAACAGAAACCGCCTAGGGAAGAATGACGGAAACACACCGGGGTTCCCATAAACGTCACGCATCAAAAAAAAAAAAAAAATTACGGCCAAAAAACCGCACAAATCATTGGCTCACTGGACACCATGCCCAGTGCGTCATATTACTGTAGAGCATTGGTGCGTTATAGATACGCCAAACTGGTGCCTTATAAAAGCATGCAAAAATAGAAACCGCCTGGGGTGGCATACTGCAAACGCACCAGTACGCCAATAAAATCCCCGCGCATCGGAACAAGGTTAAATTAAAAAAAAAAAAAAAATACGGCCAAAAAATTGCATTTTTCACTTTTATCAGTGCTACAGAGCTTTCAAGCACTGATGCAAGTTATCCTTGTTTGAGCCACCCTTACATCCATGCTCCCATTGCACTTATTGCACGCACTTCTGTTGTGCATTGCCACCAATCTCCAGCTTGAATTTTATAAAACAGTGGAAAAATTTTCTTTTGCAAATTCTACAGCCAATATGCCTCCTCGACGAGTAAATGTACAGGTATTTTCTTGTTTTTCCATAATTAAACATTTTAGCAGATTAGAATTTCAAAAAACCTTAAAATTAACCATTAAAAAAAAAAAAAAAAATTTGTCGCGCGGTGCACTCGAGCCATTCGACTCGCACCAGTTTGCGGTGCTGCCTGTAAATTTACAGGCAACACCACAACCAGTGCTAACGGTATCTGCACCGGTTCCGAGGTGGTACCGCGAGGTGCACCATGTTATTTTTAAAAAATTTAAAAAGTGTGGTGTGGTTGTTTACCAGGCCACACTGTTGACACCGTGGTATCGCGGCAACTTGGTGTGTTGACGGAATTATCCGCCCCGGGGCACATAATGTTGTCAGCGCACCGCATACCGCAATTTGACATTGTTAACAATTAGACCTGGTAAACTGGTGCTAAGGGTATCTGCACCAGTTCTGGGGTGGTACCAAAGGCGCACCGTGTTATTTTAAATTTCTTTAAAAATAGAGGTGTGGTTGGTTACCTGGCCGCACTGTTGACCTAGTTGAATAGTGGTGATGCGGTGCATTGACTGAAATAACCGCCCCGAGACAGCTATTTTTTTCAGCACATGGCTTACCGTATTTGGTTTGCGTCAATGGTGCGGCCTTTTAAAATACAGCACCGACGATTATGTACGGTGGCAGGAGGGCAGTGCGCTGACTTAGATATACGCCCCAGGGCGTATAGTGTAGTCAGCGCACTGCCCTCCTGACAACGCACATAGTGAACGGTGCGCTAAAAACATTTTCTGGAGCACCGCCCCCGGTGCGATGAATATCATTAGGTGCACCGTATCCGGTGCGCTCTGTTGAAAGACACACCAGGACCGGTGTGTGAGTGTGTTTTTGGCACACCGACTGTTGTTTTATTTATTTTTCAAAAAATATTTATATACATATATTTCTAAATACATGTGTCATTTAATAAAAAAATTATATTTAATATGTCAAGCATTCAAAGACGTGAAAGGAGAGAAGAGGGGCAACAACAACAACAATAGGCGGAAGAGTATAACATGGTTCGCCTATGAGAGGAAATAAAGAGGGAGAGAGATGTGTACCCTTGCCCTATTATAGCAGCGACGCAGGGGCTCCTAAGGTAGGTAGGCCTCCTCAAGTTCTATGAGGAGGCTACTTCCCTAAAGTACCATAGTTTGTTTTTGAGACATCTTATCCGAAGGTGGAATGTCCAGCGACAGGCTTTCCGGGTTGGTATCAACCAGTGGTACACGCCCATTGAGGAGGATGTATATTTTATTATAGGGCTATCGAGGAGAGGGGTGTATTTTCCCTCGTTCCCCAAGGTTCCAGCTAGCTGTGTGGCAGGGAGTCAGTTAGTTTACTCCCAGAGATACATTGGAGCAAATTTAGTATATCCTGCAGATTTTCAGGTCACTGGAGGGAAGTTACATATTGGTGTGTTTGGTCATGAGGAGGTCCAGTGTCTCTCACTTGTCATTTCAACCATTTCACACAACACCAGTGATGGGCAATGCATTAGTTGCTCACTTTTATATTATGTTGATTCTTTACTACAATAGCCACGACTTGTCAGGTGGTCTGCCATTTTTTTGTGATAGTTATGTACAACATTAGATAGATGTCGTGCTCATGCACAAGGGAGGGTCAACTTCCCTTTTGCTTCAAAGCTTTATTTTTATTTTTTGAGAGGTTTCCAGAGATGAGGCCTAGTTTTCTTCGGCAACCTCGTAGGCCGATTATTGAGGCACGTATGCACATGTGGAGGCAGATGATGCCCAAGAGGGAGGAGACTCTTTTTCCAACAAGGATACCAGATGATGCACTGGAGTTGCTAGCCAATGTTGATAAGTTCCCTTCATTATGGTCCCCTGTCCTTATGCGGGGTTGGATTGGCGAGGGTGTGCCAACATCCTCTTCACAGCTAATGAGCCACTAGATGATAGAGGTAATATTACAGTTTTATTTAAATTTATTTTAACATGTTCTTTAACTTTTTTTTAATTAAATTGTGTAATGAAATTGTCTAATTATTGTTGTGTACTTGTATATATTTTGCAAACATTGGCTCTTTTAATGGTGAGGAGATGTCGCCACCGCCACCTGATCCAGGTGTGGATCCTGATGATGATGAGGGCATGCTAGATGTTGAGGATCATCAGGAGGATGGTGCAGATCAAAGACCTGCTCCTGCAGGTGCGCGGTTGACTTAGTGATGCTAAATACAGGATGGAGTTGGGCGACCAACTCATTGCATTGATTGTTGAGGCGGGCATATGGTCCGCTCATTACAGAGACATAGAGGCCAATGATAGGCTATTGCGGATGTGAAGAGGCATGTCGCGTGACATGTACAACCTGATGAGGCATGTCATAGGAGTTATGACATCTTTTACGCGATTGACGAAGACTGTTGCACATTACGATCGAGCCACAACACGTGATGGACAGTTTGCGAGGCACATCGTACCATCATCTCATGATCATTCACCTCGCGCTACGCCAAATGAGCATGATCCTCCACTAGCATCTAACAGCAGTCGTCATGGAGATGAGGCTGGACCATTGGCCACTAGTACTGATATTGATGTTGTACTGCCACCAGCTGATCCATGACATCTATATTACAGTTGTATATTTTTAACATTATTCAGTTATATATATATATATATATATATATAGTCCATGTATTTTATGTTCATGTTGCAGTTGTACTTAATTTACATGTTGGTGATCATCATGATGTGTATGTTGTTAAGTCATGTTAGATATGTTCATTTAATGTGAAACTTGCAGATAAATGTGTATGTGAGAGCATGAGTTATTTGACATGAGATGTATATTTGATGTTTTTGTTGTGATGATGTTAATATATAATGTTAATTGTGTTTTCTTTACTACAACAGCCACGACTTGTCAGGTGGTCTGCCATTTTTTTGCGGCAGTTCTATACAACATTAGATAGATGTCGTGCTCATGCATAAGGGAGGGTCAACTTCCCTTTTGCTTCAGAGCTTTTATTTTTATTTTTTGAGAGTTTCCAGAGATGAGGCCTAGTTTTCTTCGGCAGCCTCGTAGGCTGATTACTAAGGCATGTATGCACATGTGGAGGCAGATGATGCCCAAGAGGGAGGAGACTTTTTTTCTAGCGAGGATATCAGATGATGCACTGGAGTTGCTAGCCAATGTTGATGAGCATCCCTTCATTATGGTCCCCTATCCTTATGCGGGGTTGGATTGGCAAGGGTGTGCCAACATCCTCTTCATAGCTGATGAGCCGCTTGATGATAGAGGTAATATTACTGTTTTATTTAAATTTATTTTAACATGTTCTTTAACTTTTTCTTATTAAATTGTGTAATGAAATTGTCTAATTATTGTTCTGTACTTGTATATATTTTGCAGGCATTGGCTCTTTTGATGGTGAGGAGATGCCACCACCACCACCTGATCCAGGTGTGGATCCTGATGACGATGAGGGTATGCTAGATGTCAAGGATCATCAGGAGGCCGGTGCAGATCAGAGACCTGCTCCTGCTGGTGCGCGATTGACTTAGTGATGCTAAATACAAGATGGAGTTGGGCGACCAACTCATTGCATTGATTGTTGAGGCGGGCATATGGCCTACTCATGACAGAGACATAGACGCCAATGATAGGATATTACGGATGTGGAGAGGTATGCCGCATGACATGTACAGCCTGATGCGGCATGTCGTAGGAGTTATGACAGCTTTTACGCGATTGACGAAGACTGTTGCATGTTACGATCGAGCCGCAGCACGTGATGGACAGTCTGCGAGGCACAATGTACCATCATCTCATGATCATTCACCTCGCATTGCGCCAGATGAGCATGAGCCTCCACTAGCATCTAGCAACAGTCATCATGGAGATGATGCTAGACCATCGGCCACTAGTACTGATATTGATGTTGCACTGCCACCAACTGATCCATGCCATTTATATTACAGTTGTATATTCTTAACATCATATATATATATATATATATATATATGGTCCATGTATTTTATGTTCATGTTGCAGTTGTACTTAATTTACATGTTGGTGATCATCATGATCTGTATGTTGTTAGGTCATGTTAGATATGTTCATTTAATGTGCAACTTGCAGATAGATGTGTATGTGATAGCATGAATTAATTGACATGAGATGTATATTTGATGTTTGTGTTATGATGATGTTAATATATAATGTTAATTGTGTTTTGTTAGATGATCACGATCACGATGATGTAGTTAGCGATTTTGAATGCGTTTTTTAGTCAAATATGATGTTTGTACGATGATATCATAAACGTGATGTTTATTAATTAATTTAATACCAAATGATCATGATACTGTAAAATTTTAATATTTGTAATTCTAATTGTATTTAAAATTCTAAAATTGTAATTGTAATGGTATATATGTAAATTTGTAAAATTGTAATTCTAATTCTAATTGTGATTGTGATTGTAATTGTATGTAAAATATTTGTAAAATTTTAATCATATTAATGTGAAATGATTTTACTAAAATTTGTAAATTTGTAAATTTTAAATAATTGTAAAATAATAAATCTAGAATAATATGATTTATTGTAACACAATAAAGTTCAGAAAATAATGCAAATAAATTCATGTACTTTAGAATTATCAGATGATCTTAGATACAAAAAATAAAAATAAAAAAAAAATTTAAAAAAAAAAAAAAATTAATGTATACAGTACGCCATTGTTTTTGAGATCAACATAATTGCAAATTACCAACTGAATTATTGATTTTAATATTAACACAATGCAACTTACCAATTAATTCAAAATACATATTATATTAATATTTCGAAAAAACCCATCTTAAAAAGTATAAATATTGATGAAACAACACATGTACCATATCACTCTCGATTCTCATGATCACCCTCAATATCTTCTAGCTCGCATGGCATGATAACACTATTGTTCTCAAAAATATGTTTTGATCTATGGTCATGTGTCAATACGAACCACCAATCCCTATCCAACACATCTAGGTAAAAAAACACCTAGTTGCAGTGTTTAGGGAAAACATAGGGCTCCTTAGTTTCATCCCACATCTTTCTAGAGTTGATACATATCAGCCTACTATCACGATCTTCCTTTACATTATTTTGATCAAAGATGTCCTACCACTTGCACCTAAAAATAACACATTGGAAAGAAAAAAAAATCAACTTCAATTATCTCTGGTATCTTTCTGACGTAACCTAACATCCCTCGTACTAGGTTTTGATCAAGATGGCTAGATCTACTAGATTGATCGAACTCGACTTCCACTCCATAGTCTTGTGTGATGTTTCCAGCATTGGCATTTTCTGTGCGAAAAATTGTGTCCATATGCCCACATAGATGGGAACAAATGCACCTATTATAAAATATTTAAAAAAATCATAGTGTCATGTGTCTTATAAATAATAATCCAACAATTAAAATATGAAATGTAGATGTCTTAATATAAGTTTCAAATTTACATATAAATTAAAAATATTATTACCGAGTTACTGCACCCAATCCCTACGTTTAGCACATCCTCTTCAGCACGCGGTAACGACCCGTAGTTCCGTATTTCTCTCTGACTTGGTCAGCAACCCAACTGTTGGGGCATATTTTTGGCATGTTTTCTTTTAAATGATCGGGATAAGGCACACTTCTTCCATTCAATCGTCTGAATTCTTTCCTGTCACTATCCCATTTCATTATGTTTTGTTTGTACAATGCGACCCACGGTTGTGTCGCTTTAGAATTGTAAATAACGAATTTATTGATTGCTTCAATTTCTGCATTCACTGATGAAATCAAACCAACATTATATAGTACTTAGATATCAAAATATATGTTATATTGAATTTTAACATGAATATTAATTACTTTTTGTAAATTTAAAAAATTATACGTCACTTACTCTTTATCAAGCGCTTTTTTCCACTCGTTTGGAGCAACTCTCGTTCTCTTTTGTCTTCATCCATTTCATCATCCCAAATCGCCGCACCTGGTCTGTTGTCGATCTTCTTGATGTGCTCACTAGAATAATAGAAAGACTCATACGATATATACCCCTCTTCCATAGACCCCTAGAGTTTTGCCCTTTGTCAAACAAAACCTTTCAATTTCTTCATGTACCTCTCTAAGAAGAACATCCAACGACAAGAAACAATCCCAACTAATTCAACCTCATCTACCAGGTGGATTAGAAGATGAACCTATAAGGCCATGAAACTCGTCGGCAGTTCCTTCTCAAACATACAAACAATCTCAACTATCTCTTGACGCCACTGTGGAATGCTAGCCACATGAATCTCATTTGACATGATCCAACGTACAAATGAAAATAATTTAGATATGGCACGTCCTAGGTCTTGAGGGAATTCATGTTTCACACACCCACACACAAACAAAGGATAATGACACTACAAAGTTATAAACACGTGCAATAATATACAAAATTAGTTATGTTTTATGATCCTCGCATGGGAAAAAATTATTAATATAAAAAATAATAAAATCATGCTTTTGACATTATACGTACTCTTAGAAGATTCAAATGGTCATGCGATTTCAACCCCGACAAATGGTCATCCACGGTGAAGCAGCGCCGTAGTGAAGACCCGTATGAAGTTAACACCCTCACATCCATTATAACTTCCTTTGCCAAAGATATATCATCTTTTTTTTAAATCCATGGGACATCACCTTCTTTGAAAAACCATGAATTAGAGGGACCAATCCCTGCCTCTGATCCCGTACTTTCTAATCGTCTTGGCCAACGTTTATTTTTAGTTTTTGAAGTAATAAGATGTTTCCTAACAGCCAATGTGTCACTTTGTTTCAATGATATGTGCCTCTATAAAGAATATGAAACATTTTTAAATATATGCATGGGATCTAATAAGTGGGCAATCTTAAGATGCTCCCAATATGGGAGGTCATAAAAGATAGATTTCTTTTTCATCCCAATGGGCAATTTCTCAACATAGGTGTCGAAGAAATCTGGATCATCGAACATAGGCTCCCCATTTGAATCAAACATTTCTATGAACTCCTTCTCCTTCTCTCTTTCATATACTCTAAGTCATTAAGTTGGTGTCATTATTGGAGGCCTTTGGGTTCTCTCTCGTTTACCATTAAGAGCGGATGCTGCTCTTCTGTAAGGGTGTTCTTCTAGTAGGAATGCCCTGGAACAATCATACACTGACTTTCGTAGGTCCTTGGACCATCTAGCTTTCAGAGAAGGTCCACAACATTTACATCCAAAATACCCTTTTGTTACAATACCTGCGAGATTATATTTGTATACATTAATTAACATGCATGACATGTTAAAGAATATCATGAAGATCATAACAAATATTACAACGAATTAAATAACTAATATGTGAAAGAATATTATTACATATATAAACAAATCAATAAATTAAACATGTAATTTACCAGAGCAAACTCCTAAGCCTGGATAATCATGTGTCGTGTAAGCACATATGCCATACAACGTAAAACTCCTCTCTGCTGCGATGGGTCTTGATACATTGTATACATTTATCCCATCCCATAATTCCTTCAATTCATCTACCAATGGTTGTAAGTAGACATCCATATTATTCACTTGTCTTCTACCACGGACTATGAGAGCCAACATAAGATGTTCATTCTTCACAGACAAACATGGGGGGATATTGTTATTGATCACTACTATAGGCCAAACATAATAGTTGGTGTTCTGGAGGGAATATGGGTTGACGCCATCCATGGCTATGCTGAGTAGTAGACTTCGTACTTCATCCTTGAATTTTTCGAGCCATGTATCCTCTATATGCTTCATGGCTATTGAATCAGTTGGGATTCACATAACTCCCAACTCACTTCTATGTGAGGCATGACATCCCTGCAACATAGTTTATTCTTTGCAACAAAAGAGCCTTTGAATCCTTGGCATTATAGGCATGTGCCTCAATATCTTAAAAGGAGGACCAATACATGATATACACTTCTTTTTTTATTTATAATACCTGTCATGCCCACATTTTGGACACATATCTTTGTCTGCATATTCTCCTCTATATATAATACAATCATTTGGACATACATGATATGATATGTACTCAACACCCAACATTTTCAACAATTTCTTCGCCTCTTCGCAGCTACCGGGAAAGAAATTATCACTCGAAAGAACCTTATCTTTAAAAACACTGTTACCGATGAAATAGGTAACCTGACCTCAAAACGGGAACTCTATCCCAAAAAGACTCAAAAAAACATGAAAAAACACCCCAAAAACAAAAAAAAGTGTATTCCAGAACGCATTTGGGTTTTTTTTAGGGTCAAATTTCAACATTTTATAAAATTATGCTAAAAACAAATTTGTTTCCTGAAAAAAGGATTGAAAAAACACCCTAAAAACAAAACCAGTTGATGTTGGAATAACAAAAAAAAAAGTGTCATATTTTGACATTTTTAAAAATAGAAATAACATTTTTAAATTTTTAAAATTCAAACATTAAAAAAACCTAAAATTTAAGAAAAAAAATAAATTTAAAAAATAAAAACATTTTAAAGCTTAAAATTTAAAAATATATAGGAATAAAAAAATAAAAATAAAAACAAAATAAAATTTTTAATTCAAACATTAAAAAAAACCTAAAATTTAAGAAAAAAATAAAATAAAAAATTAAATTAAAGAAATATATTAAATTAAAAATATATATATATATATATATATATATATATATATATATATATATATGATAAAAAAAAATGAAAAACAAAATAAGCACAAAAATATTAAATTTAAAAAATATACATATTAAAACAAATAGATTTTCAAAAAATAAATTAAATTAAATTATAAAAAATAATATATATATATATTAAAAATATATATATTAGATTAAAAATAAATAAATAAATAAAATAAAAAAATTGTTAATATTAAAATAACAAATTATATATATATATATATATTAAATTTTAATAAATAAATGAATAAACAAATAAATTTTGAAATTTAAAAAAAAAAGGGGAAGGTTAAAAAACTTTAAAAATTAATTAAAATTGAAAAAAAATAAATATATTAAATAAAAAATAAAATAAAAAACAAATTAATTTGAAAATATTAAGTTCAATTTAAATAAATAAATTCTAATTTTAAATACACAGTTTTAAGTGAAATCAAAAATATATAAAATTTTTATGTAATTAAAAAAATTAAAAATTAAGAAAAAGGTATTAAAATCAAATAAATTAATAAAAAAACACTAAATTTACTAAATTTTAAAAAATTAAATGAAAATTTAAACATAAATTATTAGGAATTTGGCTTCTGTGATCCATAAATTGTGAGAAAATCTTTCGGTAAAAATCACATCAGAATAATTTTGGTCGTGTTTCAAACCAGCCAGTGTGGTTCATCATCAGGACAAGATGAAGAATCTGATCAGATAACCCAATTAAATAGATAAGAAAATCTTCAACTAGCCGTTTGTAAGATAACGGCTAGTTTGACTAAATCTAGGGAATGAAAAAAAAAAATTTAATAATTTCTTATTTATTTATTTTATTTTATTTTTTAATTTTATATTTAAGATTAAAATATAAAATATCAACCTAAGAATTGAAAATAAAATAAAAATAACCATAAAAATAAAATACATTAAAAATTAAATTAAATAAAATATACAAATAAAAACAAGTAAGTAAATAAATAAATATTAATAATTTATTTTAAAAATTATATCATAAATTTTAAAAATAGATAAATGTACAAAAATATTAATATTAATATTTTATTTTATTTTATTATTATTATTTTTTAAATATAAAACTATAAATAATAAAATAAAAACGGGTAGTTGGAGATTTTTATATTACATAAAACGGGTAGTTGGAGATTTTTATAGTTTTATATTTAAAAAATAATAATAATAAAATAAAATAAAATATTAATATTAATATTTTTGTACATTTATCTATTTTTAAAATTTATGATATAATTTTTAAAATAAATTATTAATATTTATTTATTTACTTACTTGTTTTTATTTTTATTTGTATATTTTATTTAATTTAATTTTTAATGTATTTTATTTTTATAGTTATTTTTATTTTATTTTCAATACTATTTAGTTTTATTGTTTAGGTTGATATTTTATATTTTAATTTTAAATATAAAATTAAAAAATAAAATAAAATAAATAAATAAATAAGAAATCATTAAATTTTTTTATTTTTATTTTTATTTTTTAGATTTAGTTAAACTAGCCGTTATCTTACAAATGGCTAGTTGAAGGTTTTCTTATCTATTTAATTGGGTTATCTTATCAGATTCTTCATCTTGTCCTGATGATGAACCACACTGGCTGGTTTGAAACACGTCGACCAAAATTATTCTGATGTGATTTTTACCGAAAGATTTTCTCACAACTAAACATAAAGTTTAATAATTTAAAAAAATATATATATATGAAAAAATTAAATTAAAAAAAAATACAAAATTTAATAAAAATTATTAACAAAATTTAGAAAAAAAATAAAAAATAAAAATAAAAATAAAAAGAATTAAAATAAATTAATTAATTAATTAATTAAAAAAATAAATAAATAAATAATTTTTTTGAATTAAAAATAAAAATAAAAATAAAATATAATTTTTTGAATTTAAAAAAAAAAAAAAAAAAAAGATCGTGGTGGCGCCGCCAATCGACCTCCCGCCCAGGTGGCGGCGGAGGCCAGCCACTGGGCAGGAGGTCGATTCCGAGAATCACCCTCCCGCTGCGGGAGGCTAATTCCGGGAATCGCCCTCCCGCTGCGGGAGGCCGATTCCGAGAATCGCCCTCCTGCGGTGCGGGTGGCTGATTCCAGGAATCGCCCTCCCACAGTGAGAGGGCGATTCTCAGAATCGCCCTTCCGTAGCGGGAGGGCGATTCCCGGAATCGACCTCTTGCCGCGGGAGGCCGACTGGCAATGCCACCACGATAAAAAAATTCTCTCTTTTTTTTTAATATTTTTTTTATTTTTTTTAATTTGATTTTTTTTTTTAATTCAAATTTTTTAATTTAAATTTAATTTGTTTTAATTTTTTTTGTTTTTTTGTTTTTTTGTTTTTGTTTTTTGTTTTTTTTTTTTAATTTAATATTTTAGATTAATTATCTTTTAAAATTTAAAATATATTTATTAAATTTTAATTTAATTTAATTTTTTTTTTCAATTTTTAGTTTATTTAGTTTTTCATTTTTAAAATTTATAAATTGTTTCATTAAAAAAAAAAAAAAAAACAGTAAATTTATGGATATTTGTTTTTTAATTATTTGCACGTGGTTTTTTTCATTTTTTTGTTTTTTAATGATATTTTTTTTATTTTAATTTTCTTTTTCAATTTTAAATTTTGTTTTTTTTGTTAATTTTAAATTTATTTATTTATTTATTTATTTTTATTTTATTTTTTTTTAATTTAAATTTTAAAATTTATTTTTTTTTTTTGTATTTTTTTTATTATCTAAATTTAAATTATTTTTAAATTTTCTATTTTATTTATTTTTATTTTTATTTAATTATATGGTTTTTTTTAATAACTTGGAAAAAAAATGTTTTTGATGTTTTTTTATTTTTTATTTTTTTGGTTAATTTTCGTTTTTTTCTTTAAATTATGTGTTTTTTTTTCAAATTTTGTCATTTCTTTTGATATGATTTTCGAATTTTTATTTTTATTTTTTATTATTTATTTATTTATTTATTTATTTTTGTTTAAATTTTATATTTTTACAAGTTAATTTTGTTTTTTTTACATTTTTATTGTTTTTATATATTTTTTTTAATCTAAGTTTTGTGTTTTATTACCAACATGAAAATCACCACTCTAAAAAAAAAGGTTGATGCTGCATCAATACGTTTCAAAATTACTATGAAAATCACCGCTCTAAAAAAAAAGTCGATGTTGCATCAATACGTTTCAAAATTAACATGAAAATCACTAACATTTTAAAAAAAATATTCAGACTTCATAAATAAAAATATTAGAGTGTCAAAAATGTGCTAAAAAAAAAAAGAGGTGATTCTGCATCACCACTTTTCAAAATCGGGTGCTTTTTATGCTACCAAAAAAAAATAGGTAACAGTGCAGTTACCTATTTCATCGGTAACAGTGTTTAAATAACTTGTAGTTGGTGATCATGGAAAAATATAATAATAAATGTACATTAATTTCAATATAATTATTAACGTTCATAAAATTTACCATTTTTAATGTTCATTGCAGTGTACTGATTATATTTCAAATTTATATAAGGGGAGTACTTTATGGTAACTTACCTCAAAAGTTCCGAGAAACATGCATTCGACAAGCCAAACTTTACTTTCAAGTTGTACAGTAACATCGTTGTCCCCAACTGGGTAGACTTTGACTGACCGCCAGGTCCAAAGAGAGGGGTGGTGGAAAGCAAATTTAAGGCTTTCGAAAAAAGTGTCAGCGATATGAGCATCATCCCCTAGTTGATCATCATTTTGGAATGCATCTAACAACATTGTCTCCATGGCAGTCGTATCCCTAAAGTAATCATCCATACCAACCTCTATTTGATTGCCTCCATTGCCAGCTTGTGAAGAACTACTATTGTTGTAGTCATTCCTAATTGGTGAATATGGACGTAGCAGGAATTGAATCGGTGGTTGATTCAACCATTCTTGGTATCGTTCCTCTCCGATTTTTTCTCTTAATTCAGTCTTCCCTCGATTTGGCATTGTCGTGTGGTGAAACGGAAGATGGTAGGTAGGTCGTTCATCATCATTGGAATCCTAATAATTTAAAAAAAAATGAACATGATTAGTACAAAATATATGATATCAATTAGTAACCACGTTGACAATGTTGCATGATTATAATTGGTTTAACGTTGAAATAATTACATATTAATCAATATATATATACCAAACAATTATAATTATAATTACCATCATTGTCCCGGGATTGTGGCTAGAAGATGCAATATTGTTACAATTGGCAAGGTGAAGCAGTTGTCCATTTTCATCTACCAAATGCGCCTTGCGGTATGCAGCTCCTGATAAGAACTTCCGACTTTTGGAGCAGTTTGAATATTTTGTGCATTTGAACTCGATGCTGAATCTACATGAACCTAAAAATTTGTATACATTATAAATTTAATTAAGTTGTGCATGATTGATTGCATGGATAAAAAACATAAATTCAATTAGGTAGTGAAAAAATAAAACAAATATGAAGTAAATATTATGTCTCCAGATGGATAGGGAGAACTCTGTGATGGACTTTGAGAAATATTATGGAACGAGCTGGATTTTGAAGAATTGTCCATTCCATATAATATATGATATTTTCTCCCTACATTTGAGCAAAACAACAATAAATTTTGGTGCACAAACCTAAATGTAATTTCGGTGCGTAATGTACAGATAACCACACCGGTGCGTTTTTGGTATTGCGCACCGGTGCCGTTTTATAACTCGACACACCGATAAACGAATAACCACAAATAAAAAAAACGCAACACTATTTTCTTTAAGTGAAAAAAAAAACGGTAAATTGAAAAATAGGTAGCAAAATATTTTCGAAAATCTAATTTCATAAAACATTTCTTTAAATACTAAACACTTTTCATTATTTCACTATTTTTGAAAAAAAAAATCAGCCAGAGATTTGCAGGATACATACCTGGAGCAAACAGAGCACAAGAGCACTGTGGAGCAGGGAAATACGTTCAAACATAAGTATGCAGACAATCAGAATTCCAAACCTCTGGTGATTCAAATCTTGTACCATAGAATTTCAAACGATGTGAGTAAAGTTTATTGTTTTTTTGTACTTTTTCTGCAGTAAAAGAAAAAATCAAAGTCTATTGTTTTTTTAACTTTTTCAATAGTTTTTTTTTTGAAGTAAAATAACAAAATAAAAGTTTATTGTTTTTTTTTACTTTTTTTCTGCAGTTTTTTTTACCTTTTCTGTAGTTTTCAGAAACAAAATAAAAAAAGAAATCTATGTTTAGAAACAAAACCCTATATTCTTTTTGTTTTTGCCATTTCTTCTCTCTCTTTCTGTAATTTCAGAATTAGGGCTTTTCAATTTAGATTTATAGGGTTTGTATAGTCATAAGACATCTAACCCACGGGACGACTTGCATAGTCGGATCCCAATCCATGTTGGCACTTGCGTCACTCTAAGAAAAAACAGATTTTTTTTCGTCGGTGCATCCTGCGTAACATAGTGCACCGGTGCGCTTTGTTATACAAGCACACCGCGAAAGTACAGTGATAAATTTTAAAAAATAATAATAATAATAAATAAATAAAATTTAAAAATAAAAAATGTTTTTATTAGTGCACCATATGTAACATATGGCACCGGTGCACTATTTCACTATGGTGCATCGCAAACGTGTTTTTTTGCAAAAAAATTCATTTTAGAAACAAACCCTACATTCTTTTTGTTTCTGCCCTTTCTTCTTCCTCTTTCTGTGATTTCAGAATTAGGGCTTTTCAATTTATATTTATAGGGTTTGTATTTCTAAATATAAGCCTAAGACATCCAACCCACAAGAGGATCTGCATAGTCGAATCCCAATCCATGTCGACCCTTGCGTAAATTAAATTTATTTATTTATTTTATTTTATTTTTGTAGTGCGCCCTGTGTACTTGAGCGCACCGGTGCGCTCTATTATCCCAGCGCATCGCGCAAGTACTGTGATAAAAAGTTAGAAAAACAAAATATTTTTTCTTAGTGCACCATTTGTAAAATATGCAGCCGGTGCGCTATTTCATTATGGCGCACCGCGAACATTCTGTTTCGAAAAAAAAAAAAAACAAAACAAAACAAAACAACTAAAAACTTGCATTCTTTTTGTTTCTTCCATTTTTTCTCTATCTTTCTGTGATTTCAGAATTATGGCTTTTTAATTTAGATTTATAGGGTTTGTATTGTTAAATATAGACCTAAGACATCTAACCGACGGGACGATTAGCATAGTCGGATCCCAATCCATGTGGGCCCTTGCATGAATTTAAAAAGAAAAACAGATTTATTTATTTTTTATCGGTGCGCTTGGCGTAACATATCACACTGGTGCTCTGTATTGTACAAGCTCACCGCATAAGTAATATGATAAAAAATTAATAAACAAATTTTTTTATCGATGCGCCATATGTAAAATATGGCACTGGTTTATGATACAAAAACTAATACTGGATGATTTTTATTATTTTATCATGGTTAACTGGTGCGGTGATTGACATGTAATGCATCGATGCTCCTTGTTGACATAGAGCACCGTACGGTCTATTATACTATTTGCGCGGTGCATTATGAAGACAACCACACACCGACGTTGGTGCTTACACCATGAATGGCGCACCAGTTTCTTGAGATTTTTTTTTAATTTGAAAATTTGACAATTTATTTATAAATATATTAATGAATGATATGATACATGTTTGAGATTGATAAAGAAATGACTGACAAGAGATCAAGTAACAAAAATACTGATAACACATTACAATAAGCAAAAAAGGCAAGTTCTTTGTAAATTTTTTACAAAAAATATTATTTTTGAACTATATGTAAGTTTAACTAATATGTATTTTTTATTGTGTATCATACAGAGCCACAAAATGACGAAGCTCAATAAGATTATTTCTGATCTAGGATCAGAAGAGCGTAAAATCTTGATGGAAAAATTGCAAAAGGATGAATTAGGTGAATGAAAAAATACTATTGATCCAATATGAATTTCTTTTTTTAGTTTTTATTAATAATATAATTAAAATTATTAGATAACATGTGTGAAACAGCCTATTAATTCACATCTGTTTAATGTTCTACAGTGACCAACAACTCAGAAAAGGAAATTTGTTTTAAGAAAATAAAAAAATTAGAACATGCAAATGAAAATGAATTGCTCCTTAGCTCATCTGGAGTGGTGATGGAGGTTAACGAAAGGGGGAAAAACTTTTACAAAAGTTTGAGGGATCTAGTGGAATGAATGTATAGATGTTATTTCCATTTATAATACAAAAACCAATCCAATGACTCCAAGAACCAAATTTTATGTAAACTACAGGAAGAGTTTCTAGAGAATTGTTCAATGAGACATGTCAGAATTTTAATAGAAAAAATGTACAACAACAAAAAAGAAGGAATGAAAAAGTAATATTCCTTTAGATGTTTGTCTAGAATTATTTATAAATATCACTTTTGTTATACTTACTTTTCATATATCAATATAAAAATTAAATAGTTTATTGTTATGTTACATTTTCACAAAGATTATGAAAATCTCAAAAGATGAACGAGCTGATATCAGAAATATGCCAGTAGGAATGTTCAAAAAGGTGTACAAGGAGATGGTCAAAGAAATGGACAAAATTGCATTGCGGGAGGAGCCATCTCAACAACAACATGCTTCAAATGTAATATGTAATCATTGAATTTTTCGATCATTAGGTACAGTAAATAAACAATTTGGCATTAAATATTAATTTTCAAGTATTTTCTTACAGAAAAGAAAAGAAAATGGAACCCATTCAGCACATAAAACATGACGACAAGGAAGAAAAGGATTGATATTTAAGTTTGTGAGTAATTTTTACTTCCTTATAACAACTTAACTAGGTTTCATTTTTGTATTTTTTAAGTTGTTTTACAAAAATCATCATTGAATATCTTCAAACAAGTGCTAACATACAAAGAAGAACCATTAGAGGAATTGATTGAAATTGGGTTAAATATGGGTTGTGAGTATATGTTGGCATATCATAACTTAATTGTGGAATTTGTAAGCATCTATCGATCTTGTTTTACTTAGCTTCGTCTACAATTAATAGAAAAAATAAATCTTTTATATTAAAATATGATTTGTTATGGGATATAAAACTTGCAAGAAACAAAGTATGGCACTGCGCCAACAGATCAAATCTTGAAAGATGACATGTTACATGGTTTTGAAAGAATGTGTATAGTTTATGAGTCAATTGTTGCATTGGTATGTCGTTTATTTTCAATTTACATTAATGTATATTATTTAATATTGCAATTTTCATTATTCTCACCAATGTATATACACTCATTACAGTTTATTTTTATGTTTGTAGATGGAAGGTGAAGAAGAAGAAAACAATCAGCATCGTGAACAAAACATTCTTGAAAATAACCCCAAGTCATGGAAGTAGCTCTAGCAGTGACAGCAGTTCAAGCGAAGAATGATGATCACTATGTTTGGATATCAAAGCAAGGCGTTGTATTTTTTGAAAAATGTCTGTGAAATCAGACATTTTCTTTAATGTAATGGACGTAGTGTCCCAATTGAAAGATAAAGGGATACCAATAACTGCCCCATTTTGTATGAAAAAGAATGTCTTATATATATGTGTGTGTGTGTGTGTGTGTGTGTGTGTGTGTGTGTTTTAATTTATTCTATTGTGTTCTCTATTGTCGTTATTGTGTTCTCCATTGTCGTTCTCAAATGCACTAATAAAAATTTAATTCATATGAATATTGTTATAAGATATATATGTGTCGAATTTTGATGAATAATGAATTTTAAAAAACCACAATAATTATGATATGATATAACAAATTAATCCAAACATCACGTTCAAATGCATTAATAAAAATTTAATTAATATGAATATTGTTATAAGATAATAACAAAGACATTGTTGTTCTTAAGGTGGATAAGGGAGGTGCTACAGTTATTTTAAACAGAAAGGATTACCGTAATAAGATGTTGGATCATCTTCTTAATAGCGGTAGCTACAAGAAGTTGGAAAAGAATCCCATTAAAAAAGTCTCTAAAGTTGTTGCTTTGGCTATAAAATCAAGTAGCACTTTGGGCTCCCCTAGTAAAAAGCTCATTGAAAGTAACCCCCGCACCCATAGAATTTATGGTCTTCCTAAGATTCATAAGGATGGGGCCCCCCTTCGACCTATTGTCGACACTATAGGTGGTCCGACTTATCTGCTCGCTAAATTTTTAGCGAGTAAGCTTAAGCCTCTTGTGGGGCACTACGACTCCTTTGTCAAAGACTCATCCTCTTTTATTAATGAATTGAAAGGCATCATATTGGGCCCTAATTACAGGTTTGTTAGTTTTGATGTTGTCTTGTTATACACTTGCATCCCCATTAGGGAGGCTATTGATGTCATTTCTGGGGTCATAGATCATGATACTACTCATCTAGTTGAGATCTGTCTTACCTTGACCTTCTTCAGTTTTGAAGGTGAATTCTTTGAACAAACTTGTGGTGTGGCCATGGGTCCCCCCCATCCCCAGTTGTGGCTAATCTTTTAATGGAAGACTTTGAATCTAGAGCCCTCTCCTCCTCTCTTTTTCAACCTGAGCTTTGGAAACGGTTTTTGGATGACACCTGTGTGGTGTGGCCACATGGAAAAGAGAAATTGGACCTTTTCTTTTGTCATCTAAATTATCAGTCTGACTCCATTAAGTTTACCATGGAATTCGAAGTGGATAGTAGCTTTCCCTTTCTTGATTTCCTTATTTTTGGGAATGAAGAAGGCTCTTTCTTTCATCAAGTCTTTAGAAAGAAGACGTACACTGAGCAGTATTTACATGCGGGCTCTCATCATTTCCCTACTCAGAAGTTAGGGGTTCTCAGCACCTTAGCCACTCGTGCCTTAATAATTGCTGATGAGCACCACCTTGAAGGTGAGAAATCTCATCTTATTAATGTTTTCCTTAAAAATGGTTATAGCAAGGTTCAATGTCATAGAGCTTTCCAAAAAGCGGAAAAAGGTCCTAGGGTTAAAAGTGATAATTGTGACAGGTTTGCTGGTGTTCACCTCCCTTTTATCCAGGGAACGATTGATAATATCGCTAGGATACTAAGGAGACATAGTGTTCCTTCAACCTTCAAGACCCTCTGCACGATTTGGAGTTCGCTCAGATCGGTTAAGGACCCGATATGCCCGAAGGAGGGTAAGGGTGTTTACTTGATTTCGTGCTCTTGTGGGACACCTTATATTGGTGAAACTGGTCGATCCATCAATCAAAGAATTCATGAACATGCCGCTAACCTAAAGAATAATAGATCTCACTCCTCTGCCTTAGCAGAGCATGTTGAAAAGACAAAGCATCACATTTGCATTGAAGATGCTGAGGTCATTGCGAGGGTGGACCATTTCCACCACTGAAAGTTTAGGGAGGCCCTTGAGATTGAAAATAGGTCGGTCAACCTTAACAGAGATGATGGGTGGAGTGTGAGCAGGTGCTGGATCTCTGCCCTTCATTCTTAGTTTTTGGGTTTCTTCCCTTCTGTTTGTCCTAGGTTCGTCTTTTCCTCTCCTCTCGTCCTGTTTTACGTGTCTCATTATTGTTATTCTTTATTATGTAATTACTTATTATTTATTTAGCATGATTATGTTTATTATTTTTAATTTCATTTTTATTTATGTATATTTAATCAATTAATTAATTATCTATTTAAATTAAAAAATAAAAATAAATTAATTAATTAGTGTAGTTTCAAATAATATATGAATTGCATTCAAGTAATATATATATATATATATATATATATATATATATATATATATATATATATATATATATATATATTATTTTTATGTTTATATATATATATATATATATATATATATATATATATATATTATTTTTTATTTTTATTTTGTTTTATTTTATTTTATTTATTTATTTATTCACTTATTTTTAGTTTTATATGTTTTTTTTTTTAATCAAACTAGTTGTTATTCTACAACGGCTAATTAGAGCTTCATTATCTATTTAAGCTGAGTCCTAGATCAGATTTCTCATCTTGTCCTGATGATGAACCACACTGGCTGGTTCGTCACGCGTCGACACAAATTTCTCCAATGTGATTTTCACCGAAAGATTTGATACATAATTTATGGATCACAAAAGTCAAATTCCTAATGTTATAAGATGTGTCGACCTTTGATGAAGAATGGATTTAAAACAATCACAATAATTTCACTGTCACAGGTCGATGTTTCTAAAAAATACAAAATGAAAACCAGTGCGTGTATTCTTATACTGGTGCGCTTTTATTCTTAAGCACACCAGTGCGTTTTTACGACCTATGGGCACCGCACAAATACCAAAACCAGTTAAAAATATCGAGGCGTTTGTGCGGTACGATGCTTTGGTGCGTTTATGTCTATATATGCATCGGTGCTGTTTTACGACCTATGAGCATCACACAAATACCGATACCAATTATAAATCTCGGTGCGTTTGTGTGATACTATGCACCAGGGCGTTTTTGTGTCTGTACGCACCGGTGCATTTGGACGACCTATAGGCACCGCACAAATACCGATACCAATTATAAAACTCGGTGCATTTGTGTGATACTATGCACCAGGGTGTTTATGTGTCTATACGCATCGATGTATTTGTATGACATATTTGCACCGCACGAATACTGATACCAATTATAATTCTAGGTGCATTTGTGTGATACTGCGCATTGGTGCGTTTCTATAAGTCTACGCACCGGTGCGTTGATACGACCTATGGGCACCGCTCAAATCCCAAGACCAATTAGAATGGCCTCGTGTGTTGTATCACCAACACTACGCCCAGTGTTGTTTTATACCTTAACAGCCTGGTGCATTCTCCTTTGACTGCCCCGGGGCTCGGGCTACAGGTACGCACCGATGCGTATAATCCTAATTAGCAAACCGATGAAAAAAACATCCACAATAACCTCCGGCTGCCCATTTTTTTAGTTGTGTTGATGTCCGTTAAAAGCTCCGCCAAAACCTCCATAACCATAAACGGATGTGGTAGCATATGTTTTTTTTACAATTTTGGCCAATTTTATAACACTAAAAACCTCCTATATAACCTCCGCTAGAGGGTCTTTTCCTTGTAGTGGCTCCTCCAGTAGCCATGCCGTTGCGCGTTATGACATTAATACTTGGTCCTTCATCACACAGTTCCGCCTTAACCCTTTGCACATTCTACGTAGGTGTGTGTTGTTTTTCCTGCATTTTTTCTATCAGGACTGGACAGTCTTCGATCACATGGTCTAATTGTCGACAATATCGACAAGATTGTCACGCAGGGTTCAAACAATCCCTTGCGAAGTGCCCTATTTCTCCACAGTTGTAACAGATCAATTTCCCTCTTCCCCGACCTGCACCTCCACCCCTTTCCCCTCCCCTGCCTCTTGATGGGGAGCCTCCTCTACCTAAAGGAGATAGTGGTGAAGAAGGGTCAGCCTGCACCCTGTATAAGTTTCCTCGGTCTATCATTAAGTCATATGTCCGATAATTATATTCGTCATGTCCCACAAATGAGCAAAAGCGACACCATTGTTGCTTCATTCTGGGACATAAGCACCAAGACAAGGACAATGGTTGGTATCATGTAGCTCAGAAATGCGACAATAAACGCACCATAATGTCAGACCACTTGGCCCTGCAGCCTCCTTAGGGCGCAATGGGCTGGGTCCCCCAGCCTGCATGTAGTCTGCTAGTAGAGGGCACTGATCCTTGGTGTGGCCAAACACCTTGCATCTTATGCACCATACCTCTGAGCTAGCTTATTTTCCTCGCTCTTTCCGCAGATTTTGGATTTTGAGGTGCATTGCCTCTAGCTTTCCTTGGATCTACTGTACCCCAAACTGGGCATCATCTCTTGGCGTAGCTTCTAGCTTCGTAGCAATCTCCAAGGCTTTCTCTTGTGTCTCAATTGCTTGCTGACCCATAGGTCCGCGCAGGTGAGGTAATAGCATGGCAACGAACCATTCCTTGTGTTGTCTATCATCACACTGAAATTCCCCATCTCTAATAACCTTTTTTACCCGCTGATCAACCTCCCATACCAACTCAGTGGGTCCCTGTTTAAAATCTTTCAAGTCAGTTACTAGCTGCGAGTAGGACTTAGGCTTCCGAAACTGTTGTTTTAAAGCATTCTTGATCTCTTGAATAAATGGGTCTACATGCTGGCCTACGTACCCCATATACCAGACCAGGGCCCTTCCCTCAAAGGCGAGGGATAGTTGTGCTCTCTTTACAGCATCGCTAGCCGCATTCTGCACAGTCCATACTGATTCTGCTACAAACCAAAATCGGTCCATATCTTCATCTCCTACACCCTTGAAGGTGGGTAGCTTCATGGTATGGAAATACCTTCTTCTGGTGGTGCTGGAGGTGTGGGGGAGATCTTGCCCTTATGCTGACTCGAAGGAGGTGTAGCTGGAGGACTATTTCCTGCGTGCACAACCGACTCTCTTAATAGACTGTAGATGGATCTATCCCCTTCTCGGTTGGTTCGGTATTATTTACCACTTCGTGTAGTACCATCGCTCTGATCAGAGGTCATTCATTCGGTGTGGATGCACAAAACGCCTTTTTCGCATAGTAATATTTTATTTAGCAATGAAAATGTTCGCAAGAACTTACCTTGGAAATCTTTGAAGAACCTCCTCTCTGCCTCAGAATAGGATAAGAACTGATCGACTACGAATTTTGTTACAAACCCTCCTAGCACGATGTCCACCCAATGATATACCGTATGGGTAATCGTGTTGTCAGTCTTCTCTAACTATTGAGTCAATTTCGACTTCCACTGCGTAACCTGATCGTCCTTCCAACATGTCTGGAATTCTACGAGCCTTGTCAGCCACTCCTGGAGCTTGTTCGCAAAAGTTACAAAGAAAATTTCATATACTTCAGTGAAAATATATTTGTTCTTCCACTTATTAGTTGTCAACTTCGTGCTGTGATTCTCCTTTACAGAAAATTCCTGAATCTGTCTTTCAAACCAGTCTTCAAGTTCTGGTTTCTTAGGTCTCCAACGGCCTCGTGGCATTACCTGATCTCTCTCTCAAAATGCTCCCGGTTCCAGAAACAAACCATTTGTTGGCTTGAGGGGTCCTGACCCAGGTTCAAAGGTTAAGGTTTGCCAAAAAACCCCTAAACTACTGGCCCTTTTGGCAATGACCCGCTTTCGCAGGCCAAGGTCTCAACCGAAGTAGTATGGGAGGGTGCTAGAACTAGGTTTCCACACCCTGGGAGGGAGTAGGTAATTAAGGTAGATCTGTGGTTGCAACTATTAGGTTCACACAGAATGAGTCTATTTGCAAGCTCTTAATAATATAATCAACACATAGCCATAACAAATCTACTATCATTAATAGATCTGATCAAAACATTCGCATCCATTTGCGCATCAACAATTACCATTACAAAACATTATAATCACAGTTAATTCTAGATTACAGATACATTCACAGCTTAAATAAATAACTCAGATGCACTTCAGTAGTAAACACGATCAATCAAGATAGCACAAAGATACTTCAAATATATTCCGCATTCATTAGCATCCAAAGACTCACTTACAACCCAAACACAACCCGCGCACACAGCCTAGCGGGGTCCGCACACAGCAAGACTGAGCATCTTCGCACACACAGCCAACATGAGTCCTTACCCAAAACAACCCAAAACATATCTCAACAATTCGCACGTATCCTCAATCTTATGTCTTGCCTACTAGACCCAACTATCTATCTATTTATAACATCGTAGCCTTTGATATCCAATGGTCTGCAAACTATGGTTTGTGGACGCTAGAGCTACCCTTTAATCCATTAAAAAACATTAGGGGCTTTGACCCACCCCAAAACCCCTATGCAAAACCGAGTATTACAAAAATATATCAAAAAAGCAGCTTCGGGAACCCTGTTCCAACAACCCTTGTATAGCTTCATTTGTTATTGTTTATTTGGATGATATACTGGTATACAATGCTACCTTGGAGGAGAACATCTCACATTTGACATATGTACTGGAGACATTAAAGAAGCACTAGTTGTTAGAAAATATTAAGAGGTGTGAGTTTACACAATAACCTTTGGTGTATCTAGGGCATGTGATAAGTGGAGGAGAGTTGAAAAAGAGATCTTTCCAAGATGGAGGCCATCATGAAATGTCTAGTTCCTACTAATGTTTCTAAGATTAAAAGGTTTTTTTGGGGTGGCACAGTATTGAGGAAATTCATAGCCTCATTTTCAGCGATAACAACACCACCCCATGCCATAATAACAAGTGGAAATAGTTTCCAATGGGGAAATGGTCCAAAAAGGGCCTTGAGGAGCCAAAGAAGAAGATAAGTCAAGCACTAGTTTTGACATTACCAAACTTGCAACAAACCTTCAAATTGGAGACAAATGTGAGTGGGTATGTTATGGGAGTGGTCTTAATGCAGGGAGGAAGGTATGTATGCTACCATTTTGAAGTATTTAATGGGATAGTTCTTAACTACCCTACTTACGACAAGGAGCTTGATGCCCTGGTGCAAGCTATGATCCCTGGTGCAAGCTATGAAGAAGTGGAAACACTATCTAATGGAAAATGAGTTAATAATCTACATAGATCACTAGGGACTATAGTACCTCCAGGCCCAGAGTAAGCTACAACAAACCGCGAATTACAAATGCATGGAGATTCTACACTAGTTTCATTTAGTGATCAAGTATAAGAAGGGAAACACAAACAAGTTGGATGAAATTATTTCAATACCACCCACATTAAATATCACAACTTTGGGAACTCTTATGCACATGGAGCCATTTACCCATGATGCATACATAGAAGAATATTTAGACGATGAGGACTTCAAGGAGATGTTTCAGTATTTGCAAAGCTAGAGTAATGTGCAAAATGGTGACAACATCGTTGAATACCATCTCGAGGATGGGTTACTCTACAAGCTAGATAAGTTATGTGTTCCTAAAGGTGAGCGATTACAATTGATTAGAGAATTTTGCACCTCGAAGGTTGCAAGTAATTTTGGCTTAAGGAAGACAATGGCCAACTTGAAAAGGTATGTATATTAACCCAAGATGAAAGAACACGTGGCTAGGTTCATAAGAGGATGCATGCTTTGTTGTACCAACAAGCCTAGTAACATGAAACATGTCTCTATCTTCCCTTACATGTACCCACTCGTCATTGGAAAAAAAATTCCATGGACTTTGTGGGAGGTTTACCAACAACCAGGAAGAGACATGACTACCTATTAATTGTAGTTGATAGGTTCGACAAGATGTGTGTTATGATGTCGTAGTGCATCAATTTCAGGCGTAGCGCAAGTGGCAACAAGTTTGACTCTAAATTGATAGCGAGAAGGGGCTAGTTTACAATTTTCCATGTGAAAGTGATAACAAAGGTCACATGCATACTTAGATTAGGAAAGAGAAATTCCTTCCTTGGTTTACAGTACTCTGAGGCCAAAGAAATATTGCAAATAACCTAAGTCTACTATTTCAAACTTATCCTTAAGACTTGATTTCACATTGGTTAAAAGTTTAGGGCCATTATTAGTGAAGATAATATCACTAATATAAAAAGTTAAGGATTTAGAGATGGATTCCTACTTTCTTGGTGTAGACGTTGGGGTCATAATGACATCTAGAGAAACTTGTGTCAAGAAGAAAGATATCCATTTTTTAATGCCAAGCACGAGGAGCTTGTTTAAGACCATAAAGATATTTCTTAAGGTGAAAAACAAGGTTGAAGTCACTTTGAACATAGCTAGGAGGTTGTTCCATGTAGATTCCCATATAGGAAGGTGGATTTAACATCTATCAGTTGGAATTATTATCCATGTGAGGCAACAAGGTTTACAACAAGGTGAATAATATTCATTTTGGCAATAGGGCCAAAGTATTCGTTGTATTCAATTCCATGAATATGGTATTCCATATAGGACGAACACCTTGAGTAACCACTCACACAACTAGATCAAAGATCATAACACCAATGTTTTAATGTGTTCAAAACCTCTAAGAGGGAAACAATCCACAACCCAACGAACATGACCACTTGAGGTAGTTTTATTAATGCAAAAAAATTTTTGTATGAGAGTTTCATTTTGGCAATGGGGCCAAAGCTTTCATTATAGTCAATTCCTTGAACAAGGTATTTGTCATAGGACAAACACATTTAATAATCACCTGCACTACCAGATCAAAGATCATAACACCAATATTTTAATGTATTTAAAGCTCTTTGAGAGGGAAACAATCTACAACCCCAATAGACATCATGGACCAATTGGGTGTTAAGCCACATATCAATAGCCTTAGTATCAAGGAGAATATGAGCCATTAGATCACTCTATGTCTCATGACAATGAGATTACTATGCAATTAACGCATACTCAAGAAACACACTTTTATCTAATAGACATATTAAATCAAGTTGAACTTAACTAACTCCCAAGTGTCTAAGTATCCTAATAAAAAAATAAGCAAAAAATTATTAGATTTGTTTTAAATTTTTATTTTATGTTTAAAAAGTTGAAAGACAAACTTTCCCAAATTTTCATAACTTAACAAGTTAGCATGTTAAAATGATCAATATTATTTAACTTGGATATTTGTAAATATTTTAAGAAAAAGTGTTTTCCAAAAAAGATTTTATTCCACTTTTTTTTGGAAGAGTCAAATAACTTGGTTTATTAATAAATAAATATTCATTTTTTTTTGGTAAGTCAATATTTTATTCACGGTTCCAAAAAGAGGTACATTAGAAGAAAAATGCAAGTAGTCTAACCCCAACTAGGTTTGTTAACTATCGCTAAAAGCATATGGTAGTGAAACAAAAAAACATAAAGAGACACAGTCCACAACTTAAGAGGCCATAGGCACCAATAAATAGACATAACATATAAAACACTTGTATCCATGCTAGTCATCATAAATGATGGAGGTTGGGTTGTCCGGGGTTGTTCTAGAAGGCAACGAAGGACGAAAGGAGCATTGGACATGCTCCTTGAAATGGGCCATCCAGGCTTCCATCTTCTCACCCTTCTCCGATAACAAATTCTGGCCTCGCCAGACCACCACTACACGCTCCTGGACATGGCATTGGAAGTAATGCATTTTGTTCAAAGTTGTTATCAATTCAGTATGCTCGTCTTATCGAACCTGCTTTGAAGTATCCAAATGCTAAATAATTGATTGAATCAAGACCCGACATCGCTTAACACAACAAACTTGTCGGTAACCACGACCACAATGACGCACCGGCACATGACGCTCAGAAACATGATGACGAGCCGAACCCCCTCGTTGTTGGACAAGCGAAGTGTGGCCACCCCGACCCAACATCGAGCCCTCGCGCCTACCACCCTGAGCAACAGGCTCGACATGCCTCGATCGTCCACCTCCTCTGCCCCTTGATGTCGCACAACTCGACCCACCACCGCTCCGACCACCCTGAATCGAGCCACCGTTGCCACTCACCAGCTCGAGCCTAGACCTAGACGTGTCCACACCATAATCGCCCGAATTGGGCTGCACTTGAGCAGAAGAATGCCTTGAGCACAAAACATGGCGCATGGTTAGCTTCCTGACACCATTGGAACGAACAAAGGACCACTTGCTTGATACCTCTCGAGCTTCCCATAGAGAAGGAGACACCACTGACCCCGACTGAACCTCTACACCCCACTGCATCGAGAACACACAATACACAAAACTACCACCCACCACGAGCCAGAGCCTGAGATTGTTGCTCCAATGGCTCCACCCAGCAACATAAAAGCTTGTAAATGGACCGAAGAGGAACACTAGTACTCGCCCATTCCAAAAAAAACTAATTTTGACCTGACCCTGACTAAAACCGCATAAGATGAAACATAAACAACAAAATACCACCCAAATATACAACCATACCCTGCTTTATTTGCACACTAACAGTGATGAAGCCCAATTTGGCAATTAACAACGACGCACACCCGAAAGCAGGGGAAGAAACACCGACGATGATGTCGTCCCCTTGCCTAGACAGGGCAACCTCTACAACTCTCGCCTCTTCCCACAAAGCACACACCATAGACACCGATACTCATGCATACACAGAATGCCCAACAAACACCCCCGCCACCCTCCATAACGTTCAAATGCTCGCTACCACACTCGAGACCCAAGGCGACATGAAACCTCACACGCCAAAAATTACTCTCTCTCGTACTTAAGGTATTATGGCAAGGCAGGGAGGTCAGCCCACCCACCTGAAGCCACGTGCCTAACATGAACGCCCAGGCGTTCCCTCGAGAACGCCATCCTCTCTACTTCTCACACCATCGAGAAAAATATTCAATTTTATTTTAATAATGTTGATTTTCATTTTAAAATTAACTTTACTAAAAAAATATTTTTAACTTTATAAAATAAAATAAATAAACTTTTAATTTTTTATAATCTTTATTTTTTTATAACTCCACAATTTCTCTTTACATTTCAATCTAATACACAATTGCTCTTCTCTTTACATTTCAATCTAATAGTGTTTTTAAAGATAATTATTTAAATTTAATATTGATAATATTAGTTCGTAAAGTAACTTTCTCCCAGATTTAAATTAAAAGTAATTTTAAATTTCAATAATTTAACCCAGATTTAAATTAAAGGTAATTTGAATTGAACTTTAAAAGACTTTTACAAATCATTAATATTTTATATTAATTGTTTCGTAGTTATATATTAAATATTTAGTCATGTTAAGGAAATACTAATCTTTATTAAAAAATTATAATAGAATATTAATCATAATGAAAAAAAATTATATTTTAAATAATATTTATTTTTCTTATTATAATTATTAATTAAAATTATAAAATTTCCATATATACAAATATTAGTGAATTGGAAAAAAAACTAGAATTATTAATTAAATTAAAAAATGATATATGTGATTTTTTTTTAATTAAAAATTTAGATGATTATTAATTAAAACTATAAAAATTATTTATAAATATATAGTTGTGAATTAGTTTTAGAGTAATAATTAAGAATGTTTTAGGTTGATTAAGAGTTCATTTTCCGGGAATATAACAAAATAAAATATTACTCCAATATTTAAAAACATATGTTATAAATAAAATTCTACTCTCTTAAAAATTATTAGCAAATAATTTCAAATGGCTTAGTTTTCTTTGAATAATGGTGATGAATAAACTTATGTTCACAAATAATAACAAATAATTTCAAATGGCTTAGTTTTCTTTGAATAATGGTGATGAATAAACTTATGTTCACAAATAATAACAAATAATAATTATAATTTTTCTTAAATAATGATGATGAAAACCTACCTTCACAAATAATAGCAAATAATATTTATTTTTTTAAACAATTAACAATTAAATCATAACAAATTTTACCACCTTTCAATTTTTTTTAATAAATTAAACAATTAAAAAAAAAAAGAATATCAATAAAAACTATAACAAAAAAGAAAAATAAGTGGAAACAAATCATTATTATTAATTAACAATTAAATAATAATGGATTCTACTTTTTTATAAACTAATCATATGACTTATTAGGAATTTGGCTTATGTGATCCATAAAATGTATATAAAATCTTTGGGTGATAATCACATCTAAGTATATATTGTCTGCCCCTTTCGAACTAGTGTGGTTCATCAACTTGTCTTGATGATGAACCACACTCGCTAAGTCGAAATGGGTCGACAATATTTACTTAGATATGATTATCATCGAAAGATTTAATAACAACTTATGTTTACATATAATAATAAATTATAACTATTCTTAATATTGACTAACAATTCAATTATAATATATTATATTGTTTTTCACAAAAAAAAATACTGTAAGTTAAAACTAACATCAGATTATAATAAAAACTATAACAGAAATGAAAATGAAAATGTACTCCTTTATAAGTTAAAGGAAGTTGGAAGACCTTAGAAAAGAAAAAAAACGCTACAACACCAATCTTGCTAAGAAAGACGAGAAGCTAGACAATTAAGAACTAAGAAGATTATAGGTCCGATAGACCAATGTTTGGTCTCTAAGAAAGACGAGAAGCTAGACAATTAAGAACTAAGAAGATTATAGGTCCGATAGACCAATGTTTGGTCTCAGTGGACGTTAACCATCATCATCATCAATAAAAACTATAACAGAAATAAAAATGAGAATGTACTCCCCTATACATTATTAGCAAATCATCTTAAATATCATAATTTTCTTAAAAAAAATGAATTAACCTAAATTTTCAAATAACAATAAATGTTGATATACTCTTAAACTATAACAAATTTGCTTTAAAAAAAAATACAAAACAAATCAAAATCTTATAAAAATGATTATATAAATGAGAATGTTTTTCCAGTTAATCACATCATTAAGAGTTGATCAACATTTCTCATTTACAATATAAATCACGAAGTCTTAAATCTAACAAAATAATTATATATATAAAAAATCTATCTCTATCTCTATCTCTATCTCTATCTAAGTTTTAATTAAAATCATATAAATCTGTTTCAATCAAAAGCTACAAATCTTGTAAATTTGTTTCAATCAAAGCTCCTATTGTGTAGTCACTGTGCAACGAAACTTAAAACAGTTAAAAAAACCTCATGAGCACATGGCTGTCAATTAAAATCACAGAAAAATAATCCTTAAAAGTTTTCACTGAAAAGTGCAAAGCAAGTCTGTTTAAATGTTTATAGAGTAAAATAGCAATAAAATTAATACATGCATTGACCACTGGTATTATTTAAAATTTTCCTAATGTATAATTGAACATAAAACATGCATTTAACCACTGGTTTCTTGAAAAACAACCTTCATATATAATTTATTTATGTTACTGTTTTAAATTTTCAAATGCCACCAGAGCCTGGTTCATTAATGAGGTTGCCAAGTGTTGAGTCTATCATTTGCTTGCCCCAATAGCATGTTAAAACAAACCACATTAATGTAACATAAATAACCCACTTTGATACGATATCATACGAATACCATGAGATCCGAACTCGTGACCTGCCCGTCATTTCTGACCAATCCACCTTAAAGAGATATAAAGGTTTTCTCCATGGAAATTGAAGTCCCAATTAAGGCCACCCTTAAAAAACGGGCTATTTAATTAAAGCCCACTGCAAGTTTCATTAAATCAAATTAAAAAACAATCCAATGGAGATGAACGAATAAACACGCCAGCGATTCCCTCATTAAAGCCTCTAAATTTTCTTAAAATTTTTATCAAATTCAATGACCAGGAAAATTTCTTCAAGTCTCTGTACAGTTTATTAATAATGAGGCATAAAAATACTAGCTGTATGTGCACCAAACTACGAGCTCAATCGTGCGGAATCCACGTTAAGGGGGAAAGGGCGATGATGATGAGGGCTTGAGTGGATAAAACCACTGAGGAGGCTCCCAGATCTTTGAAATGCACTATAAAGATTAGCAGAGGTCTCTGCATACTTCGGCTCTATGGCCTTTTTGATATGTTAGATGGTTTCTGGGTTGATTTGGTCGGAGATTCGAACCTTGGAGCTGTAGAAAATCACTGCAGGTAAGTGAATGGAGGGGTTTATTCAGTTGGGTTTTTTGGGATTGAATTCAATCTTCAAACTGAGATTTTGGTATGTTATTTTCTCATTTGGGTTTTTGGTATGTTATTTATCCATTTGGGTTTTGCTGGATGTTTGTTAGATATGTATAAGAATCAGCTTCAGGAGCTGGCACAGAGGAGCTGCTTCAACCTGCCATCATATGGGTGTATAAGAGAAGGGCCAGACCATGCTCCGAGATTCAAAGCCACTGTGAACTTTAATGGAGAGATCTTTGAAAGTCCCAACTATTGCAGTACTCTGAGACAGGCCGAACATTCTGCTGCAGAGGTTGCTCTCAATACATTGTCAAGGAGAGGACCATCTAGGTCTTTGGCTGCTAAAGTCCTGGTAAGTCATCATAAATTTTAATTTTGTGTTATGTTATTGGAACATTAATAGGATGCATGAATGCATAGACACACATAAGTGCATTGAAGTAAGGAGCTCAGCTGGGCTGTCTGCAGGTGTGGATTTGAGGTTTTTGAGGGGGGTTTGTAGGGTTGTAGTGTATTTGGGTTTGTTGACAATCTGCTGAGTTTGTTTCTGGTTTGTGTGTTGTGGGTTGTTGTGATGTTTTGTTGGGTAGGATGAGACTGGAGTGTACAAGAATTTGTTGCAGGAGACTGCCCACAGAGCGGGTTTGAGTCTTCCTGTGTATACAACAACCCGTTCAGGGCCTGGTCATTTGCCTGTTTTTAAATGCAGTGTAGACCTTGCTGGATTGAGATTCTATGGGGAGCATGCTAAGACGAAGAAGCAAGCTGAGAAGAATGCTGCAATGGCTGCCTGGTCAGCCCTCAAGCAATGTATGTAGATATCCACTATCGTCAAATCTTAATTTATGCCATTGACCCTGCTAGGGTTTATGGTTTTTTAGGATAGTTTTGGGTGTTGTTACTTCATTGTTTGAATTTTAATATTTTGTTGGTTTTCTGAATTGGGGATACGGCGAGCATAAATTTCGATATTTTGCTGTTTTCATGTATTGGGTATATGATGGGCATGGATTTTGACTTTGTGCTGGTTTTGTGTATTTGGTATATGGTGGTCATGCAGTATCACAGTTGAGTGGATTGTGCTCTTCTTCCTGTGACAGTGAGAGCAGTGAAGAGCAAGAGCAGATTACCATTGCTAGAGTTTTGGCAAATTTCTGTAAGGATGAGATAGGCAGGGTTTCCCAGCAGCAGAGGAGGAAGCTGCCTGTTCAGAGGGACAAAAGTGTTCCTGTTTCGGCATATTCTCAGCAGTATGTGCACTCAGAATTAGTGCCTAGGTTTCAGTCCCATCAGCCCCCTCCTCCACCTCCTGCTTCCAAGTTCCTGCCATTCATTCGTTCGATATTTCCGCAGAAAACCCAACAACAACAACAACAACAACAATCTGCAGGCCCCGGGATTACTTCGACACGACCTTCACCAGTCCCCAGGGAGTCCTATACTGTGTTTAACAAGAAGACAGATATCTGTCATTTGCCCAACTATCCCATGAATAATAATACTGCAATCACAGATGTCTGCCAGCCTCCTCCAGTGAGGTTGCCAATCACTAGAAGTGAAAGACAGGAGATTCCAATTCCTTTGGAGGAACACCAACGAGACGAAGATGAATGGCTTCACGGCGCTGACACTTCAAGCAGAGATCAAAATACTGCAATTCAAGGCTACCAATTGATCGATTGGAGAAATGCTGCATTTGGGTCTGGAAATACTTCATCTAGATCGTCTTATTCAATACAAACTCCTCAGAATTTCAACTATAGAAATCCAAATCTCAGTGCCCTCCAACAACAGCAATCAACAACCTATAGAAGTAGCCCAAGTTCTTCTGATTCCAGATGCCTAATGCCTCTAACATCAAGGGCTTCACCAGTGAGAATCAGGTCTGCGGTTCCAGTCTGCTCGGCCCCTCCTGCACCTAGAAGGATTAGGCCAGAAGATGCACAACAGGCTCTGGCTTCAAACTTTTCTATTCCATCTCTGACTCCAGCACCTGCTGTCTGCATTAGGTCTGTAATACCTGTCTGCTCAGCTCCTCGGCGACCACCATGTGACCGAGGGGAACAGAATGCTGAATCAATCAAACATGGAGAAGCTGATGGAAATGAATACGGTGAGCGGCAGGGTGCAGATGATGATGATGTTAATGCAAGCAAACTGAGGCTGAGCCAGCTTCAGCTCTGACCCACTGAATTCTGATAAGCATTGTTACAGAGTCATATGCTAATCAACTGTGTGCTCTACTGCACTTCTTAATGAGCTTAAACCATTTTTTGTCTATCCATTGATACGAGTTTTTCATCTTTCAACATACGTCATTTTAATTTCTTTTGCAGGAGGAAAGGAGGAAAATCATATTTAGATAGTAGTGTATTTTCCTATGTTTGGTTTCTTTATTTGGAGGGGTTTCTGTTTGTAAAGGCTGCTTTCATGATTGAACAAATGGTATTTATGTATTGAAAATCTAAATAGATGTTAGTCGAGCCTTTTAGATTGAATAGCATGCATTGCATATATTCAGATTGTTTATAAAGGCTGGCTGCTGTTACGACAAATATGATTGAATAAAATGCAATTCATATATTGAAAATTTGTAATAGCTGGTTGTCAAGCCAAAATATCCTTATCCTGGTATATTGAAATGAAAATACTGTTTTAGCGGACTTCTTGGTCTCTTTCCAAGTCAATGTGTCCTTCCATACATTCAAAGAGTGGCTTTGATTTTCCATTTCTAGTTTGATGTTGTTGTAGTATAACAACCTTCTCTATGGGGGATTTTGTTCACTTCCTCTACATTGATACATTTATAGATTGAAAAATCCATTAATCTCACATTCCATAATAATTCAATAATTCTGAAAGAAAGAGAGATTTGCAAGGTATTAGTTACAATAGAAGCTCTGCTAAGTCCCAAGCTGGCCTGGGACTGTAGGTGGTGTTTGGATGATGTGATGCCATGATTGTGAATGCCCAAGCTGGCCTGGGAGTGTAGGTGGTGTTTGGATGATGTGATGCCATAATATTGAAAGGAAAGTGGGATTTGCATGGCATTACTTTACCACAAAAGCTTTTCTAATACCTGGGTATTTGGATGACGGGATGGAATCTTTTTTACTCTATTGGAACCTTTTCTAATACGTGGGTGTTTGGATGATGCGATGACATCTTTTTTCACCCTATTGGTAGTAGTGTGGGACCCTTTATAGCTAGTAATAAGAGTGGTATTGTGTGACCCTGTGTAGCTTGTAATTATCTTGGGATTTCATTAAGATGATCCTTATTCATCATACTTTAAAATGGGATTTCATGATATTTGGACAGGTATGGTCTTTCACCTCACATTTTCCTGTATGTATATATATATATATATATATATATATATATATATATATATATATATATATATATATATATATATATATATATATATATATATATATATATATATATATATATTACATGTCTAAATGATATGATAAACAAATGGTATGAGTTTATATGAGTTTATTTTATTTTATTGTCCTAGTGACTTGTGGCTGGAGGAGCAGTGACTAAGGTCTGTCGAAGCCACTTGGGATCTCACTTAGGATCCCACTTTACTTTGGCTAAGGTCTGTCAAAGCCACTTGGGATCTCACTTAGGATTCCATTTCATTCCATTTCATTTTGGCGGCACCAGTGCTCAGTTGACTGGATTTTTAGCATGTCTCCTCCCCTAATACAGTGCATAACATAGTGCATAACCACTCTGCACCCCATCCTGGTCACATCAGCTCTCTGCTGACTAGATTTTTAGCACGTCTCTTCCCCGATCACAATACATAACTACAACCACTTCTATAAAGTTATGCATAACCACAACCACTTCTGTAAAGTTTGATGATAAGCAACATTACTAACCAAGACTATCTTCAACCCGTTGTATTACTAAAACTTTGACATCTAAATATAATTCATTATTATCATCCAAAAAAGAATAAATTCATTAATTATCTGAAAAGAATAAATTCATTAATTAAATGAAATAAACTATAATCCTAATTCAACAAAGATCCTTGGAACAACTTGATTTAAAATGACATTTCATTTACATGATCCTTATTCACCAAGACCTTTGGACAGGTATGGACCCTCACTTCACAATCTTGCAATACCTTTGGACAGGTATGGACCCTCACTTCACAATCTTGCAATAGCATACAAAATGATATTTCATCAAGATAACCTCATTGACCAAGATCTCTGGACAGGTATGGTTCTCACAATATGTAGATTTCTTATTAGATCTTTGGACAGGTATGGTTTTCAGAATATGTAGATTTCTTATTTCTTATTAGATCTTAGGACAGAAATGGTTTCTCACTTCACAATATGTAGATTTCTTATTTGATTTTGTGGTTGTTTGTACAATATTTTACAATTTGATTTGTGGTGTTTTATATAATATTTTACAATTGATTTTTTATAAATATTATGGAATATAAGAATGATATAAGTTTATATTTTATTATTAAAATAATCATTATTATTTTTAATAAAATAATATCTTATCAATATTAAATGGAAAATAATTTATTTATTAATAAGATGTTATTAATATAATATTTATTTATTACAAATATGGTAGAATATAAAAATGACATGAATTTACTTTTATTATTAAAAACAAATCATTATTATTTTTAATAAAATGATAACACAGAAAATAATTTATTTATTAGTAAGATGTTATTAATATGATATCTATTTATAAACCGTTGAAGAATTTTAATTAACTAAATATGATATTTCGTCAAGATCCTAATACACCAAAGATCTTCAATAACATATACTGTAAAATGGAATTTATAAGAACATGCATGGTTCCTAATCTCACAATATTCCTATTTCCTGTTGGGCATGTGGCCATTTATGTTATATTTTACAATCAAATTTTACAATAACATAGGGTATGGGTATTAAAATTAAGGTATAAATGATATTAGTTTATTGGATATTTTTTAGATTTCTTAAATGACTTGAGTGGTTGTTTATATAATATTTTACACATGTATTTAACAGTAATATGGGATATTTTATGGTATAAGTTTGTTAGATATTTTTCTACTTTTATCATTTAAATAGAATTTAGTATTCAAAAATCTCATGCAAATGGTCAATAGATTAATGACTTAATTAATGCAGTTGAATCCCAAAAATGATATCTAAAATTTAGTATTATTATTTAATATATATATATATATATATATATTGTTAGTTTATGTAAATTTCGAGATGATTTGAATTGAGATAACTGTAATTAACTTCAGTTTGAGTAATTTTAATGTATATATAAATTATCAAAATCATTCAAAAATAGATAGAATTTTATTAATAAATAAAACATATCAATATGATACTTATTTATCAAAAAAACTATCAATTATTTAAAAAATAAATTAAAACTGAAAAATAATTTGATTATTAAATGATTGTGATATATTTTTATAAAAAAAATATTATTCAATTCAATAATTCCGTAAATCTGAAAGTAAATTTATCAAAATTTCATTGTTCAATTAGAAAGTTTCAGAGATCCATAACTATTAATAACTTTTTATACTCCCTTACCTCATATCTCTACAACTATTTTTTTGATTTTTTGTTTTTTAAACTGTACTTTTCTTATATATTCCCTCTTACATTTTAATGAGTGATTTGGATACTTATAGCTCTCAGTGAGATTCACTTGTGTTTATGTTTGTTTGTTATGTTTTTTTGTTTTTAAATATTTTTTTTGTTGTGGGTCATGCATGTTAGTGCCACTGTATCAACTTTTTTATGCTGATTGTGCTATGTTTTCTGCTCTTATTATCTTTAGTGGGTGATTGCAAGTGGACACTGTATCAACTTTTTTCTGCTGATTGTGCTATATGTTTTTCTGCTCTTATATATCTTCATCTTCAGTGGGTGATTGCAAGTGGAGGACAATTACTGGTAATTGTAAGTGGATGACAATTACTAGTGAATTGAGAGGAAGGTTTAATTATAATTCCCTCACCTATTCTCATTGATATGACTGTGGATAGTTATTTCATTGATATGACTATAGCTATTTTGAAATATGCAGATTATAATGAAATAGGTTGTACTATTTACCTATTCCTTGAAATGAAATCTACCTTTGTAAAAAAAATGCAGAGATAATTACACAATTCGCCTTAACTATCTTCCACTACTTGTTATCTTCAATACTTGTTATCATCTTCAACGGAGTAATTACCAAATGTGGTGACAGTCAACTAAACTAAACCTACTCTTCAATGGAGTATTTACCAAATGTGGTGGCAGTCAAACTAAACCTACCACTCTTCAATGGAATAAAAGGGTGGCAGACGATGATTACAGTGCCATTATCATTAACTTATTGCCTGTAAATCATCAATGTCCATTAATTTACCAGTTAATATTTGGTGTAGTAATTCCAGGTGTGATAGTTAATCATCCAGAAAACAATTAGAGTCCCATAAATTTAATATATTTAATAGTGTGTAATAGAGTGATTGCAAATATAACAGTCAGCGATGTTCCATTAACAATTTCAGTTACATTAACTTATTAAAATCTTGAATGCAGTGGTTCTAGGTATTTGACTTACCGTACTTGGAAAAACACACTCTGCTCCAACGAGGAACAATTATACTCTCATTAAACCTATCCAGGAGTTATCATGTTCTCCATAAACCTAACACTTTTGCTACTGCAGATGCACAATTACACCATGCTCCAACCAGGAACAATTATACTCCCATTAATTTTTTAAAAATGTAATGTACTTTCATCATATCATTTTCCCCATGAAATTGGAGAAATTTTTTGGATAATCGTGAGATGGTATTGAAGATGAAAATGGGCTGGAAGTACTTTGTTGTTTTGTCAATCCAAAAAGACATTTAACAAAGTTTACAATCACAAAGGCTATAGCAATTCCAGAATTTGATAATGTAAATTGCTGGTCTTTATAATTTATAATATTCAATCATTCAAACTAACCAATTAAACTCAATTGTGTTTTGTTTAATGTGATTCTTTCGATCTAATTTGTTTAAACTTTGGTAGAAATTTATTGAAATCACAAGTTTGATAGATAAACTCTTCTCATAAATTTATTGAAATCACAAGTTTGATGGGTGAACTCTGCACAATCGAAGTGCTCTAGAAATTTTGCAGGGTACTAAATATTTATATAAAATCAAAAAACCAGTTTAAATAACACAAATCAAAATTTCACCTCAAAATTTTAAATCAGATTCAAACCAAAATTTTTTACCAAAAACTCTGAAAAATCACATTAAAAACAACTCCCAATAAAATTAATACTTACTATAAATTTATTAAAAAACAATTATATTTCATTAAATCTCATATTTTACCACAAACTTATCCAAAACAACTATACTCTAGTTGAACCTATTACTGTACCACTTGCAATGCTATTACATCGATAGAAGTGGATTAAAATATTCTGTTTATTACTGCCTTATTTATTTTGTCTCTCACAGTACTTGTACATTGTTCATTTACTATCCTATTTATTTTGTCACTTACAAATAAACTCACTCACAGTACTTCGATTGTTTATTTACTGTACTGAGTCCTTCCTTTTCATCTGTTTTTATTTATTTATAATTTTTAGATATTGTTATAAATTTTATATATTAAAATTATTTAGCTAAATTTATTTGTGATGTTGATAGATATGTTTATTTTAAAAAGACTCGTTTTTAAGTGGGACTTTTTGAAGTTTAGGGTGGATTTTTGAGCGGAATCCAGTAGAAAAAATTGTAGAGAAATCTTGATTTGTGTTATTTAACATTTAAAATTAGTTGTTTTGATTGCATATAGGAATTCAACACCCTCAAAAACCTTTTAGGCACTTCGATTGTGCAGAGTTCACCCATCAAACTTGTGTTTTCAATGAATGTCTGCTGGATTCTAGACAATTCAGATTAGAAAATAAACCTGATTTTTTTTTTCAAAAAATCACACTTAAAAGACAACTTGAAATGAAAATAGGTCATTTCAGAATTTTAATTTAGATGACTGTCTTTAAGATTAATCACATCATTAGGATTTGGGTTTCGAACCAACTATTGTGGCCCTGAGGATGAATTACAATAGTTAGTTCGAAAAGTGGTCCACATCCTAATAATGTGATTAATCCCAAAGACATTTATCTACATTATGGATCACAAAAGTCTTAGATCTAACAATTTTAATTTAATTATGAGTACTTATTAAGTGGATAATAGAGAGTTGACCTCTATGAAATATGCTAGAAAATTCTTAATATTCACAAAACAAGGATTAAAATTTATATCCAAATTAATTATGCTCTTTTAAATAATTTATCTCAAATTAATTAATTAAAGAAAAAGTCATATCAACACGAGTCATATTCAGCGTGTGGTATTGAGAATTTATGATATTGGCCCCTAGTATTGTAACAAAAACTAGTATTCATGGCAAGTGGGGTGAATCTCCATGAGTAAGAATATTATTTAACTCATATGTTGATTATTTTTTACAGTTAATAATAATAATAGTAATAATTTAAAGTAAGTATATAATTTAGTTATTTTTTTATGAGTTTTTTAATGTGAGCAGTGTGAGATGTATCATGGGGTATTTGTTTCGCTGCATATCATGGACTAATGTGTTTGGACATTTACCAACTATTTACTGTTCATGAATTGATGCTTGTTGGCTTTTACCAGCCATTTAATTTATATGGCAGTGCTAGTTAATATTATAAATAAAATTTTACCTTTTTTCTTTTAATTTTTTCTTTTTTTAATAAACAATGAAAAAATCTATAACAATTTAGTTATCAAATCAGCAGCGGAAACAACTATCATTGGCTCTTATTAGTGAATGTATGTTGACTCATCATTGTTATTAATGGAAAAACCACACCATTTAGAATTACCAATAGCGGTCAGAGGGTCACTGAGGACCTATCAACCTATTTTCTTATATTCCAGAAAGTTATAGCCTATAAAGTGCCTATGCAAATATATATATATATATATATATATGGGATTAAAATGTTTTATTTATTTTTAACACCAAATTCTTGTGAAATCACAATGCTTCTTTATTTAATTTGTATTTTTAAATCTAAAAATAAATTCAATATTTTAAAATTCTCTATGTGGGAAAATATGATCATACCTATGTTGCAAGAGTTTCCTGTACTCTGGTACGGCTAAAAGTTTTGCTCAAATTTATAGGGAACTTTAAGTTGGGAGCGACATTAATATAATATATTAAAATTTAATATATATTAAAAATAAAAATAAAATAATTAATTTATTTCCATCCAAATCTTGCCAATTATAATTGGCCAGGCACCTCATCTTCATTTGGATAGAAGGGCTTTCCATAAACAGGGTGTTTGCTTAGTTCCAGACCCATATCCAGATCTAAACCCAACGACATACCCTTCCCTTTGCACAATTTCATTAGTTTAAGCAGCACGCAAGTTGACACAGTCAAATACATCTAAGTTTGGGCTTATTCTGAAGCTCCCAATTGCAGTGAAGCTCTCGAAAAACTTAAGTTTGGGCTTATTCTGAAGCTTCCAAAACTTCAAAAATCTGTTACAGTGATCCCAGAAAAGCTCTCCAAAGTAGTTGTTGAAGCTCCCCATGGTTTTGGAGCGTTTTCTACTAGTTCCCAAATTTTCAAAAAAAAAGAAAAAACTTGAGGTACGTGCTCTCCAATACCTAGGCACTGTATAGATGTAACTATGAATCATACTAATTAAGATTTAAGTTTCAAAACCCAATTTCTAAATAATTTTATTATTATTATTTTTATTTAAAAATACTCAAAAAAAAAAATCATTTTGATTAAATTACACCTTTCTTGGTTTATTATTATTTTAATTATTAAAATCACTCCTATTTTCATTTTTTTTGGTAATGAACTTCACTTACATTTTCATGAATTTACTTTTGATGAATGCCTCAGGTCTGACACATTAATTGGTCTGGAGTACACATTAATATCGATCTATCCATGGCGGCTTTCTCCATCACCATGGGCCTTTGGCACTGAACAGAGGTTTTGTCTGTTGTTCTGTACAGACCTTAAAGTCCATGTTAAAAAGTTTAGATATATCTCTGTTGGGCTGCTTTACAAAATATATATATAGTGGATCTTGAGTGAGGAAAAGGTTCTACAGTTTCCCATACTGCTCTTCTTTTATTCAAATTCAAAGTTCTCAGAATCTCCGGATTCTGTTTGCTTGATTGTACACCATTAATTTTTGAACATAGAGTCATGGAATCTGGCCTGTAGCAAATAATGAAGTTTTTCAATGGTCTATTGACTTTAATCTCTTTGACATGGATTGACGTGAAGTTAATCAGAGTGGGTGGGTGATTTGTTAAACTAATAAGGTGAAATTAGGGCGTTCATGATGTGTATTGACAAATATATAAAGCGAGCAATTGGGAAAGTGGTCAGAGGATGAATTAAATTTTGTTGGTATTGGAGAGGCGCAACCTGGCAGTCAATAAATGAATTTGTACTACGTGTATTGGAAGTGGCAGGTAATGAAGTGCGTAGTTAATAATGGTGGCAAAAGTAATAATGAGGAGAGAAAGTGGTCAGTGGGTGTTGCATTAATTGCTCCCTTCACATTGGTGGATTGCCTGTGCTGTTGCCCCATATAGCTTAGCTTTATGGCCAAAGTTGAAGCCTGAATAACAAATAAAGTAATAGACCATGTTTGCTTTGGGTAGTGGTTTCTACTCACAAACTAGTAGTTATGGTTTCAATATAAAATTCATTAAGGATAAGGACATGTTTAGGTGATATGATTCATGACCCTTTTTTTCACTTGAAAATAATTAATTTGTTTTTTATTCATTTCTAACCAAAAAAAACTTTTTTCACTCTCCAAAATAACTAATTTTTTTTTATTCATTTTGAAAAAAAGAGAGTATATTTTTACGCAAACTAATATTTTTCCCAGTTTTGATAGTCACAATAATAATTATGCATAACTTGTCATGTCACCTTGAAAGAGGATTTTTTAATTCTATGTTTTATGATCTATACTTTTTTTTTGGTATTGTCTCTGTAAAAAATTCTAGGCAGTGTGTATCATTTTGATTATATCAATTATAACTATAAGTTGTTTGTCTATATTCTGAATAAAGAAAAAAGAAATATTATGTTTGTCTATATTCTGAATAAAGAAAAAAGAAATATTATGTATATTTTGTATACAGGAAAAATGTGTCTATTTCATTGATTTCTGTAATATGTTTTTTGTGTTTTGAAGAAGCTTTTTACTTGTTTGCAGATTTCCTTGAAGTGATATTATGTATATTTTGTATACAAGAAAAACGTGTCTATCTCATTGATTTATGTAATATGTTTTTTGTGTTTTGAAGAAGCTTTTTACTTGTTTGCAGATCTCCTTGAAGTGATATCTGCTTCTACTCCCGTTGGATCGATGTAAGGCAATCCAGTTGTTCTAGAGAAGTGTGGAAAGCATTTATAATCCGACTTCCAGACAGTTCACCGATTTTAATGTGTCCACGTCACAGTGATAGCGCTCTTTTTGATACCCTGTCTACACAATTGTCGTATTCCCTGTAGATATGTTGAAATTGGATATCCGGGAAGAAACCTATGATTTCTCCAATTTTGATTTTCCAGGTAGCTAAATTTAATACCTCTAGTTTGGCTGCACATGTAAGCCAATCTATAATGCATTTTGAATCCCCCAAGATCATGATATTTCTTATGTTTATGTACTTTGTAATTGTCAATAGGGTCCAAGTAGTAATGAGTTATGCTTTGGTATTAGTTCCAGGACCAATACCAATTTTATATAGTATGGATCTTGTTCTCAGGTAGTTTGATCATTCCCCCTCCACTACATTGATTATTCTCTACATCCTTGTTGAAAAAACCAATAGGAACATCTGAAGTGATCACAGGAAATTTTTGTCTTCTAGAAACCTTTATGGGGAATTCATGGATATAGTCTCTGAAGTGAGCAACAATTTTGGAAGATTGAGAAAGAGGGCAAGGTCTATCATTCTTGAAAATGATGTTATTTCCGTGGAGCCAAACACCCCAGGCCACAAAGATGGGGAGAGGACCAAGGTATTTTGATTTCTTGGTCCAAAAGAAGAGTGAATCTTCAAAGGATGACCATCTATTGCAAGTGTTGCTGCCCATCATCATGCAAAAATTATCCCAAATTTCCTGTGCAATATGGAAATCTGTAAGCAAGTGGCCTACAATTTCTCCATGTTGATTACAAAGTCTACAACAATTTGGTCCAATAAAACCTCTCTTTTGAAGATTCTCCAAAGTTAAAATTTTATTATGGAGGACCACCCAAGAGAAGCATTTTAGTTTTGTTGGGATGTGCCATTTCCAAATATACTTATTCCACCATTTCTTGATTGGTTCAATTTCTGAGGATTATATAGCTTCATAAGTCAGGCATGATTTTACATCTCCAAAAGTTGTGTCCCAACTCCAAGTTAAATGGTCCATTGAGTTGTATAGCCTAACTCTGTTTAAATATAATTGTGATATGAAATTCGTCCATTCCTCAGCCATGTTATCTTCCAGTCCCAAATTTGTGGTAGAAAGCCAATAGTTTAGGCTAGACCCAGGAGAGTCTCCTGAGTTGATATCATGTAGGTAGACCAATCCTTTAGAGGTGGGAAGAGAGGATAATTCAGGGGAGAACTTATAGACTCGAGCCCCTCCAATGAAAGAATCCTTACCTTGAATAACCTGTCTGACCATCCCTGACTTTCCAGGCAAGCCAACTAAAGAGGTAAGGAAAAGAAGCTATGAGGGTTTTCCATACTATAAATCCTCCTTTGATTGGTTTGTTTTGCATAATTTCCGATCTAGTTTACCACATGCTTTTATTGTAAATATTTCATTCTTATAGTCTGAATCCATAACCCCTTACCAAATAAGGCTCTCCACAAATTTTCAAGAGATAGGCTTTGACAAAATAGGGGAGGTTTTTGAAACCCCATCCTCCAAGATATTTAGGAGAAGATAAAGATTTCCAGTTGGCAAGATGAAATCCTACCTTGGAGTGTTTCCCTGACCATAAAAATCTGAACATCAATTTCCTAATCACACATTTAGAGTGGAAGAGGGAATCTTAGCTAAAGATAGCCAGTAAACAGGGATGTTTTCGAGAACCGATTTGACGAGAATCATTCTGCCCCATAGTGAAATCCATTTATAGCACCAAAGATTAATTTTATGCTCAACCCAGGCATTTCCAGTCTCTAATATCGTAGTCATTTGGTTTAAGAAAACAACCAAGATATTTAAAGCCACTTTCCAGAGTGATAGATTGAAGGGGAAGAAAAGTATGAATAACTAACATGTTATCCATATTGATAGAATAGTAGTAGAAGGTTAATTTGTTCAAGTTTATCTCCATACCTGTAGCATTGTAGAACATATTAATAGATTTGTTATAAGCTTTCCATTCTGCAACATTTCCTATGCCCATAAAGAGGACATCGTCGACAAACATAAGATGTGTGATGTGATAGTTTGAAGATTTTTTTAAACCAGTGATATTTCCCTCATGTTTTTCTTCCAGGAGAAGGAGACTCAATCCTTCCATTACCAGTAGAAATAGAATAGGTGACATCAAACATCCTTGTCTAAGGTCTCTAGAACAAGCAATGCTTTTGGAGGGAAAGACATTGATTAATATTGAGAAATTTTCCGAGGTCACACAACCCATTATCCAATTTATGACCTCCAAACCTAGTCCTATCTGAAAAAGGATCAGTATGAGATAAGTCCAAATGAATTTATCAAATGCTTTGTTTAAATCCATTTTAAGGATCATAACATTCTGTTTTCTGGTTTTAATAGAATGAAGAGCCTCCTGTGCAATCCCAATGGCATCATGTATCTATTTGTCATTTAGAAAGCCAAATTGATTAGGGGATATTTTCACAGCAAGGAGAAGTTTGATCCTATTTGATATCACCTTCGTAATGGTTTTGTAAACTATATTACACAAAGAAATGGGCCTGTAATCCAATAAGGTTTTGTGTTTGGAGGTCTTAGGGATCAGTGCAATATAAGTAGCATTGATGGCCTCAAAAAATTCCCTTGTGGTCCTAGATTATTCCACCATTTCTTGTAGATCGAGTCCCATCAGATAAAAAAAATAGAGGAAAAGTTTGATCGTCCATCCATCCGGTCCAGGAATTTTTTCTTTGGCATAGTGTTTAAGGACCTATTTGATTTCCTCTAAAGAAACAAGATTGTCGATCTAGATAGAATCCCCTTGACTAAAAAATCGAGGGTAATGATGAATGATTTGCGGCTGGGAGCTAATATTTGATGTTCCCAGATCTCTAAAGAGGTTGAAGAAATGTGATGACACTGCCATCTTAAAATCTTGTGTACTTGTGACCTTCTTGCCTTATATAGTTTCCAATTCCCAGATGCGTTGATATTTATTCAGTGATTTTCATATTTGCGGAATAATTTAGTATTGGCATCTCCCTTATTAACCCATGTCACCCTACTTTTTAGTCGCCATAATTCACACTCCAAATTTAAAATATGTTTTTTCCTGATTTCCCACAAACTTAAACTCTTCACTAATTCAACCGGAAGGTTTGCTAAGGAGAAGATCTGAGACAAATGCTCATATTTTGTCTCAACAATCAACAATTCCTCTTGTATTTCCAATTTTCTATTATTTTCCTAGGTTATAACTACCTTCCTGAGTGCAAAAAGTTTCCTATTCAAGGAAATCACAACAGAGTTGCTATTATCACTGATGTCTTTCTGCCGGGAGTCTCTCACCAGAATTCTAAAAGGCTCCTCTTCCAACCAAGAGTGGTTAAATTTTTAGGGGTAAAAGTCTTTATGGTTGTCATAATATAGCTCTATTAAACTAGGCAGATGATCAAATAATTTATCTTGTACTATCCAAGATCTCAGTTGCCTCATGTGTTCAACCAACTGATCTACGATTATAAATTTTTCCAACCTCTTTGCAATTCCCTCCACTCCAATTCTATAATTCCTCCAGGTGGGAGACAAGGGAAAAGGAACTAAGTCACAGAGAGAATGATTAATCAACATAGCTGAGAAATAGTGGATCAGAGGATCATGTCGAGATTTAGTACCCCAAGAATCACCATCTGCAATAGTGAAGTTTAGGTCACCTTCCATAAGTAAAGAGCGATCCTCAAGCAAACCACTTGCTTGTACCCAGTCCTAGAAACTCTCCCTGTCACTGTATGGTCCATAACAGTTCACTAGAGTGACGGGAGAGGTTAAACCCCTGAAGTGACATTTAAGAATGATTTGAAAATAGGTTGGATAACTTGTTATGTTTTTCAAGAACCTCACACTTAGTTAAACAAATAAAAGATCTAGCTTATACTTGACAATTTGCGGAATTTATGCTTGAAAGTGGTGTATGATTTTTAACTGTTTAAGTGTCTTAAGTACATTTTTTCTTGCTTAAATTTAACATGTATAATAGCAACATAATGCAACAATGAAATATCCACACATAACAACAAAATTAATCTAGGGGTTCACCCAAATATTGTGGGTTATGTCTCCTTCGAGCTTGTCATCTTGACTAGGCTCTTTGGGATTATGGTAAAGTTTCCTTTACAAGTTCCACACTTAACTCCAATGGTTTTTGAACTGAAACAAAGGGCTTAGAATACCATCTATATCCCGGTCATGGCTGTCATCACTCTGCAAACATCTTTAGGCTCCCTTAGACTCGATTCCTTCTGTCGGTGCACTGAGCTACACTAAGCTTATCTATGGAACTAACTCCTTCAGAATTCTGTTTTTGTCCCTAAAAAACAACACCTAATTTCTTCAGCACACATCAGACACCAAATATCGATTGATCATTTGCTCAAATCGAGCACTACATCCCCAAACTAGGCCTTCCTCCACAGTTTTCCCTAGGCTGCCCAAAATTTCCCTTCATCTTCTCAAGCTCTAAAAGTCATCAAATGGCTCTCAAAATCCATTCATTGGATTAATAATGCCAAAATTAGTTAGGATAGACTATTTTTTCACTGAGAATAGCCTCTGGCTACCCCGGTTTCGCCTCCAACACTTGTCGGTACCCCCTGGCACTAGGGTCACTGAAAACTTATATGATGGGTTATAGACCTCTAGAAATCCTCAAAAGCTTATGAAACCTCCATCAATGGATTTAGAATTCTGTTTACAGTCAGAAATCACTATTGGTTCGCTGCATAAGGCATCTAACTGCCCTAGCTAGGCCTCGAACTGTTGTTGGAAAACGCTGGCACTGATGGCCCCTGGAACTTCACTGAAGCTTATCAGCTTTATAAAGTCCTCTACAGGCTTTGAAAACCATCTCATTAGTTTCATAACATATGAAATATCCAAAATTTATTATTGGATTGTTGAATAAGGCCTCTAGCTCCCCTGGCTAGGCCTCAAACTGTTGCTGCCCCCTGGTGGCCCTTGAACTTCATGGATGAAAAAACCTGCTTAGAATATCTCTGATGGCTCTGAAAAATACTCCATTGAGTCTGGAATGTTGGAGATAGTTGAAATTTACTATTGGTACTCTAAAATTGGGTGAATCTAGCTCAAGATAGAGCCAGAACAAGATTTGTCTAGTGTCCCTTAAAAAACTCCTTTAAATGTGGAGAACTGGACTTAACTCCAATTAAGTTTGGAAAATCCGCTCCAAAATGGCGTGTTGGCCTAAAATTCTGCCATAAAAATTTCTAGCATTAAATTAAATTTTTCGAGTGGGCACATTCCCCCCAGATTTTGCAGTCAGATTAAATGTCAGAGTAATAAACTCCGAAACCGTCGCATAAAACTTACACCTTGCCATGTGAACAGGTTGGCTTAATGAAAAATGCTGCGGTGATTGTTATATAAACTGTGCGGGTAAAATGCAATGAAACGACCACATGTGACTGCGTTGAGTGACGGAGGAAACAGACGGTTTAAATCATCGACAGTTTTCGTTGGGCACTTGGTTTTCGGCACTTGGCCGCATGGGGAGGGGCTGGCCCCTCTGGGCCCCCATATGCGCATTCCATAAACCTTATAATAAACCCACTCACCAATAGCATTAAGTAACACCATTAGGTGGGTTGGTAAAGCTTCCTGCGTGCTGTGCAGGAGGTCTCGGGTTCAATCCTCCGGAACTCTAACAAAATTTTACTACACGATCCTAGGGACACATGGCGGCCTCAAGGCTGGCCACGTGTTGCCATGTAATTGGCCCGAATTAAAACATGTGCAACCCTCAACCATTCACAATTTTCCACTTGGCATACGCTGATTGGACCATATGGAATATTTTGGGGAATATTTTGAGGAATATTCCCTAGAATATTGTTTTTTTAATTTCCCAAAATTCCAAGTCAAACTTGGTCAAAGTCTAGTTTTTGCAGTTTACAGAACTTTTCAAAATGCGATAACTTCTTCATAAAATGTCGGTTTTTCGAACTGTTCACGGTGCTAGAATCAGGAAGACGAGATATATCTGATCGCTCAGGTTTGACACATTTATGAACACTTTGAATTTTGAGTTATCATTCTAGTCCATGATCCAAATCTGATCACACCTCTCCATTAGGAATCTTTTGGACCCCAAAAGACTGATATATTGATCTGTACAGTAGATGAGAGTACAACACCCTCTTCTTTTCAGTCTCCAAACACTTGCCTTGCATAGCTAGTGCCTTTGAACCACAACTTGAAGGTAGTCGACACTTCCCTTCCTAGATGCGCTTGTCCTCCTGTCAAGAACTGACTTCCTTGCACTCACTCAGAAATTTCTGGCGAGAAATTTGCAGAAGGTAGTTGAACATCGCTGCCTTGATCATTGACCCAAGGTGGCTCAAACAAATGTGAGATTACAGCATATATACATGCATACATAACCGGAATTTTCATATGTACAAATGAGTATGTCTTACTGTGTTAAGAAGTCCAACCACTTCTTACCAAGCCACTTCCATGGCGAATTTTGCTGCTGCAAATATTATTCATGTGAAACATCCATTCTCACATCAATGATGGAATCCTTGGTTTCAATTTCGCCAATCTTTCTGTCCTCTTGCTGCATGTGCTTGGGACGATTAGTTTGATGCAATGTCCAACATTGGGAAACAACATGTCCCCACTTCTGGCAATGTGTACAAGTATTATGCACCTTATTTGAAAGTTGCCATTGCTTCATTTGCTTCTTGTATGCCTTCTTCCTTATCCATCATCTTGAAACATCATGGTTAAATCGACCACAATATGCACAACAACTCTTTCTTCCTTTTAAGCATGCAAAATTGTCATGCCTTACAGAAACATAATAAACTTGACTATGGGAAGAATTATACCTCATGTGCTTATTTTCATGTCCATCCTTTTTTCCTTCTTGGGGAGATAAACTAGTAGAGGTTCTAGCTTTCGCTTGCAGACTAACATCATCGTTCTTGTCTTGAAAACTGTCCGAACTCGCATGCTCGCCATAAGTTGCATGTCTACAATCTTCTTGCTGCAACAAGGGCTTAAAGTAATGGCAATAAACTTGAAAACAAACTTGACATGTTTGTGATTTAGAACTTGGAACAAAAGTTCTTTTTGAAGTTGCCTCACATGCCTTCATGGCTTTGGAGTCTTCGCCATTAAATTGCACATAACCAAGACCAAAATTCTTAGGTCGTTCCTCAACCAAGATAGGATCAATCATGCCTTGTGCATGCTTGCCTGAATCCTTTCCTTCATAGCCCATTTTAAACATTAACTTGGACCTTATACCTCTAGTGTGCTTTTCAAATGAACCAACACATCTTTCTGATGAGGAAACTGAAGACAAGTTAGAGTGAATTACCTCTGCTTCATGCATGTTCTTGGTCAAAGCCTCTTGAGCTTGATGGAGCTACATCTCCATATCATGCAATCTTTGAAGAATTTCTTCCTTCTCTTGCTTCATAGAAAAAAATTTCTCACGAAGTTCAATGCTTTCTCTTCTATCTTCAAACATAATATGCACCATGTCCTTCAAGATGTAGAAGTCACACTTCATATTTTCATCGAAGAATCTCTTGAAGGAGGAGGATTTTGAAACCTCACTTGAAGAAGTCTTCATCATGAAAATGAACAAATGAACTTCAACAAAGTTCACAAAGCTTTCAAAACAAATTACAAAGCTTTTGAACAAAAAGTCTGTAGAGAAAAGCTCTTATTCAAGTAGCCAAACAACAAACAATTGACAAAAGGGTTTGTTCTTCAAGGATGGCCTTGAGGTCCTTTGTGTAAGGAAGATGCCTTCAGCCCTTTCTTCCTTCTTGTCCTCTCTTGGAATTAGCTATCAATAACTTTCCCTTCACCTCCAACAAACTCAAACAACAATCAGTTTGCAAACAATAAAACAATCAATCTTTTACACTATTTAAACACCTTTCAAGTAAAACAAGCAAGCTATTTCTATGTCAATCAAGCAACCAAGTTCTATGATACCAACCTAATCTAAAAATGGGTTGGATAACTTGTTATGTTTTTCAAGAACCTTCCACTCAGTTAAAAAAAAAAAGATCTAGCTTTTACTTGACAATTTGTGGAATTTATGCTTGAAAGCGGTGTATGATTTTTAATTGTTTAAGTGTCTTAAGTCCATTTGTTCTTGCTGAAATTTAACATGTATAACAGAAATATAATGCAGCAATAAAATATCCACACATAACAGAAAAATTAATATAGGAGTTCACCCGAATATCGTGGGCTACGTCTCCTTTGAGCTTGTCATCTTGACTATACTCTTTGGGATTATGGTAAATTTTCTTTTACAAGTTCCACACTTAACTCCAGTGGTTTCTGAACTGAACCAAAGGGCTTAGAATACCATCTATATCCCTGGCATGACTGTCATCACTCTGCAAACAACTTTAGGCTCCCTCAAACTTGATTCCTTCTATCAGTGCACTGAGCTACACTGATCTTCTCTACTGTACTAACTCCTTCAGAATTCTGTTTCTTTCCCAGAAACCACACCTACTGTCTTTAGCACACATCATACACCAAATATCGACTGATCGTTTGCTCAAATCGAGCACTGCATCCCCAAACTAGTCCTTCCTCCACGATTTTCCTTACGCTGCCCAAAAATTCCTTTAAGCTTCTCAAGCTCTATAAGTCATAAAATGGATTTGAAACTCCATTCATTGGATTCAAAATTCCAAAATTATTTAGGATAAACTATTTGTTCAATGAAAATGGCCTCTGGCTGCTCTGATTTCGCCTCCAACACCTATCGGCACCCCCCAGCACTAGGATCACTGAAATCTTCTCTGATGGGTTCTATACCTATAGAAGTCCTAAAAATATTCTGTAACCTCCATCAATATATTCTTAATGCTGTTTACAGTCATAAATGACTATTGGTTCATTGCATAAGGCATCTAGTTGCTTTGGCTAGGCCCCGAACTGTTGTTGGAAAAAGATGGCACTGATGGCCCCTGGAACTTCACTGAAGCTTCTCGGCTTTCTAAAGTCCTCTAAAGGCCCATATCATTAGTTTTAGAACATCTAAAATATCCAAAATTAATTATTGGATTGTTGAATAAGGCCTATAGCTCCCCTGGCTAGGCCTCAAACTATTGCTGCCCCGTGGTGGCCCTAGTGGCCCCTTGAACTTCACTGATGAAAAAAACTAATTAGAAGCTCTCCGATGGCTCTGCAACATACTCCATTTAGTCTTGAATGTTAGAGATAGTTGAAATTGACTATTTACACTCCAAAATTGGGCGAATCTAGCTCAATATAGAGCCAAAACAAGATTTGTCTAGTGTCCCTTAAAAAACTCCACTAAATGTGGAGAGCTGTGTTGATCAATGGTTGTCATTGATGTCAACCCAAGCAGCACCAGGGGCTACCCCGATATTGCATGGGATTTTTTACCTAGGAATTTACTATATTTTGGGTCAAGAATGCTTTTGATGGTTCCTACTTGTCTAGATGTTTCCGTTGATATATGGCAGGCCACATAATTCTTCACGGTTTGAGAGATATTTATGTTTGAAGTTTGTAACCCCAGTTAGTGGGCTAAAAACCAATGGGGTTGTGGCATGGATCATTGAAAATTCAATAATTAATAATTTTTAAGCTCCTAAAATCCCTCCGACATTCACTTGTTGAAGCCCCTCTCAACCTAATCATTTATATAAATTGTGATCCTTATATCCTCCTTATGTAGGGATTTTGCTACCTGAAACAGGTCATCATGGAATTTGCGCTCTAACTTTTTTTCTATGAAGGTTAAGAAGCTGAAATTTTTATGAGACGAAGTCGAAATCCTGAGGAAGCGTCTGTAAAAATTTCAGATAAGGGTGCATAACATTTTCGGAGATATGATCTATGGAAGTCAGTGTTTTTACAGGCTCCTGAACTTCATCACAAAGAAGTGACCTTGGGAAAATCGTCATAACTCTCTCTCTGAGCATCGGATTGGAATTATATAAAAATTGGAAGATAGTGCATAGTATATACTTTTCACTGTACCAACTTCAGAGCCGAATGAAGAAACAATGACACGTGTCATGTTGTACAAGTTTTCTCTACTGAAACAATCCATAATTAGGTCATTGTATGAGATTGGGCATAACTCTCCCTTGAAGAATCCAAATTAGATCAGACCTATGGCATTGTAAAGAAGACTCAAAGTAATACTACAGAACTAAAAATCACATGTTGGGGAGCTGAAATAACAGAGATACACCAGATTCAATATTGGGATCCTAGAAGGAAAGAAAAATCTAGATCATGTGTTGTCAAGGGCTGCAAAGGACCAGACTTTCTAGGGTAGCAAAGCAAAGTAAGGTGTAGCAGAGGGTAGCATGACAAGATTAGCAATCAAGGTGTAGAACAATAGCAATAATTTTAACACATGAAGTCTTCAAGTAGGTAGCACTGCATACAGTCATTGTAAAGGTATCATTGTACTAAGTCATTGTAAATGCATCATTTTAAAAATTGTACAAGTGTCTATCTGCCAAGAGTTGAAGAGGTGATGTCGGGAGGTCTAGGATCATCATTAGGTGGTTGTGTCATATTTGGGGTTATGTTCTAGTGTGTCTTCTTTTTCTACAACATTCTATATCATTGTAAAGTGGACCATTTTCCCTGGTACGGGAGTCCATTCTTGTTTTATTCTTCTATAGGGTGGTAGGGTGGTGCTAGGTTGGTGTGTTATCACTAAAATCGTACTTGATTGGCTGCTGATCATACAACTTTAGTGTAACTATTTCAAACCAATATTGTGACTGAGGCCTAGCCTCCTCAATATGAGAGGGCTCTCTCAAGGGTTAATGATATTGAATAAAGATGTAGATAGATGACTAACTCTATTGTTTTTGTCTTGATTTTGTATTTTTGCAGGTTGAAAAGATGAAGGCTTGCTACCATTGGGCTATGGAGTCAGTGATAGGAACAAAGATAACAATGGATCTCCTTGTGGAAGCTGAGGCTTGTATATATTTCAATGAAAGAGTAACACATTCAGGAAAATCGCAATAACTTGAAGTTCAAAGGAATTCAAAGCATGTAATACATGAATTATGAGTAATGAGACATCAAGGCTATGGAAGAAAAACATTTCAAAGATAGGACATAAAACTCATTGAAATACACTAAGAATCTCAGGTAAAGAAAAGTTATATTGTTACTACATATATCAGTAAATCCAAAGCTTTACAAAAGTAGTATGCTCAGATAGCATTTTCCAACCCTGTAGATTGAAAATAATATCAGCATGTATACATTGGGCTTGTGGAGTCAAAATATTTCAGTAAATCAGTGAATCTAATTGACATGGAAGTTGAGGCATATCAAAGTTTTTAGTCATAGGTCACACACACATGAACATGTAAAAACACGGTCAGTTCACCTATAAAGGAAGTCAGAGCATCTAACGATGAGTTCTGAGTAATATAGATGAACACCACTGCAAATAAGATATATAAGAAACACTGATAGAACAGGAAAATACTAAAAACCCCTTATGAATCTCAAGTTGGTCAAGTAGAAGCTCTCTGTATTAGCTGAAACAACCTTTTTACAATAAGCACCAGTTTTGCCAAAAATGTCCAACCCTTTCCTAATTCGAACTCTTGGCCTTTTATAGACCTCTTACAACATGAGATGATCTTATCTTGTGCTGGATACATCGAATTCCTGACTCTTGACAACTTGCATAACCATATGACATGGTATTTATTACAAAAAGACAACTAATCTACTAAACAGTCCTATTACAAATAGGATTCAAACTCCTTATCTCTATCCATAACAACCTTATCTAAACTAAATTACATCATTTTCCAGGTGTATTCACACATGGTCGAATTTCGATTATAGGCTTCAACTCTTCATGACCATATTCTATCCTCCACCAAAATAGGAAACAGTCCCTTGTTTTTTAGGCATAGGGTCCTTTGCACTCTTGGAACATTCTGACCATCATGAACTCATTATTTCGAGCTCCTTAGCTATTAGAAATTGAATTAAAACATGCAAAACCTCCTCCTTAAGCTCCAGCTGTCCCAAACCATCTCAAAACTGTTCAAATGGGCTGTAATAGATTGCGCTACGAAAACAAAACAATTTCGTAGCACCTTTCATAGCGCTGCCTTTTACCCCTTTTTTCTTCAAGATTTTTACTTCTATCCTCCAAAATTATCTTAATTGACTTAATACATCATCCCTATCAATTTTAGTTCTTGATCCATTGTTTTATCCCTCAAAATTTGATGAAAAAGGGCAAGAAAAGCTGCTACAACAGTTTTGTAGCGCTTTTCTCTCTTTTTACACTGTCTGCGCTATGAAACTGTTGAGTGGGCAGTTTTGTCAAAAATTTTCCAAATTGAAAATTGTAAATGTGCCAAAAAATCAAAATCAATCTGATTTCATCATTTAAAAAAAACATATCAAGTGAAAAACATAGTCATTCCAGCCTTCATGAGGTATTTCTTGCAGATTTCTCCTATTTTTTTCCTGAAAAATAGGTCTCGGGACAAAGCCTATATCTCCTCATCCATGATGTAATTTCAGAAATTGAAGGAGTTTTTTGTAGGCCATTATGTATTGAATATAAATATCTCTTGGTTTTTTGAAACACATACCCTGCTGTCCAGAAACAGTGTTTGAAAAAAATATGTAAAACATGAAAACTTTGTTTATGAAAATAGGGCTTCAATGAAATCCTTGTATCTATCAACTGATAACACCTGTGAGAAAATTGAGAGAGGTTTGTGTATCTAGGGATGTTCTAAAGACAAACCTCTTTCATAATTTCAATTTTTTTTTTCATTTGGCCAAAAACTGAACTTGAAGTTGACTGCTAAACAGTCATGTATAGGACAGTTTTGTAACAACTGTTTCATAGCGCATTTTAATTTGTCAATTTCTACCACCTCCTAATGAATTTGAAGAAAATGAGAGAGGTTTTTGTAGGTAGGTATGTTATGAAGAAAAACCTCTTTTATATTTCCAAAATTCATTTTCAGTTGCTCATAAACTGCCTTTGAAGTTGAATTTTCAAAGTCAGAAAAAACAGAGTTTTGCTGTTTGCGCTACGAAACTATCAGCGCTTTCGTAGTGCAAAGTGAATTTTTTGAACTAGTGGCGCTATGAAAATGAGGTTTCTTGGATAATTGAAAATTTTTGACATGACAATTTTAGGAAATAACCCACAAATGAAAATGATGGATATTTTACATGAAGGGACTTCAAAGAAGACTTTATCATAACCTAAGGATGGGCTTTAAAATATAAAAAACTAAAAACTACCCTTGATCAAATCCTAAATTGACTTCTAAACCTAATTTTGAACCATGACCAAAAATAAACTTGACACAATGATGGTTTGAAATTTTTTGGGTGATAACAATGGCTCCACTTGGGATGGTGTGCCCCCGTGGTACACCAAAGAACCAATAGTTCCAGTGCTGCTATCCATCTTCTTGGAATAAAAACTTTGAAATTTTACCAAGTATTCTTGAAACTCTTATAGCCTTCACCTTGGGCTCAGGCTTGCTGATCACCTCAAAAGAATCGAATCTGTACCTACTGAAAAGTTGCTCAGTCAAATTTGAGCTTATTCACACACTCCTACCTATCCTAACAGTTGCAGTCTCCATTTTTAACTCAAGCAACATGAAACTTCCAGTGAAGCCAGTCATTGATCTGATCTGACTCTTGAACCTCTTGACTACGTTTGAACCAAAAGTAAACATGATACTGAAATGACCAAGGCAACATAAAATGTATATGATCGTGATAATGAAAACATAACTGTAAATCTAGACTATATAACTCTTCCATGAAGTCAGCTATAGGATCATAGAAGACATGATCTGTTTGATGCTTCTCATGACATTCTGCAGCTTTGGACAATTTATATATGCTTTGCTCAACCACACAAGATTTCAATTGTGTGATATCAAACTGTTGTTAAAACTGATTTTCAAAAACAGTGTATTCTTCCCCAATCTCAAAAGGGAAAGGAAGCAACACCCTCTCTTTGTGTTCTCGCATGGAAAGCTTTTGAAAAGACTGATCTTGATCCTGAAGATAATAAGATTGAATTTGACCTTCAAAAAATTCAATGTCTTTCCCAATATTCTTAGCAACTTCATCCACAAATTGAATCTTATTTTCTGACTTGCACTCAAATGACTTCAGATTAGAAGACAAGGATAAAGAAAAATTTTCACCCACTTCTTCATTAGTGTGATCATTATTTGATGTAGGCTGATGCAAGAAATGACATGAATAATAAAATTTGTCCTTTATCTGAGGATTATAGCAATTATCTTCCAATATTTCCTCTTTCTGTTTGAAATGATTCTCATACTCCCGATGATCAAAGGATTGACAAGTTTGCTGCAAATTTTCCTCAAACTCAGAGGATGTAACGTGATTTTCATAAATAAGCTCCTGCTGGATTTCATTTTCATCCAAGGGAGAGGTTATAATTTCTTCTTGGTGACGAAATGGGTTGTTATGAAGGGCCTCTAAAATTTCCTCATCCATGAACTCATCATCTTCATAAAAATTCTCCAAATATTCAATAAAACTCACACAGTGTTTACAACAGTCTTTGACCAGCAATAAGGAGGGATGATACTCTTCATACATCTCATAAAATGCAACATGGAAATCAATAAGAGAATATAATGAACCATTTGTCAAGCTTTCATACCAAGACCATGCTTTTCCTCCTAAATTGGCCATAAAAATCTTCATGAGACAATCCCTAGGGAATTGAACCTTAAGATTATGTATATGCATATGGAATCTAACCAAATGAAGAGCAGCATTGTATTTCTTTTCATATTTAAAAATTTGAAGATCAGTTAACCATTCAACCTTTGAAATACGATTTGGAAAGCCAGGGATATGAGACCGATTCATAGGGGCATACCTGACATTTATTCTTGCAGTGGAACTCATCTTGAAACTTCATCAAGCTACTAATATTCAAGTAGTGGAGTCACCTTATAATTGATTATTTGAGGTGTGGAGTCGCCAGAACAGAAATACAACCAATATGTGCCTAAGTGTTTGCTGCTCTGAAACCTTAGAACTAAAACTTTGTCGTTCTTCCGAGGGAAAATTTACACCTTCGCTCCCCGACAACGACACCAAAATGTTATCACCAAAATCGTACTTGATTGGCTGTTGATCAGAAAACTTTAGTGTAACTATTTCAAACCAATCTTGTGACTGAGGCTTAGCCTCCTCAATCTGAGAGGGCTCTCTCAAGGGTTAATGATATTGAATAAAGATGTAGATAGATGGCTAACTCTATTGTTTGTGTATTTATTTTGTATGTTTTCAAGTTGAAAAGATGAAGGCTTGCTACCATTGGGGTATAGAGTCAGTGACAAAGATAAAGATAACAATGGCTTTCCTTGTGGAAGCTGAGGCTTGTATATATTTCAATGAAAGAGTAACACATTCAGGAAAATCCCAATAACTTGAAGTTCAAACGAAGTCAGAGCATGTAATACATGAATTATGAGTAATGAGACATCAAGGCTATGGAAGAAAAAAATTTCAAAGATAGGACATAAAACTCATTGAAATACACTAAGAATCTCAGGTGAAGAAAAGTTATATTGTTACTACATTTATCAGTCAATCCAAATCTTTACAAAAGTAGTCTGCTCAGATAAAATTTTCCAACCCTGTAGATTAAAAATAATATTAGCATGTATACATTGGGCTTATGGAGTCAAAATTGTTCAGAAAATTAGTGAATCTAATTGACATGGAAGTTGAGGCATATCAGAGTTTTTAGTCATAGGTCACACACACATGAACATATAAAAACACAGTCAGTTCACCTATAAAGGAAGTCAGAGCATCTAAAGATGAGTTCTGAGTAATATAGATGAACACCACTGCAAATAAGATATACAAGAAGCACTGATAGAACAGGAAAATACTAAAAACCCCTTATGAATCTCAAGTTGGTCAAGTAGAAGCTCTTTGTATAAGCTAAAACAATCTTTTTACAATAAGCACTAGTTTTGCCAAAAACACTACAAGGAAAAGCCCCTCTAGCGGATGTTTTTGAGGAACCTCTTATAAAAGTACCCCAGACATCCATTTCTAGCGGAGGTTCCTAGAGGAGGTTGGCGGGTGGAGGTTTTTGCGGATGTATTTCGTCCGATGCTCTTATCATCGAAAAACGCACTGGTGCGTTCAAAACGACATAGCACCGGTGCGGTTAAAAATTTGGCACACCGGACACCGTGCGCTCCGTACACACACACACATGTTGCGTTGTAATTATGTAGAGTACCGGTACTTTACATAACTTTCGCACCAGTGTGGAATCAAGAAAACGTACCAGGGCATCCATAAAACACGCACACCTGTAGATGATTAAATAACAAAAATAAGGGCAAAAAAATCGCATAAAACATTGGCACACCGGAAATCGTGCACTCCGTACACACTCGCCTAGTGCCTTTTAATAAGGAAAAACACCGGTGTGTGTTAACTAATTAGCACCGGTGTCTCATCAAAAATGCGTGGAACAGAAACCGCTCGGGGCAGAATGAGTGAAACACACCGAGGCCCCATAAATTCCGCGCACCGGAAAATGGTTAAAAAAACAAAATTACGCCCAAAAAACCGCACAAATCATTGGTTCACCGGACAACGTTCCCGGTGTGTCTTATTACTGTAGAGCACTGGTGTGTTATTTCTAAGCTGCCCCGGTGTCTCGTAAAAAGCGCGTGGAACAGAAACTGCCCAGTGCGAAATTACTGAAATGCACCGGGGCTCCAGTAATACCGCGCACCGGAAAAGGGTTAACAAAAAAAAAATTTACGGCCAAAAAATTGCAGAAATCATTGGTTCACTGGACAATGTTATCGGTGCGTCTTATTACTGTAGAGCACCGGTGCATTACTTATAAGCCACCCCGGTGTCTCATAAAAAGCGCGCGGAATAGAAACCGCCCGGTGCAGAATTATTGAAATGCACCGGGGTTGCATTAATACTGCGCACCGGAAAAAGGGTTTTAAAAAACAAAATTACGGCAAAAAAACCGCATAAATCATTGGTTCACCGGACAATGTTCCAGGTGCATCTTATTACTGTAGAGCACTGGTGCGTTACCGCTAAGCTGCCCCGGTGTCCCATAAAAAGCGCACGGAACAGAAACCGACCGATGCGGAATGATTGAAACACACTGGGGCCCCATTAATGTCGCGCACCGGAAAAGGGTTAAAAAGAAATTACGGCCAAAAAACCGCACAAATCATTGGTTCACAGGACAACGTGCCTGGTGCGACTTACTACTGTAAAGCACCGATGCGTTACCACAAGGCCGCCCCGGTGCCTCCTAAATGCGCGTGAAAACAAAAACCGCCCGGGGCAGCATAGTGAAAACACATCGGTATGCCAATAAAAACCCTGCGCACCGGAACAAGGTTAAATAAAAAAAAAATTACGGCCAAAAAACCAGATTTTTCACTTTTGTCAGTGCTACAGAGCTCTCAAGCACCAGTGCAAGTTATCCTTGTTTGAGCCGCACTGACATCCGTGCTCCCATTGCACTTATTGCACGCACTGCTGCTATGCATTGCCACCAATCTCCAGCTTGAATTTTATAAAACAGTGGACAAATTTTCTTTTGAAAATTGTATAGCCAATATGCCTCCTTGATGGGTAAATGTACATGTATTTTTCTCGTTTTTCCATAATTAAACCTTTTAGCGGATTAGAATTTGAAAAAACCTTAAAATTAACCATTAAAAAAAATAAAAATAAATTTTTTCACGCGGTGCGTTCGAGCCGTTCGGCTCGCACCGCAACTGGTGCTGACGATATCCGCACCGGTTCCGGTGTGGTACTGTGTGACACACCATGTTATTTTGAAAAAAATTAAAAAGTGCGGTGCGGTCGGCTACCAAGCCGCATCGTTGACAATGGTGTTTCGTGGCAACTCGGTGCATTGACGGACTAACCATCCCCGGGGCGGGTAATGTTTTCAGCGCACTAGAACCACAATTCAACATTGTCAACGGTTCGGGTTGGTAAACCGGTGCTAAGGGCATCCGCACCGATTCTGGTGCAGATAACATAGGCACACCGTGTTATTTACATTTCTTTAAAAATAGCGGTGCGATTGGCTACCTGGCTGCATCGTTGACCTAGTTCAATTATAGTGGAGCAGTGCGTTCACTGAGATAACCGCCCCGGGCCGACTATTTTTGTCAGCACATGACTTACCGTATTTGGCCTAGGTCAATGGTGCGACATCTTAAAATACTGCATCGATGACTATGTACGGTAGTAGGAGGGCGGTGTGCTGACTTAGTTATAAGCCCCAGGCAGATAGTGAAGTTAGCGCACCAGCCTCCTAACGCCGCCTCCTGAACGATGTGCTAAAAACATTTTTTGGAGCACCGCTTTCGGTGCGGTCTATATCATGAGGTGAACCGTATCTGATGCGCTCTGTGGTGTGACGCACCGAGACCGGTACGTGACTGTGTTTTTGGCGCACCGACTCTTGTTTTATTTATTTTTCAAAAAATAAATATATACTTATATTTGTAAATACATGTGGCCTTTAATAAAAAAATTGTGTTTAATATGTCAATCATTCAGAGACGTGAAAGGAGAGAAGAGCGGCAAGAACAACAACAACAGGCGAAACAGTATAACATGGTTCGCTTATGGGAGGAAAGGGAGAAGGAGAGAGATGCGTACTTTCACCCTATTACAGTAGCGACGCAAGGTCTCCTTAGGTAGGTAGGCCTCCTCAAGTTCTATGAGGAGGCTACTTCCCTAAAGTCCCATAGTTTTTTTTTGAGACATCTTATCCGAAGGTGGAATGCCCAAGAATAGGCTTTCCGGGTTGGTATCAACCAGTGGTACATGCCCACTGAGGAGGATGTATATTTTATTATAGGGCTATCGAGGAGAGGGGTGGATTTTCCCTCGTTTCTCGAGGTTCCAGCTGGCTTTGTGGCAGGGATTCAGTTAGTTTACTCCCAGAGATACATTGGAGAAAATTTAGTATCTTCTGCAGAGTTTGAGGTCGCTGGAGGGCAGTTACGTATTGGTGCGTTTGGTCGTGAGGAGGTCCAGTGTCTCTCACTTATCATTTCGACCATTTCGCACAAAAACAGTGATGGGAAACACATTAGTTTCCAGCTTTTATATTATGTTGATTCTTTACTACAACGGCCACGACTTGTCAGGTGGTTTGCCATTTTTTGCAGTAGTTCAAGCATAAGGGAGGGTCAACTTCCCTTTTGCTTCAGAGCTTTTTTGTTTATTTTTTGAGAGGTTTCCAGAGACAAGGCCTTCTTTTCTTCGGTAGCCTCATAGGCCGATTACTGAGGCATGTATGCACATGTGAAGGAAGATGATGCCCAAGATGGAGGAGACTCTTTTTCCAGCGAGGATATCAAATGATGCACTGGAGTTGCTAGCCAATGTTGATGAGAATCCCTTCATTTTGGTCCTCTGTCCTTATGCAGGGTTGAATTAGCGAGGGTGTGCCAACATTATCTTCATAGCTGATGAGCCGCCATATGATAGAGGTAATATTACTGTTTTATTTAAATTTATTCTAACATTTTCTTTAACTTGTCTTTATTAAATTGTGTAATAAAATCCTCTAATTATTGTTGTGTACTTGTATATATTTTGCAGACATTGGCTCTTTTGATGGTGAGGAGATGCCCCCACCACCACCTGATCCAGGCGTGGATCCTCATGATGAGGATGAGGGAATGCTAGATATTGTCGAGGATCATTAGGAGGCTGGTCCAGATCAGAGACGTGCTCCTGCTGGTGCGCCGGTGCACGGTTGACGTCTTAGTGATGCTAAATACAGGATGGAGTTGGGCGACCAACTCATTGCATTGATTGTTGAGGCGAGCATCAGGCCCGCTGATTTCAGAGACATAGAGGCCAATGACAGGCTATTACGGATGTGGAGAGGCATGCCGCGTGACATGTACAGCCTGATGCGGCATGTCGTAGGAGTTACAACAAATTTTATGCGACCGACGAGGATTGTTGCACGTTACGATCGAGCCGCAGCACATGATGGACAGTCTGCAAGGCGCAGCGTACCATCATCTCATGATCATTCACAGCCTCGCGTCGCGCCAGATTTGCATGAGCCTCCACTAGCATCTACTAGCAGTCATCATGGAGATGAGGCTGGACCATCGGCCACTTGTACTAATATTGATGTTGTACTACCACCACCTGATCCATGACATTTATATTACATTTGTATATTTTTAACATTATTCAGTTATATATATATATATATATATATATATATATATATATATATATATATGGTCCATGTATTTTATGTTCATGTTGCAGTTGTACTTAAATTACATGTTGGTGATCATCATGATGTGTATATTGTTAGGTCATGTTAGATATGTTCATTTAATGTGTAGCTTGCAGATAGATGTGTATGTGATAGAATGAGATGTATATTTAACATGAGATTTATATTTTTATGTTTGTGTTATGCGATGATGTTAATAGATAATGTTAATTGTGTTTTGTTAACAGAATGATCATGATCACGATGATGCGATTAGCGATTTTGAATTGTGTTTAGTCAAATATGATATTTGTACGATGGTTATCATGAACGTGGTGTTTATTAATTTATTGGGGCATATTTTGGCATATTTTATTTTAAATGATCGGGATGAGCACACTTCTGCACCATTTAACCGTCTAAATTCTTTCATCGTCTAAATTCTTTCCTATCACAATCCCATTTCATCCTGTTTTGTTCGTACAATACGACCCACAGTTGTGACGCTTCATAATTGTAAAGAACGAATTTATTGATTGCTTCAATTTCTACATTCGCTGATGAAATCAAAACAACATTATATAGTACTTACAGATCAAAATATACATTATATCGAAGTTCAACATGAATATTAATTACTTTTTGTAAATTTGAAAAATTATAAGTCGCTTACTCTTTATCAAGCGCTTTTTTCCACTCGTTTGGAGCAACTCTCCTTCTCTTTTGTCTTCATCCATTTGATCGTCCCAAAACACCGCACCTAGTCTGTTGTCGATCTACTTTATATACTCACTGGCATAGTAGAAAGACTCATATGATATGTGCCCCTTTGCCATAGACCCCTCGGGTTTTGCCCTTTGTCGAGCAAAACCTTTCAATTTCTTCATGTACCTCTCTACGAAGAACATCCAATGACAAGAAACAACCCCAACTAATTCAACCTCATCTACCAGGTGGATTAGAGGATGAACCTATAAGTCCATGAAACTCGTCGGCAGTTCCTTCTCAAACATACAAACAATCTCAACTATCTCTTGACGCCACCATGGAATGCTAGCCACATGAATCTCCTTTGATGTGATCCAATGTACAAATGTAGATAATTTAGATATGGCACATCCTAGTTCTTGAGGGAATTCATGTTTCACACACCCATGCACAAACAAAGGATAATGACACTGCAAAGTTATAAACACGTGCAATAATATACAAAATTAGTTATGTTTTATGATCCCCACATGGGATAAAATTTATTAATATAACAAATAATAAAATCATGCTTTTTACATTATACGTGCTCTTAGAAGATTCAAATGGTCATGCGATTTCAACCCCGACAAATGGTCATCCATGGTGAAGCAGCGCCATAGTGAAGACTCGTATGAAGTTGGCACCCTCACATCCATTATAACTTCCTTTGCCAAAGATATATCATCTTTTTTAAAAATCCATGGGACATCACCTTCTTTGAAAAACCATGAATTAGAGGGACCATCGCCTGCCTCTGATCCCGTACTTTCTAATCTTCTTGGCCAATATTTATTTTTAGTTTTTGAAGTAATAAGATCTTTTCTAATAGCCAATGTGTCACTTTGTTTCGATGATATGTGCCTCCATAAAGAAGATGAAACTTTTTTAAATATATGCATGAGATCTAATAAGTGGGAAATCTTAAGATGCTCCCAATATGGGAGGTCATAAAAGATAGGTTTCCTTTTCATCCCAATGGGCAATTTCTCAACATAGGTGTTGAAGAAATCTGGATCATCGAACTTAGGCTCCCCATTTGAATCGAACATTTCTATGAACTCCTTCTCCTTCTCTCTCTCATATGCTCTAAGCCATTCAGCTGGTGTCATTATTGGAGGCCCTTGGGTTCTCTCTCTTTTACCATTGAAAGCGGATGCTACTCTTCTGTAAGGGTGTTGTTCTGGTAGGAATATCCTAGAGAAATCATACAGTAGCTTTCGTAGGTCCTTGGACCGTCTAGCTTTCAGAGAAGGTCCACAACATTTACATCCAAAATACCTTTTTGTTACAAGACCTGCGAGATTATATTTGTATACATTAATTAATATGCATGGCATGTTAAAGAATATCATGAAGATCAAAACAAATATTATTACAACGAATTAAATAACTAATATGTGAAAGAATATTGTTACATTTTATATAAACAAATCAATAAATTAAACATGTAATTTACCAGAGAAAATTCCTAAGCCTGGATAATCATGTATCGTGTAAGCACATATGCCATACAACGTAAAACTCCTCTCTGCTGCGATGGGTCTTGATACATCGTATACATTTATCCCATCCCATAATTCCCTCAATTCATCTACCAGTGGTTGTAAGTAGACATCCATATTCTTCACTTGTCTTCTACTAGGGACCATGAGAGCCAACATAAGATGTTCATTCTTCACGGAAAACCATGGGGGGATATTTTTATTGATCACTACTACAGGTCAAACAAAATAGTTGGTGTTCTGGAGGGAATACGGGTTGATGCCATCCATGGCTATGTTGAGTCGTAGACTTCGTACTTCATTCTTGAATTTTTTGGGCCATGTATCCTCTATATGCTTCATGGCTATTGAATCAGTTGGGATTCACATAACTCCCAACTCACCTCTGTGTGAGGCATGCCATCCCTTCAACATAGCTAATTCTTTGCAATGAAAGAGCCTTTGAATCCTTGGGATTACAGGCATGTGCCTCAATATCTTGAAAGGAGGACCAGTACGCGATTTACCCTTCTTTTTTTATTTATCATACCTGTCATGCCCACATTTTGGACACATATCTTTGTTTGCATATTCTCCTCTATATAGAATACAATCATTTGGACATGCATGATATGATATGTACTCAACACCCAACATTTTCAACAATTTATTTGCCTCTTCGCAGCTACCAGGCAAGACATTATCACTCGGAAGAACCTTATCTTTGAATAACCTGTAGTTGGTGATCATGGAAAAATATATTAATATTAAATGTACATTAATGTTGATATAATTATTAACGTTCATAAACGTTAACACTTGTAATGTTCATTGCATTGTACTGATTATATTTCAAATTTATATAAGGGGAGTACTTTATGGTAACTTACCTCAAAAGTTCCGAGAAACATGCATTCGACAAGCCAAACTTTTCTTTCAAGTTGTACAGTAACATTGTTGTCCCCAACTGGGTAGAATTTGACTGACCGCCAGGTCCAAAGAAAGGGGTGGTGGAAGCAAATTTGAGGCTTTCGAAAAAGGTGTCAGCGATATGAGCATCATCCCCTAGATGATCATAATTTTGGAATGCATCTAACAACATTGTCTCCATGGCAGTCGTATCTCTTAATTAATCATCCATACCAACCTCTATTTGATTGCCTCCATTGCCAGCTTGTGAAGAACTACTATTGTTGTAGTCATTCATAATTGGTGAATCTGAACGTAGCGGGAATTGAATTGGTGGTTGATTCAACCATTCTTGGTATCGTTCCCCTTTGATTTTTTCTCTTAATTAAGTCTTCTCTCAATTTGAAATTGTCGTGGGGTGCAATGGAAGATGGTAGGTAGGTTGTTCATCATCACTAGGATCCTAATAATTAAAAAAAAAAAATTGAATATGATTAGTAGAAAATATATGATATCAATTAGTAACCACGTTGACAATATTGCATGATTATAAATTGGTTTGACATTGAGATAATTACATATTAATCAATATATATACCAAACAATTATAATTATAATTACCATCATTGTCTCGGGATTGTGGCTAGAAGATGCAATATTGTTACAATTGGCAGGGTGAAGCGGTTGTTCATTTTCATCTACCAAATGCGCCTTGCGGTATGCAGCTCCTGATAAGAACTTCTGACATTTTGGAGCAGTTTGAATATTTTGTGCATCTGAACTCGATGTTGAATCTACATGAACCTGCAAATTTGTATACATTATAAATTTAATTAAGTTGTGCGTGATTGACTGCATGGATAAAAAAACATATACAAATTCAATTAGATAGTGAAAAAAAAAAACAAATCTGAAGTAAATATTACGTCTCCACATGGATAGGGAGAACTCCACGATGGACTTTGAGAAATATTATGGAATGAGTTGGATTTTGAAGAATTTTCCATTCCATATAATATATGATATTTTTTCCCTGCATTTGAGCAAAACAACAATAAATTTTGGTGCACAAACTTCAATTTCATTCTGGTTCGTAATGTACAGATAACCGCACCGGTGAGTTTTTTATTTTGTGCAACAGTGTCGTTTTATAAAATGACGCACAGGTGGGTTAAATTAAAGAACTCACCGGTAAACGAATAACCACAAATAAAAAAAGCGCAACCCTATTTTCTTTAAGTGAAAAAAAAGAGAGAGTAGTAAATTGAAAAATGGGCGGAAAAATATTTTCCAAATTCTAATTTCATAAAACATTTCTTTAAATACTAAACACTTTTCATTATTTCACTATTTTTGCAAAAGGTTTTAGCCAGAGATTTGCAGGATACATACCTGGAGCAAACAGAGCATGAGAGCACTATGGAGCAGGGAAATACGTTCGAATAGAAGTATTCAGACAATCAGAATTCCAAACCTTTGGTTAGTCAAACTCTGTACCATATAATTTAAAACGATGTGAGTAAATTTATTGTTTTTTTGTACTTTTTTCTGCAGTTTTTTTATGCAGTAAAATAAGAAATCGAAGTCTATTGTTTTTTTAACTTTTTTTCTGTAGTTTTCTTTATGAAGTAAAATTAAAAAAATAAAAGCTTATTGTTTTTTTAACTTTTTTTCTGCATTTTTTTTAACCTTTTCTACAGTTTTCAGAAACAAAAATAAAAAAGAAATCCATTTTTACAAACAAAACCCTAGATTCTTTTTGTTTCTGCCTTTTCTTCTCCTTCTTTCTTTTCAATTTAGATTTATAGGGTTTGTATAGTCATAAGATATCCAACCCATGGGACAACTTGCATATTCAGATCCCAATCCATGTTGGCCCTTGCGTCAATCTTAAAAAAATACATATTTTTTTTCATCGGTGCGCCCTGCGTAACAGAGCGCACCGATGCGCTCCGTTATAGCAGCGCATCGCGAAAGTACAGTGAAAATAAAAAATAAAAAATGTTTTTATCAGTGCACCATACGTAACATATGGCATCGGTACACTATTGTATTATGGCGCACCGCAAACGTGTTGTTTTGCAAAAAAAACCATTTTAGAAACAAACTGTACATTCTTTTTGTTTCTGCCCTTTCTTCTCCCACTTTTTGTGATTTCAGAATTAGGGCTTTTCAATTTATATTTATAGGATTTATTGCTAAATATAAGCCTAAGACATCCAACCAACAGGAGGACCTGCATATTCGGATCCCAATCCATGTTGGCCCTTGCGTCAATCTTAAAAAAATACAGACTTTTTTTCGTCTGTGCATCCTGCGTAACATAGCGCACTAGTGCACTCGGTTATAACAACGCATAGAAAAAGTATAGTGATATATATATATATATATATATATATATATATATATATATATATATATATATATATATATATATATATATATATATATATATATATATATATATATATATGTTTTTATCAATGTGCCATATGTAACATATGGCAGCAGTGCGCTATTTCATTATGGCACACCGCAAACGTGCTGTTTTGAAAAAAAAAACCATTTTAGAAAAAAACCCTACATTCTTTTTTGTTTCTGCCCTTTTTTCTCCCACTTTCTGTGATTTCAGAATTATGATTTTTCAATTTATATTTATAGGGTTTCTATTGCTAAATATAAGCCTAAGACATCCAACCAACGGGAGGACCTGCATAGTCTGATCCCAATCCATGTTGGCCCTTGTGTTAAAAAAAAAAAGTTGTCGGTGCGCCCTGTGCAGAATACGGCACCGGTGCGCTTTGTTCTCCCAACTCACCGCGCAAGTAATGTGATAAAAAAATTAGAAAAAAAATATTTTTTTTTAGTGCAACATTTGTAAAATATGCAACCGGTGTGCTATTTCATTATGGCGCACCGCGAATGTTCTGTTTCGAAAAAAAAAAAAAAAAAACTTTCAAAAGATACAAACCTTACATTCTTTTTGTTTCTCCCATTTCTTCTTCCTCTTTCTGTGATTTCAGAATTAGGGATTTTCAATTTAGATTTATAGGGTTTGTATTGCTAAATATAGACCTAAGACATCCAACCGATGGGACGATTAGCAGAGTTGGATCCCAATCCATGTGGGCCCTAGCATGAATTTAAAAAAAACATATTTTTTTATCGGTGCGCCTGGAGTACGTAGCGCACCGGGGCTCTTTATTTTATAAGTGCACCACACAATGTAATGTGATAAATTATTATTATTTTTTTTATCGGTGCGCCATATTTAAAATATGGCACTGATTTCTGCTAAAAAACTAACACTGGATAATTTTTATTATTTTATCATGGTTAACAGGTGCGGCCATTGACATGTAACACACCGGTGTTCCTTGTTGACATAGAGCACCGTACGGTCTATTATACTGTTATGGCTGTGCGTTTGGAAGAGAGACATGTACCGGCGTCGGTGCGTAAACTATGAATGGCGCATCGCTTTTTTGAGATTTTTTTTTTACTTGAAAATTTGACAATTTATTTATAAATATATTATTGAATGATATGGTACAGGTTTGATATTGTTAAAGAAATGAGTGACAAGAGATCAAGTAACAAAAATACTAATAACACATCAAGAAAAGCAAAAAAGGAAATTTCTTTGTAAATTTTTTACAAAAAAAATATTTTTGAACTATATGTAAGTTTAACTAATATGTATTGTTTACTGTGTATCATGCAGAGCCACAAAATGACGAAGCTCGATAAGATTATTTCTGATCTAGGACCAGAAGAGCGTAAAAGTTTGATGGAAAAAATGCAAAAGGATGAATCAGGTGAATGAAAAAATACTATTGATCCAATATGAGTTTCTTTTTTTAGTTTTCATTAATAATATAACTAAAATTATTAGATAACATGTGTGAAAAAATATATTAATTCACATCTGTTTAATGTTCTACATGGACCAAAAACTCAGAAATGGAATTTTGTTCTAAGAAAAGAAAAAAAATAGAACATGCAAATGAAAATGAATTGGTCCTTGGCTCATCTGAAGTGGTGCTGAAGGTTAACGAAAGGGGGAAAAGCTTTTAATTTTTTTTGAAGGATCTAGTGGAATGAATGTATAGACGTTCTTTTCACTTACAATACAAAAATCAATTCAATGATTCCAAGAACCAAATTTTATGTAAACTACAGGAAGAGTTTCCAGAGAATTGGTCAATGAGACATGTCAGACTTTTAATAACAAAAACGTACAACAACAAAAAAAAGGAATGAAAAAGTAATATTCCTTTAAATGTTTGTATAGAATTATTTATAAATATCACTTTTGTTATACTTACTTTTCATATATCAATATAAAAATTAAATAGTTTATTGTCATGTTACATTTTCACGAAGATTATGAAAATTTCAAAAGATGAACGAGCTGATATCATAAATATGCCAGTAGGAATGTCCAAAAAGATGTACAAGGAGATGGTCAAAGAAATGGACAAAATTGCATCGCTGGAGGAGCCATCTCAACAACAAGTTGCTTCAAATGTAATATGTAATCATTGATTTTTTTGATCATTAGGTAAAATAAATAAACAATTTAGCATTAAATATTAATTTTCAAGTATTTTTTTGTAGCAAAGAAAAGAAAAGAAAATGGAACCCATTCAGCACATAAAACAGGACGACAAGGAAGAAAATGATTGATATCTAAGTTTGTGAGTAATTGTTACTTCCTTATAACAACTTAACTAGATTTCATTTTTGTATTTTTTAAGTTGTTTTACAAAAATCATCATTGAATGTATTCAAACAGGTGCTAACATACAAAGAAGAACCATCAGAGGAATTGATTGAAATTGGGTTAAATATGGGTTGTGCATATATATTGGCATATCAGAACTTAATTGTGGAATTTGTAAGCATCTATCGATCTTGTTTTACTTAGCTCCATATATAATTAATAGAAAAAATAAATCTTTTATATTAAATCTATGATTTTTTATGGGGTATATAACTTGCAGGAAACAAAGTATGGCACTGTGCCAACAGATCAAATCTTGAAAGATGGCATGTTACATGGTTTTGAAAGAATGTGTATAGTTTATGAGTCATCAAATCTTGAAAGATGGCATGTTACATGGTTTTGAAAGAATGTGTATAGTTTATGAGTCAATTGTTGCATTGGTACGTCATTTCTTTTTGATTTACATTGATGTGTATTATTTAATATTGAAATTTTCATTATTCTCACCAATGTATATACACTCATTACAATTTATTTTTATGTTTGTAGATGGAAGGTGAAGAAGAAGAAAACAATCAACACCATGAACAAAACATTCTTGAAAATAACCCAATTCATGGAAGTAGCTCTAGCAGTGACAGCAGTTCAAGCGAAGAATGATGGTCACTATGTTTGGATATCAAAGCAAGGTGTTGTATTTTTTGAAAAATGTTTGTGAAATCAGACATTTTCTTTAATGTAATGGACATAGTGTCCCAATTGAAAGATAAAGGGATACCAATAACTGTCCCAGTTTGTATGAAAAAGAATGTCTTATTCATATATATATATATGATAAAAAATGTTTTAATTTATTCTATTACGTTCTCTATTGTTGTTATTGTGTTCTCCATTGTCGTTCTCAAATGCACTAATAAAAATTTAATTCATATGAATATTGTTATAAGATATATATGTGTCGAATTTTGATGAATAATGAATTTTAAAAAACCACAATAATTATAATATGATATAACAAATTAATCCAAACATCACATTCAAATGCATTAATAAAAATTTAATTAATATGAATATTGTTATAAGATGTGTCAACTTTTGATGAATAATGAATTTAAAACAATCACAATAATTGCACTGTCACATGTCGATGTTTCTAAAAAATAAAAAATGAAAACCGTTGCGTTTATTATTATACCGGTGTGCTTGTATTCTTAAGCGCACCGATGCATTTTTACGACCTATGTGCACCGCACAAATACCAAAACTAGTTAAAATTATCGAGGCATTTGTGTGGTACTGTGCTCCGGTGCGTTTATGTCTATATACGCATCGGTGATGTTTTACGACCTATGAGCACCGCACGAATACCAATACCAATTATAAATCTCAGTGTGTTTGTGTGATACTATGCACTGGGGTGTTTTTGTGTCTATACGCACCGGTGCATTTGGACGACCTATAGGCACCACACGAATACTGATACCAATTATAAATCTCGGTGCATTTGTGTGATACTACGCATTGGGGCGTTTATGTGTCTATACGCACCGATATATTTGTATGACATATTTGCACTGGACAAATACTGATACTAATTATAAATCTTGGTGCATTTGTGTGATACTGCGCACCTGTGCGTTTCTATAACTCTACGAACTAGCGCGTTGATACGACCTATGGGCACCACTCAAATCCCAAGACCAATTAGAACGACCTCATGCATTGTATCACCAACACTACACCCGATGTTGTTTTATACCTTAACGACCTGGTGCATTCTCCTTCGACCGCCCCGGGGCTCCGGCTATAGGTACGCACTAGTGCGTATAATCCTGATTAGCGCACCGATGAAAAAAACATCCGTAATAACCTCTGGCTGCCCATTTTTTTTTAGTTGTGTTGAATTTCTATTAAAAGCTCTGCCAAAACCTCTGTAACCATAAACGGATGTGGTAGCATATGTTTTTTTAACAATATTGGCCAATTTTATAACACTAAAAGCCTCCTTTATAACCTCTGCTAGAGGGTCTTTTGCTTGTAGTGAGACTGATTTCTAAGTCATTGAACTATATTTTCTTCTATTTTGTGAGCTGGTTGCATAACATTTGGTATCAGAGCTTTGCATTCTTTGGTTTTGCTGTTGCAAACAAGTCATCTTGGAATTTTTTCTATAAAGTTTTTTCTACCAAGGTTCACAATCTGAAAAAAAAAAACCCATTAGAGCCGAAATCCTGAGGAACTTTGTGTAAAATTTTCATATCTTCGTTCGTTATATTTTCGGAAATATGATCTAAGGAAGTTAGGGTTTTTGCAGGCTCCAAAATTTCATCTCAAACAAGTGACCGAGGGAAAATCTTCATAACTTTCATTTCAAACATCAAATTTAAATTCTGTAAAAAGTGGCCAAAAAAAACAGACTGTAGTTTCTTGTGTATTGATTTCAGATCTGAAAGTCAAAACAATGACACGTGGTACGCCGTACAAGTTCGCTCTGCTGAACCAATCCATAATTAGGTCATTGTGAGAGATAATGAATACCTTTTCCTTGAAGAATCCAAATTAGTCCTGACTTGTGGAATTAGAAAGAAGACTCATAGGGATACCACATGACTGAAGTTCAGATATTGGAGATTCGAAATTACAGAGTTACAACCATTTGAAGATCGATCTCCTAAAAGAAAGAAAAAGGCGTGTATTAAAAAAAAACAATTGCATAACTTTTGTTTGAAAAATCATTTTGAAGTGATTCCAAGGGAATATTGAAGCATTTTTATTAGTATTAGGTTCTATAGTGCCTCCCAAAAATAATTCCACACCCATTAAGCCCTCATAAATCTCTATTACGACGCATGAAGAGGAAGAAGTGCAACGTGATATATCAAAATTATGAGACCAACTGCAACAAATTTCGCTCTCACAAAAAGTAACCAAAAATGAAATGGAAGATATAATGGATGGTTTGAAGAAAGGAATGGAGGCTAATATGAATTGCGTAGACACTAATATGGATGGATTGGAAGCTAAGATCGATGGTATAGAAGAAAAAATGAAAGGCAACATGGAAGACATGAAGAATGATCTAAAAGAAGACATGGAAGGTTTGAAGGAATGTTTGATAAAGTTGCTACAAGAAATGATTCCTAATGGTGAAAAGCTAGTAGAGGAAATTCATGATGAGAACAAAATAAATGTTAATCATAATTTCATGGACTCTGATGTTGGATTGAAGACCCACCATATTACAAAGATCGATATGAGGAATTTTGATGGCAAGGATCCTGTAACATGGATACTACAAATGGAGCAATAATTTGATATCCATAATGTGCAAAACACGCAAAAGGTACACATTGAAAATTTATATTTATAACCCAATACATTTATTTGGTATCAATGGGCTTTATCTCGTAAACAAATTGCCACTTGGTCAATTTTTACGGAGGAAATGATACCACATTATGAGGATACAAAGGGAAATACCTTCTTTAGCCAATTGATAAATCTCAAACAAAAGGGTTCAATGGTGGAGAACATTGAGGACTTCCAAAATTGAATATAAGGGTAAAGGATATATTGTTTAACTAATTTTCAAGGTAACAATGGGTACGTAAATTATGGTAATAGTAGGTAAGTGCCACTCAAAACAACCATAAAATTTGGAATTATGATGAAATGAGTGATTTCCATTGGAATTATGGTGAAATGAACGATTTCCATGTGAAATTAGACCATTATTAGTCCCTGCCCAAAGGGCTTCAGGGACTATAGTAATCGGTTGGGAAATTTTACATTAAGCTCGCACAAAACCCAATGATTTTAGTCAAGAGAATGATTGTCAGGTGCTTTCGGTCAGGAGAACGAACATGCATATAGCCACTTGTCCCTTGGAAAACTTTATAATTTAGGAATTTCAAAGAAAACATATAGCCACTTGTCCTTGACAAACTTTATAATATAGGCATTTCAAAGCAATACATGTCAGTGAATGAATGTTGAAGTAATGTTAATATTATTTCACTTTGAAATTTTTTCAATCAAATACATGTTTTTATCCTAAGATTTCCGTGCCTCTTACCTCGAGAAGAGGCCAATAAGATGATAATTGTAAAAAACCTTGGTTAATTGTGAATTTGAAAATGAAAAAAATAATATAAAAATATTTGACTTCGATCCATGTATGGATTTTTTTTAAGGCTCAAAATTACTTTTGAGATCATATGTTATTTTCCTATGAGGTATGGGAAATATTTTAAGGTACCTGCATGGTTAAATTTAAATATAATGACAAATATTACTGTTATTGTATAATGGAGTATACCATTTATAATATATTTGAGGTGAGTATTAAGATCACCATCACTATGTGACTATCAATGACGTTATCTACATATAGATTAACATGAGTTTATAAAATATAGTTAATTTTTTTTTAATGAGCGTGTAAATAATTAATGAAATGAAAGAATTAGTGTCAAAAAAATTAGAATAATTGAAAGTATAAATGTATATTATATTTTATGTAATTTTTGAAGTATATCTTTAAATTGTAGGTTAGGAATAAGCCTAATCAAAACATGAAGATATATTTTCAAAACCACCATGAAATATTATCACCAAGTTGAAGATCGAAGAGAAAAAATCGAGTGAACAATTGTTACAAAACCTCTTTAATAAAGTGTGATAATTAAAATTATATATTGAAAGAGATTAACATGAGTTCATAAAATATAGTTAGGTTTTTTTAATGAGCGTGTAAATAATTAATGAAAGAATTAGTGTTAAAAAAATTAGAATAATTGAAAGTATAAATGTATATAATATTTTATGTAATTGTTGAAGTATATCTTTAAATTGTAGGTTAGGAATAAGCTTTATCAAAATGTGAAGAGAGATATTTTCAAAACCACCATGAAATATAATCACCAAGTTGAAGATCAAAGTGAAAAAACCCACTGAACAATAGGTAGAAAACCTCTTTAAGAAAGTGTGATAATTAAAATAAGAAATTGAAAGAGATTCAAGAGCACCTAAGAGAAAATGTACAAAATAGAGTGTTAAGCTTTTGATACAATAACAATCAAAATTTATAGAAACTTAAGAGACTAAAATGGGAGAAGGAGAAAATTATGTCTAACTTACCTTTATAGAGTAATGTCAATATTATCTAAAATTTTATGGTACATTGCCCTTCTTTTGCTAACATAACTATGAGTTTTGATAACCCAACATCCATAGGATGGAAAAAGAAAATTGCATGTATTAAGATAAAAAGGAAGCCTATATGTTGTAAGAAAAATAGATACTGGGTATAGATGTTACACATAAATGTAATTAGTATAGTGTCAAAAAAAAGAAAGAGAAATATTGAAGTTCAACAATAAATATTAACAATTATGATGCTAAAATAATGTCACTATGATGCTAATACAATGCAAATTATTTCAATATGGTCATAATAAAAATGTAAAAAAGATAATTACATCACTAAATCAATGCTATAATGACATGTAAATGAAATAATATGATGCTTAAAAGATACAACTGGATGCAACAATTTATAATTTGATGCCACTATGATGTTAATTAACCAAATTATGTTGCCAACATGACGCGAATGACATTGAAAATGCACAATAACTCCAAGGCAATGTAAAAGCATGCTTATTATACAAAATGGAATGTGGCTTTGGAAAGTTGTTTTTCAAATATTTTAGACAAAAATAAGACATAAATTTGAGTCAAATATTGTTATGTATCATAAATTTCATCACTAAAATGACACTTCAAGGAGCATATGTCAAAAAATATGACTCAAATCCAATGCAAAAGGCAATGTACAGATGCATCACATATTGCATTATTCAAAATTGGTTTTTGAAAGAAAAAGAATGATGCAATGTGATGTGGCATCACAAAATGCAACATAATAATCCTATATTGTAATAGTGTTGTTATTCCACATCCTATGTTGCTTCAAACTAGTCTTTATATCATAATACAATACAAAGACTTCTAGTTTGTATTCCACCTAGCCTTTCCATTTTTTGATAACCATGGTGGTGGGTTATCATGTTTTAGTTGAGATGGATTGCCGGATGGACTCGAAGCTGAGTGGGGTGGTCTCAGTATTATTCACAACTCCTAGGAATTTTGGGATGGGATACACGATAAAGCTTAAATGTGAATACCTTGACTGAGCCTAGGAATCCATTGACTAGTAATGGTAGGATACACGGTAAATCTCAGTGGTGTACCCTTGATTGGGCCTAGGAATCCCGGGTTGGGATACCCGGTAAAGCCCAAAGGGTGAAAACCTCATAGGCATAGGAATTCCTTGACCGATAACGGAAGGATACATGCTAAAGCCAAGAGGTTGAGATAGATAAACTCCTCACAGTTTAGGTGGAGAGATACATCGACATCCATGCTTGTGTTGGCCTACTGATCCGGTGTGGATTACGGTAAATCCCAATATTGTATGTTTATGGTTTATGTCCTAATGATATAGTGTTGATTATGGAAAGCCTAGTTTTATTGATGAGTGTGAGGTGGCATAGCCTTGGGAAGCCCTAGTTGAGTTTAGTTTTAAGTCCCACATTCATGCTTAGAATATGGCACGAGGGTGATTGGCTGAAAGAAATATTTGGTTAAGACAATCTATGGTCTAGTGGTTCGTGGAAGTCCCAAACCTAGTTGGACTTTGTATACATTAATATAAGGTTCTTTCTCCTTGATATTTCATGAGTAATATACTTGTATATATGTGGATTCAATCGCTGATGTATCCTTGATATTTCTGTTGCTATTTTGTTGGTTATAAGCATGTACTACGAAAATTGTGATGTATGGCTCTCATCATGTTTTGATTTTTAAATGAATGAGAAATGAATATATTACCTAATAGATGATAATGCAATTAGTGATATAAGACATCGATGCTTCTTAGCGATTCTCATATAAGTATGAGACCCCTATGCTTAGATCTATTGTTTAAACCTATAGAATGCATATTTGTGACATGTCTGATAAAATTCCTATCATGGCTAGTAGGGGTCCAGTCAAGTATTTGTTCATGTGATTTCATTTATATCATTATTCCGTTGTTATCTTTCATTTCTGGAAGTGTCATGGAGTTATGGGCAGTGACCTGAGCCCTGGGCCTGAAAAAGTGGCACAAGATTCGAGGTCACAAGCTCAGAACTACCTAGAAAAGTCCCCAGTCGCATGCATGCCCATGTTGTGGGAGCGACTAGAGGGTCCCAGTCGCACTTAGTTTGTCTCAGGGGATAGCCACCTGGAAATTTTGGATGGCTCCTGGGTGTATTGTAGTAGGGGCAGAAGGTTTGTGTAGTTGTGCGGTGTTGGTTCCACTTCCTTAAGGTGACCTATGAGGTTGAATCAGATCATAGTATCCTCTCGTCGCATGTTTACCCCAGTGGACTGGGTAGCTTGGGTAAATGTGAGAATAGGGTGTTACAATTTTTATAGGTTAGCCCTAATCCCCAAGCATAGCTCAATTCTATTTTTCCTTTAACATTGCGAAAAAACCCTAATACCTACCACCCTAATCATTAGAAAATGATATTGTACATTTTTATTGTATTTAAACCTATGACTTGGGAAAATTATCATTTTTATTGGAATATTTTTTTTTATATAAATATGAAAACAATATATACTTCATATTTTAGCTTGAGGTTTAAATATTTTTGTTAGAAAATATTGAGAGGGGGGTGAATCAATATCTTCAATTAAAATTTCAAATGCACTTTTTTCATATTTATAAGCGAATTTATTTGAAGGAATATGTGTATGTACATGCTTTTAGTGAAGGCAACACATGTATATGCAACTTATCTTCTTATAATTTCATCAAAATATAATTGTGTTTGAAGAGCAACAATGTATATAATAGAGTAAAAAATCAACACATCCAAAAATAACACATAGAGGCACTAAGATTTTTAATTGGAAACCCAATTTGGGAGGAAAACACCATTGTTGTTGTCTACTTTGTCTTCTTATTATTATAAATAATATTTACATCTTGCATTTGTGCAACCTTTTTCCAGTGCACATGCTCCTACTAGCTAGAGGCTACAACCTCTACTATTTTTTCCAACTGCTACCAGAAGGAATCTACTACTCCCTCATATTTTTTGTGATCCAAGCTTCACAATATTTCAAATTGGGACCACCTGCAACAACGTTGATTGAGTAGGCCGCTTTTCAAAATTTTCAGACTGGAACCAAAACCAACAATAAGCTAAATAGTTAAATCCCAAAATATCAATAACCTTAATCACTGATCAATCAAGCCAAATCTCAATATTAACCATATCAGACTCTCTACTCATCAACCAAGTTAATACCAAGCAAGACACTGTCAAATTCTTCACTTATAAACATTTTCAATACCAAGCCAAACATTGTCTAATACCAAGTAAGAATGTATACGTGAATGTAAGTAACTAAACCCACATATATACACACTTTATAGGAAAATAACAACGTATAGATCTTAAATCATTTTCATCAAACCCTGTCAACAAATAATTTATCGTAGTGACTTCAACAGGTTTTGATATTAATCAACCAATCAACTATAATGACCAGGATCAATTAATAAGAAGCTATATCAATCAAGGTACTTTTATTGAAAAGGTGTATGCGGCCATTAAGAACTAAATCCGCATATGTACGCACTATTCAGGAGAAAAATTTGCGTACATATCTAATTGAAATTAATCATTAAACATCTATATAAAAAATCAATCAAGTGCTCTAAACCAGGCTCTCCAAATTTACAACAACATCAATTCAACTCTCTAGCCTAACTTTCTCATGAACCATCAAGCAACAAGAAACTCAATCAATGCCAAAAAAATTCTTTGAACAAATACAATCATTGCAACTCATATATTTGCATAATGTGAACAACAACAATAACTATTTACAATCTCAAAAAATAGACAAGGATCTCAAATGACAAGCAACTTCAACAGAAGACGAGCAACACTATCTATCCTCTTCCCTTCATACAACCTCTGTCATTCGAAACTCTGTCAAAATCAAACACACACACACACACACACATTTCCATATATCTCTACATACACACTTTTATGCAAGATAATGAGTGTGACCCTAGTTGTACAAAAAACAAGTGAGTGACCAAAAAATCTATTTCATACAACCATTACACACCTCACTTTGATCTCATAAATTCAAACACATTAGATCTCTTCCAACACATATTCAGGTCAGTACTAAAGAAAAATTATACAGAAATCAAACCATTAGATCTACACTTGCAAACAAGTAACTTAGAAGATATGAATTCATACCAAGTAATAATGGTTTCTATCAGGTATCTATCTGACCTCTCATTAAATATTCAAATGTGAACCTCCTCCTTGCACCCTAGTGCACAATTGTTCAAAACAAATCACAATCAACTATGAATGAATGCACACATTACTGCTCAAACAACTCCTCCTTGTATAATCATTTTTCCATGCCAATACCACCAACGATTCCATGGGATTCATTGATGGTAATTGTTGACAGGATCAAACAGTCATTGTTGACTCAAAACCTTGAGATATTACCATGTAAAATTCTCATGTTTTTTTTTATTTTCCATGTGCAGGTTCATGTACATGGCTCTTGTTCTTGATACCCGTCTATGTATGTGAATTTATCTCAAAGAAGTAGCATATGGTTTTGAAAACTTCATATTCTTCAATATTCTTCGAAGTAAACTTATGACTAGGCTTCCAATACCTTCCTTATCCTCTACAATACCTGATCAAGCATTGAACAAATCTTTATAAACATAAAAAATCATCATCCGTCCATTAGCCTAACTAGGCTCATCAAATTTTCACTGAGATAAGAGTGTGACACAAACATGGTAACATAATATGATAAGTTGAGATCTAGGACCACACATTAGCCATAATGCCAATAATCCCCCCCTTTGGACTTGATCTCAACCTCCCAAAAAACACCTTTTCCTTTTTCTCCCCTTTGACATCGAGGGAAAAGGGCAGAACCACATTGAGATAAGTACTCCCATGACATTCCCAACGCCATAAGTCTGATTTGTTGGTGTTATGAACCAAAGATCGCAGCTACAAAAAATCAACACAGTGACCTGACCATGCTGCCCTTGAGCATATATTGATATGCAAGATAAGTACACGGATGTATGAAGAAAATGCATGATTGTATGTAGATGAATGATATGGTGATTGGTGACCAATGACTCTATGACTCTAAGTTTACATCAATTACTCAACGTAATAGGGCTATATCAATGACATACATTAGTTTTAAATTCAAGAGACCATACATTCATCAATGTTTACAATCACAAGTTTCTAATTTTAATGCACTATAATATAGGAAAATTAAGATACATGACTATGTAAAATACATGGAATCCATCAATAGTAACAATATGGCACATGGTTACTCTCCATAAGAAAGGATCTCAATAGAAACATATGTAGAGAAACATATAAGTGAAGATATTTTGTAGCATCATAAGCATCAATAGAGTATCATAATAACACTGATCATCAACTTGTCACATCATTTCATAGCAACAAACCAAGTAGCATGACATAGGGATAGTAACCTATATACCCTTCTTATCAATGAAGATTCCAACAAGCAATACACCAGACTAAAAAATTCTTGCAACAAACCGATGTCAGAGCTAAAATTCCAACAATTAGAGCATATGAGAAACTCCCCTTGATTCTATGCCATTCCTCCATGATCACAGAAAGTAATATGCGACTGTATGAGATAAGAACCACGTACATATGTGAACGTCATTCATAATAAGCACATATACAATGTAAAATGCTACCTTTTTCTTAGCCATTTCTCCCCCTGAGCTCATACTTCCCTGTTTTGCTAGAGAAAATAGTAAAGGGAAGAAGCATATATCATTCCTAACCGTTGGAGAATATATTTTTAAATGATCACAGGGAAGAAGTTTCATGAAAATATCTGCAACTTGTTCTCTTGAAGGAATGTATTCCAAATTTATTTTTCGCTCCAAGATTTTCTCTCTAAGAAAATGGTACTTTATTGGAATGTGTTTAGTCTTTAAATGCATAATTGGGGTTTTAGAAATACTAATGGAACTCGTGTTGTCAAAAAGAATAGGTATAGCTTATGGACAGTTGACTTGGATATCTTACAGTGTTTGAATCATTCAAAGTAGTAGAGTACAAGAAGCTGCAACTACAACATATTATGCTTCAACATTTGAGAAGGCTATAGAACTCTATTTTTTGTTGACCCAAGAGATTAAACATTGTTCCAAGAATAAGGCTCCTCCAGTAGTTCTTTTGTAATCGTCAATGTTACCGACCCAATTTGCATTAGTATAAGGTTGAAGTGTAAAATATGTGTTCTTTGGATATCATATTCCAAGATCTTGAGTGCGCTGCAAATACTTGAATATTCTTTTGATAGATTTGAGATGAGTCTCTTTAGGATTTGCTTGGAATCATCCCACTATTCCAACTGCATGCATAATATCTGGTCTGGTACCTGTAAGACAGAGTAAACTACCAATCATAGACCTATATTTTGATTAATAGTTGGGGTGTCATCATCTTGGATGAGACTACATATTGCTACCATAGGTCTGCAAACAAGTTTACAATCTTCTAATCTATATTTCTTCATGATCTCCTTGAGATATTTATATTGAGAAAGAAAAATACCTTCCTTAGTTTAATGTACCTCTAAACCAAGAAATTTTTTTAGCTCACCAAGTAGATTCATTTCAAATTATTTTTGCATGGTTGAAGCAAACCCTTCACTCATTGAATCAACATTACTCCCAAATATGATGTCATCAACATAAACCACTACTACCAGATTTTTTCTTTGTCTAATTTGATATATAAATTACTATCTACATAACTTTTCTTGAACCCATGTTGTTGAAGATATTTATCAAGGCGATAATACAAAGATTGGGGAGCTTGTTTTAACCCATATAAAGCATTTTTGAGTTTGAAAACAAGATTCTTATCATTAAAAAGTATAAAACCCTCGAGTTTTTATATGTAGACCTCTTCTTCTAGATCCCCATTTAAAAATACAGATTTAACATCCATCTAATATACTTTAAAAATGCAAAAGATGACAAATGCTAGGAACATTCTAATGGCTTCAAGACAAGCTATTGGTGCAAATGTTTTTTCAAACTCTATTCCTTCCTATTGAGCATATATTTTGTAGACAAGGCATGTTGTATTCCTAACTACTTCTCCATTTTCATTTAATTTTTTCTTAAACACCCATTTGGTCCCAATTACATTTTTATTTTGTGGCCTTGGAACCAATTCCCATGTATGATTATTTTCTATTTGGTTAATTTCATCATTCATTTCCTTAATCCAAAATTCATCTTTGCTTGCTTGATACACATTTTTAGGTTCAATAGTAGATAGCAAAGCTAAGAGACTAGATGGTCCAATAAATTTTCTTCTAGTTTGTATTCCAACCTCTTTATCACCTAGAATTTGGATTTTAGGATGATTTTTCTGCACATACCTGGATGGGGTCTTTTCTGGCACACTTACTTCTTAATTTTCTTCTTCTAATGCCTCACTTTCTTATTCGACCACAATTTATTTGCTCTCAGTGGTAAATTGTTCATCATCATATTGTATTTTTCTTTTGGGGCACACAAATACTTCATCAACTACTATATCTCTACATTCAACAATATTACAAAGTCTCTTATTGTAATATTTGTACCATTTACTTCCAGAGAAATATATATTTGGCATGTCACAAAAAAATCCCTCCTTGCATAGTTTCTATAGTTGAATGAAACTGAGAAGTCTCAACCTCTTGTGCCATAGCCAACATTCTTTCATTTTTCTCAAGTAGCAGTGTTCGTTGTCACCTTCTAAGATGTATACATTATCTGGAGTTTTAGTTCTTTTGATTACTATCCTTCTAGTGCCCAACTATTTTACCAAACAATTTTTAGATATGAAAATAACTTCATGCCCTTGATTGCACATTTGACTGACACTCAACAAGTTATGTTTTAATCCATCTATAAATAATACATTCTCATGTTTGGTTTTATCCTTTAAAAGTTCAAGCCCTTTTCCTTTAATAGTAGTAGTATGATTTTTTACCAAAGGAGACATTCTTTTATTTCTTAACTTCATTAAAAGAAACAAGTTTATCTTTGTCACCTATCATGTGTTTCGAGTAGCCATTGCCAATATAGCACATATTCTCTTGATCTTGTGCATATAAAGATAAGCCACATATTTATGAAGAAGGAGTCTTTCTTTTCCAAATTTTAGGAGGCTCTTTTTTTTCTTCATGTTGATAAGAGGGAATCAACCTGCGTCTGCACACATTCTCTTCATGCCCAAATTTATTTCATATAGTACATTCAAATTCATTCATAAGAGGAGAGAAACAATTATTGGAAGACTTCCTTGATTTTTTTAAATTATATTGAGTTCTTGCTTCTCTAGTCTTGATAGTTTCATAAGCTACACAACGAATTACCTTGTGACCAAATTTATGACAAGTAAAACATTTACCATTGAAGTAAGAGTACATATGAGTGAATAACCTTCTCGAATATCTCGACTCTTGATTATGGAAGGGGGCCTTTCTTTTCTTGGTTGCCTCAATTGTGTATAGCTTAATCCTTCCTTCTTTTGTTGAGGCTTGCTATCATGAAAATTTCCTTCCTTTACAATATTGGCGTAATTAGTAGAATTCGTTTCAGAAGATATCATAGAGTCTAATGCTTTTCATTTTGATTTGCATGATATCCAAATCCTGTCTTGATTAATGGAGAACATTGAACTTTAATGATTTCTTCTAATGTTTCAAATCCTTTTTCAAATATGAGATTTAGATTCAAATGTACCTTTTTTTCTCAAGTTCTTTTCTTTACCCCACAATTTCAAATTCTAAATTTTCATAGTGCTTTTATTTCTCTTGAAATTATTTCCTCAGAACATCCTCTACTCTTTTAGACTCCTCTAGAAAAACTTTTAATTGAGTCATTTCATCAACCAAGCTACTAATTTTTTTTTCTTGATTTTTGTTGATATTGCTAAGTCTATCAATATCTTTTAATGCATCCATTATATCATCACATCTGCCTAATTCACTTGGAAATTGATCTTCAAAGGCCATAAGTATTTTATATTCTTGGTTAGATTCAAAGTCAACATCCTCATCATCAGAAGAACATTCACTATGTTCATGAATATAAAAGATATTATTTTTTCATGAAATTCCTTTTAACATTCTTCTTAGATGCGTTCTTTCCTTTGGAAATATTCTCTCTGTATGGACATTTAGCAACATAGTATCCCACCCTTCCACAAGAAAAGAATTTAAATGGGAGCTTACCTTTGAATTTTCCAGTACCTGTTTGCAGCGTCTTGACAAAGTTTCCCTCTTCCTCATATGAGATGAAACCATCATCATCTATTCCATGCTTTTGTTTACCTTTTCTTGTAGCTTTGAAGGCAACTTATCTCATTTCTAATGTATTCCCTTTTGTTTGCATTTCGTAGGTAGTCAAAATACCATGGAGGATTTCCAGAGAAAGTCGATTCAAGTCATGAATTTCCTCAATGGTTGACACTTTGGCATTAAACTTAGGAGTTAGCGATCTTAATACATTTTCAACAATAGTAGGATCCTCAATATTGTCCCCGAGGCCCTTCATAGTGTTTACAACTTTGTTGAATCTACAGAAAAAGTTTGCAATGATTTCATCATCATGCATTTTAAGAGACTCATATTTAATTCTATATGATTGCAGTTTAACATTGTTTACCTTAGTATCACCTTCATAGCTCTGGACCATCTTGTCCAAATTACGTTTGTGGTGTCAAGTTGCGTTACTTTCACGAATTTAGATTCAACAAGTCCTCCCAAGTTAGCATTTACTTATTTTGCATTGATTTCATATTGTCTCTTCCCTACATAATTTGTGGGAATGAAGCCTAGATATTGATATCGACTTTCAACAATTTCCCAAACATCAATTCCTGGAGGTTGCAAATATGGTCTCATTTTGACCTTCCAAAACATGAAGCGTGTTCCATTAAACAATGGTGGCTTGGTAGAGAAAACTCCATTCTGGATGCTCATTGTGTTGGACCTCCCTTTTAGCAATCAAGCTACTTTTGAAGGGCCTAGCTTTGATACCGAATTTCAGAAAATATTTTTTGGGGGGGGGGGGGGGGCGGGGGGCGGGGGTGAATCAACGTTTTATTTCAATTAAAATTTCAAATTCACCTTCTGAGATTTATACACGAATTTATTTGAAGTAATATGCATATGTACACACTTTTAGTGAAGACAACACATGTATATGTAGATTACTTATCTTTTAAAATTTTCATAAATATTTAATTGGGTTAGAAGAGTAACAATGTATGTAAAAAAGTAAAAAATAAACACATCCACAAATAAGACAAAGAGGCACCGGGATTTTTAGGTGGAAACCCAATTTGGGAGAAAACCACCACTGCTATTGTCTTCTTCATCTCCTTATTATTATAAAGGATATTTACATATGGCACTGGTGTAGGATTTTTCCAGTGCATAGGCTCCTACCTTATAGAGGCTACAACCTCTACTATGTTTTCCAACTACTACTCCCTTATATTTATTGTGATCCATGTTTCACAATCTTTCAAATTAGGACAACCTGCAACAACACTAATCTAGTAGGCCTCTTTTAATATGTTTCATATTGGACCCACAACCAACAATAAGATGAATAACTGAATCCAAAAATATCAATAACCTTAATCATTGATCAACCAAGACAAATCTAAACATTTACCATATTAACTCTCTGCTCATCAACCAAGTCAATACCAAGCTAGAAACTATCAAATTCTTAAGTTATCAACACTATCAATACCAAGTAAGAATGTATACATGACTATCATTAAATACACCCGCGTATATACATGATTTCTATGCAAAACAACATTGTACAAATCTTAAATAATTTTCATCAAACCCTTCCAGCAAATCATTTATCATAGTGACTTCATCAAGCTTTGATATTCATCAACTAGTTAGCAGAAATGACCAAGATCAATCAACAAGAAACTACATCAATCAAGGTACTTTTACTCATAATATGTACGCGGCTATTAAGAACTAGATACATGTATGTACGTGTTATTCAGGAGAAAAAGTTGCGTGCAGATCTCAAAAAGATTAATCATTAAACATCTGTAGCAAAAATCAATCAAGAGATATAAACTAGACTCTCCATATTTACAACAACATCAATTCAATTCTCTACCCTACATTTCTCACGAACCATCAAGCAACAAAAAACTCAATCAATGCCAAAAACTTTCTTTAACTAAATAAAATCACTGCAACTCATATCTCTGCATATTGTGAACAACAATAATAACTATATACAATCTCAACAATCTCAACAAATAGAGAAGGATCTCAAAGGAAAAGCAACTTCAATAAAATACTAGTAGCAGTAAACTCAAAGTAGTATCATAAATATACAACCATGAAGACCAAGGAAAAACAAAAACATTATTCACATAAGATTTGGAAGTCTTTGTCCTTTGCCCTGCATACAACCCATGTCATTCAAAACTCTGTCAATGTCACATACACATTGCCATAAATCTCTGCATACACATTTTTCTGCAAGATAATGAGTGTGACCCTAGTCCTAAGACATAAAAGTGAGTGACCACAAAATTTGTTTCATACAACCACTACATACACACATCACTTTGATCTCATAAGTTAAAACACATTATGTCTCTACCAACACATATTTAGATCAGTATTGAGGCAAACTTGTACATAAATCAAACCATTAGATCTACTCTTGCAAAAAAATAACTTAGTGTATAAGAGGCCAGACCAAGTAATAATGGTTTCTATCATATCTTTATATAGCATCTCATTAAATATTCATATCTGAACCTCCTCCTTGCACCTTCGTGCACACATGTTCACAACAAATCACAAGAAACTCTAAATGAATTTACACACTACTGCTCAAACTCCTTCTCCTTTTATAACACTTTTTCCTTGCCAATACCACCAACAATTCCATGGGATTCATTCACAATAATTGTTGATGGGATCAAATAGTCGTTGTCGACACAAAACCTTGGGATATTACCATGGAAAAAGATCATAATTTTTTTATTTTCCATGTGTAGGGCCATGTACACAACTCTTGTTCTTGATATCTACGTATGTATGTGACTTTATGTCATAGAAGTAGTGTATGGTTTTTCAAACTTCAAATTCTTCAATCTTCTTCAAAGTAAACTTGAGACTAGGCTTCTAATACCTTCCTCATCCTCTGTAATACCTGATCAAGCATTCATATTATCTACAACAGTTCAACAAATATTTGTAGACACACAAATTCATCATCTATCCATTAGCCTAACTAGGATCATCAATTATGCACTAAGACAAGAGTGTAACATAATCATGGTAACAGAATATGACAAGTTGACATCAAGGACAACACATTAGCCATAATGCCAATAATTTTAACAATATCGAACTCTCTTTTAAATAATTTCAATACATTAGCCATAATGCCAACACTTTCTCAATGTTAAATAATTTCAATCTTTATATATATATATATATATATATATATCTATATATGTCCTCTTGATATATATATATATATATGTTGTGCCTCGGGAATTGAGGTGAGGGTTTTCCACCCAATCAGTCCTCTTGATATATATATATATATATATGTTGTGCCTCGGGAATTGAGGTGAGGGTTTTCCACCCAATCAGTCCTCTTGATAGCTAGTATATTAATCAGAGGTAGATGGGAAGCATGTGTTCCAGTGTGAAGATCCACACCATTGAAGAGTGGTAATTATTGGTTGTAAAGATTCTCATATCGCTCATTGGTTTTTTGTACTAGTGGATAGGTTGTTGGCATGTCCTACGACAATTGAGGAATCTGAGTATAATGGCATGGAGGTTGTGTGATAGGTTATATGGTCGTGCGTTGAAGGAGAAAAATAATTATGAGGGTAAGGCTCTTTGTATTAGCTCAGTGGTAGAAAAAGGAATCCTGCAAAGAACGTGCCCGTAACTCCCTAAAGAGCAAGAGCCCTAGTGCGAGGATTTCTGGAAATTTGACATTGAGCTACACTGTGGGAGATTGGCAAAGGAGAAGACAAAATTCAAACTCGAAGTGGTATCTTTGGATTCAACCTCTAAATTTTTGAGGGTTATCCACACCTAGTACAAAATTCTTCGCCTGATGGTTACATTTGTGATTTTAGTATATAGGTTACATTTGTGATTTCAGTATATAGGTTACATTTGTGTGTTGGAGAAGAGTGGTTGCTCGACAAGGTGTGTTGGGGATTGCCTATTTTGTTTGAAATTTAGAAGCTAAGAAGTCTAGTGATTGGTTGGAAGGTGGTGAGTCATTACATTAGATGCTTGAGTGTTATGTGTGCTTTGGCTTCAGGTTGTGCATGGGTCTAGAATTTTAAGAAAAAAGAGAAGCTTGTTTGGATAGCTACTTATGTGGCCTTGGCAGCCCAAGATTCCCTTGCATCTAGGAAAAGTTCCATACAAATTTTGTGGTGAGGTTGATGGGTTTCAGTTTCTTAGGGGTTGGTTGGCTAGTTGTGCAACAAATGTTTTATTACACAACTCGGTCGTCTCTATGTTGGTTAGAGGAAGTCTCTTTGGTAAGGGGTTGTTGAAATGGGGGTATTTGAAATTGGTGGTCCTAAGGGTGATGGAGGGGCATACCATATTGTCTTGTTGGTCGTGTTGGTGTAGTAGGGTTGTTCCCTTTCTTGATCAAGAGGTCAAGCGAGAGGTGTTGACTATGCACCCTCAGTGTCGTTGGGTGTGCCATGAGATGGAGGCGAGGGGCATCCATGTGAAACAACAATATAATGATAAGGGGAAAGGAGAAACTGCCAACCCACCTGTCTCTGAACATTTTCCCTCAGCGATGAACACTCCCTTATTGATAGATAGTGGTAACATCGAGTCGACAGCTAAGTAGCTCCCTAGATTAGCTCAATCGAGCCCGAAAAGACAATCACAATCATATTCTAGATTTCATGAACCATATTCAGCAGAACTTGTGGGAGATGCATGATAGATTGGTTAGTGTATGGAGAGGGAAGTGACGCATTCAGGAAGGGCTTGATTGTAGTACATAAACCAGACTTGCTCACATGGAAGGGCATGTGCATTGTGGATTCAATTCTCCGCTATCCCTTGGCTCGGGTCCAGATCACCTTCTCCTGGTAATATCTGATGATGTTTGATGTTAGTAGGTTGTATCTTGGTCTTACTGGTTTTTTTGATACTTTTTGTCTATTAGCTTATGTAAATCGATGTCATTTAAAAACTTTATTTTATATCTAAACATGCATCTATTGGTCAATACATATAATAAGAGTGAGATCAATAAAATTTTAAAAAATATTACTAGAAAATGTATTTTCTAAATTAATATAAACTCTTGATTATATATATATATATATATATATATATATATATATGATTCACTAATCTAAAACCTTGAATTGAATCCCTTATATCTAATTAATCCATATATATTAATTATAATAATATTAATTAAAAAGAAAAAATAAACTCACAATAAGAATTCAAGTTTTTTATTTACTAATAACATGTATTTAGTAAAAAATAAAATTATATTGCAAATTTTAAAAAAACTTATATTCCAATTTTTTCATAATCAAAAGAAATAAATTAAATTGAAAATTTGTACACTTATGTGCTATTTTTTTTTTCACAACTAGTTATAGGCATCTAATAAGAAACACTCGTCCAACTTATTTAAATGCAAGGCTATAAATTGGTTTTAAAATGGAGGAGGCAAAATAAAATGACATGGCAAGGCTATCAATTGGCTTTAAAATGGAGGAGGTAAAAGAAAATGGCATGGCAAGGCTATTAATTGGTTTTAAAATGGAGTTAAAAAAGTAAATGACACGGTCAACTATAAATAAAAAAGATGGAGGTGTCTTTAATGTTATTTTATATAAAAGTTTTTTGATTTAATTTGTTTAAAATTTAGTAGAAATTTATTGAAATCATAAGTTTGATGAGTAAACTTTGTGTAATTGAAATGTCTTAGAAGTTTTTTACGGTGTTGAATTTATATATAATAAAAAAACCAGTTTAAATAACATAAATCAAAATTTCATCTCAAAATTATCAGAAAATCCACCAAAAACCAAAAAATAACATTCAAAACTACTCAAAAAATTATATGCAAATGTGAAATGTAAATCAAACTTTTAAACATCATGAACCAAATGAAACCATGTTTTTATTTAATAATAATATTTCATGTTTTGCAAAATTTATTTATTTTAAATTAATAATAATTTAAAAATTTATAGCTTTTTTTCTAAATAATAAAATTTAAATAATGTAAAAAAAACAAATTTTAAATCATTAATTTATATGATATTATCAATCATTAATCGTAATTTTATTTTTTTATAGTGTTTTTTTTAAATAATAGATTTTAAATAATGTCTAAAACAAATTTTAAATCATTAATTTATATTACATTATCAATATAATTATAATAACATTTTAATCCAAAATATATTTAGTTTTTATTAAAAATAAAATATAAATTTATAATATTAAATTATAAAGTTAAGTAATATAATATAGATAATAATTAATAATAATAATATAATAACATGATTATTTTTAAATTATTTTCTATTTCTTGAGTTCATATCGTACTTCGTATAGTCTAACTTAAATTTAATAATGATAATAGTTTACATGTACGTTAGTTTTATATCCGTTGATATAATAAATTTGGTGTTGATTTTCAAATTGGTAATAATTGCAGATAACTGAAAGACCAGACAGTCATTATTAATCCATTTTAAATTATAATAAAATAAAGAATTCAAATCGTTACGGGTATAAATGTATGTGCTTTATTTTGAAAGTCATGAAAGAGAATGTTATTTTTAATTATTTTTGAAAATGATTGTGCGTTTGTGGAGTAAAGTTAATTATTATTCTCTCAATATCTTGACTTGAGGTTTGTTTGATAGGAAAATGTTTTTTGATACTCAAGTTGGGTGATTAAAAAATATTAATTTTTTAAAGTTTGAAAAAAATGCAAGAAATTTTTTAAGAAAAATAATTATGTTGATTTTTTTATTGATTTCGATTTTAAAAATATTAATTTTTTAAAGTTTGAAAAAAAATGTAAGGAATTTTCTTAGAAAAATATTTATGTTGACTTGAGGTTTGTTTGATACGAAAATGATTTTTTGATACTCAAGTTGGGTGATTAAAAAATATTAATTTTTTAAAGTTTGAAAAAATGTAAGAAATTTTTTTAAGAAAAATAATTATGTTGATTTTGATTTAAAAAATATTAATTTTTTAAAGTTTGAAAAAAATATAAGGAAATTTTTTTGAAAAATATTTATGTTGATTTGTTTTATTGATTTTGATTTGGGTTGGTATATTTTATATGAAGAATATGTGTATATTATTGATATTGTTAACATTTATCATGTTATTATAGGTGAGGAGGATTATATTTTTTTTTTCAAATTATCTAAAATAATTTTAATTAACCTAAAGTGTTTAAAATATTGTTTAATAATAATTCATTGAAATATGAAACATAGAAATATGGGAGAAAAATTAACTTTTTTTAAAGGGAAAACAAATACATATTAATAATATGAATTTTAATTATGAAAATTTATACAACCAAATATACTTGACTTTGTAAACACCAATAAATTTAATTAAAAATAAATAAATGTTTATTATAAATATATATTAATATAAATATTTTGATTTTTCTAAACTAAAATTTACAATTTTTTTATATATTAAATATGAAATATCATAATAATAATGATTGATGATAATAATGATGATTAACGTTCACTAAGACCAATGTGGTCTATCGAAAGAAGGGAAAGAAGCACTCCAAGATTGCTACAGTTGGGTTGGCTTAATAAGTCAAGAAGATTGGAGGTGTGGTTGATGATAGGGAATTGGGAGCGAATGTGGGCAAGGGTCAAGAAGTCTAAAGGAAGTGATTTTCATCTTCCACCTTCTTAGTATCACAAATCTGACAGATTCGGTTGTCCCAAGGAGTCTTGGGAGTACGCCATCGCCCGATCTCACTCCTAAGCTCATGAGAATTAGTTATTATCCTAGCGATGTTCATTTTCTTCTTAGTGCTGGTCAACATAGAGAGATAATTCTGGTTATCAAGGGTGGGGTTGATCACGTCCTTATAGTATCTTAGATTCCTTTTACCCTCCATCTCCTTATCATCCAACATCTTGCCCTTAAATTTGGATGTAATAGTATCTTTGATACTCTCCTTGCTCCCCGTGATGATCTCCTCCTTAATCCCCCAAAGGTTGAGCCAAGACTGGGCATGCTTATGCCACCCGTGCTTGAGGCGCAGGTGGGGGTTTTGACTAAAGTTAGAAGCAATTTTTGGGAGCCTCTTGGATTCCATGTTGTAAACCTTATTCTTATAAATCAAATATCTAAACATAGTCATACTCTCAATGGGGGACATGCCAACTTCGATCAAGAGGATAGGATAGGGAGTGTTTCCCTTCATTTTTACGTTATAGCTTATGAATTTCTTTTGGATCATCTCAATCTTGCTCCACGACTCTTTAGAGATACTGCAACCACAAAATTCACATCCAAAGTCATTACCCAATACCCAATCTAGTTGAGTTGATGAGGAAAATCAATACCCAAATATTTATAAGAAGAAACCTGCTCTAGACTATGATATTCATAGATGAAACTACCTTGGGTGATCTTTTTGGATTTAATGATCGTGACTTTAGTCTTGTCGGTATTAACTATCATACCCCTCTTATAGAAGTAGACATGAAGAGTCTTAAGTTGCTTGTCTATGTCAACATGGCTTTTTGCAAGAAGAATGATATCATCGACATAAAGGAGAAGAGTAATGATTATACTAGCGAGCTCAGTGCCCTTACAACCCACAGTTTCCAGTCCTCTTCTAGCTTGTCGATGTAAATACCAAAAATGGTAGGGGATAGGGGAAACCCTTGCTTAACCCCGATATTGAATTTAATATCTTTAGACCACCCTTCGTTGGTCTTAAGCTTGGAAATGACAGTCTCGTAGAGGCGGATTATAACAATCCTCAATTCAGGAGGAACAATGATCTCTTCAAGTATCTCCCAGAGCTTAACTCGAGGGACAGTGTCAAAAGCTTTTCTAAAGTCCACAAAACAACATAAGAGATCAGTTCTACTATTGCAACATTCCTCTACAATGATCCTGAGAGTGACAAGGTTGTCGATAGTCAGGTGATGTCTCCTAAAACCAGCTTGCCCCTTAGCCCTTTTTCCATGGTTCTCAAGCCAAATAATAAGGATGGCAGTGACCGAAGCTAGGGTTCAGGCTTATTTTGAAGATGTTCTATGGTGATTTGGATCTCTATATAAGATTTGTTTGAAGTGATCTGGGTTTGAGGCGTGAGACCTTTCATTTTTTTAGGGCAAAGTTTGATTGTGTAGAAAATTTCTTTCTTTTTGAAGGGATATGTCGAGTTGGTCTAAGTTCTGCATGGTTACAAGATCCACCCCCATCAAGCCATCATTTTCTAATTTTGGTTCCTACTGGAGGCGAGGAGGGTGACTGGTCCTTTTGGTGTAGGAGGTCCATTACAAGATCCAGTCAAATTGAGTTTATTTTCGAGGTTTTTATGGAATTGAATGCCTCTATTTTTGTTTCAAGTCTTTGGTTGGGTCATTGAGGTCTGAATCCCTCTCATTATATATTCAGGCTCGTATGTGCAGATATATGGGCTTTTCTTTTTCTTACAGAGTTACGCCTCCTTAGTATATGCATATCCTCTCGGAAATAAGCATATTTGTAGAAGATCCCTCCAAATCCCACTTCCATGGTGATGATAGAAAACTCATAAAGGCGGAAGTCCATGTAACAGTTTTAAATTTTTGTTAAAACACTCAGTGGAAAATATATACCATTCTAGGTTCATGTAGAAGCGAAGACGAATGATTTAAAATGGATCTTGGAACGTCTTTGAATTCCTGTAATCTTTTAGTGTCTTATTTATGAGAGAAAATAGTTGTTGGATTCCTGCTAGCCGAGTGAATACAATATCTCCAGGAATTCGTTTAGGTTTTTAGCCTTTAGACTGTGCAAGGGAGCAATAGGTTCTATAGAGCCTTCTACTTCAACTTCATAAAAGGATGTTGCGTGAGGTAAAGAGCCCATCTCAATGGTCCAATATGAAGCTCTTCTAGGACCACACATTGTAGAGAAGATGGGGGAAATGACTGCTTCGGAAATAAACAATGCAAAGTTAAGACATTTCTTCACATTCATACAAGCTAGTAGGGCTATTATATGCAGATTCAACGGATTATGCACAAATTCAAAAGCATTGCATCAGTGGATCTTCACAACCTGAACAAAAAATTGTGATATTTATTTATGTTCCAAAGGATTTTTTAATGTATAGTTTGATTCCCAAGAAGATTATGACACATGTATGGCAGATGGGCCTTATTTTTTAGGAAGAGTGGGGCTCTTCCTCACTCCATGTTTTCTAGAGTTTGATCCCTCTAACATGACTATAACAAAAATTATAGTTTGGGTTAGGTTGCCAAATCTCCCTCTTCCTTTTTAATATCAATAGGCCATTGAGGACATTGGGAATACTCTAGGAAAGTTTGTAAAGATGGATAACGAATTATTACTACAAGGATTATTTACCTTTACTCTTATATGTGTCTGAGTAAAGGTCTACCAAATCATATTTTGTTGAATCATAATCTTTTTGATGGCTCCAAACATTAAATTATGAAAACATGACCTTTAATGTCATTCATGTTTTCTAACAGGCCATCGGTAGGATTAATCCCCACATGTAAAATAACTTTCAAAAAAGAAAAAGCGATAGGGTTTGTAAATCCAAAAGCTCGCAGTCATACGAACCTATTTTTCCAGAGTATGAGGAAGAGGAGATCAAGGAAGACCCCCCCTCAAAAAATGATATGAACACCTAGAATCTAGTTTCAAATTCACAACATATGCAAAAATCACAAGATATAGAGAAAAATCATGGTCTTGGTGAACAAGGAACAATGGCATTTAAAGTTTATGGGATAGCAGGAACAAAACGAGCACATGTGTAAGATTCTGATAAAAAACAACCCCAAATGAGCACACGTGTAAGATTATGATAAAGACCAACCCCTTGTGGTGAATGTAACATAGTTGACAATAATACTCATAGATACATCATGAAGAGATTGGTAGAAAATGCAAAGAAAAAAAAAAGAATAATAAATTAAATAATTTTTATAACTCTTAATTTCTTAATTATTGTATTTTATTTTTTGGATTGAAAAAGAGTTTATTTGTCTTAAAAGACAATGGTCTTTCTCTTCCCAAAGCATCTACAAAATTTATTTTAGTTTCTTTACATTAATATTTCTCGCTTAAAAAAAATGTTGTTAAGTTGTACATCCACATTATCAAAAAAATAAAATAAAATTTGTCTTTCTCTCAATAACACAAGCCCTGCATAAAAAAATTTGAGACACTGTGATTAAATGATAATGCTAATCTTATATGATTAGGATATTAATACGTTGATGGTACAATTTCAATTTACCAATTTACATAAAATTTATTTATTATAATGTAATTGTTTTATGTTCACGATTTTACAATATTAAACATTTATAATATGATTTATTAGTTTATATCAAATTTATTTATTATAATATAATCTTTTTAGTATTAAATATTTATGATATAATTTATTATTTTATATCAAATTTATTTATTATAATTAAATAACTGTATGTTAATAATTTTATGATATTAAATATTTATAATATAATAATTAAATTTATATATATAATTTTTGAATAAATATTTTATTATTTAATTTTTTTAATTTATATATTTTAATATATTAGTTTAGATTCATTTTAAATTTTGATTTATAAAGTTTGGAGTTAAGATGGGTCTAAATTAATATTTTTATATTCTATAATGGATTTTATCAAACTTTTAAATAAGTTTTATCGTAGTAAATATCATAGGCTATGCGATACTATGAACTTGTAAATTATCATTAGTAAACTCATCAAGTGACTAACTCAAACTAATATATAAATATTATTTTTAAATTTTAAATTTTAAATTTTACTGTGTAACATTATATTACACTATCTAAGATCCATTTTAACTCTATCAAGATCAAATCTCTTTTCACTCTAAAAGAGGTTCGTATAACAAAAGATTTGTTCTCCATAGTTATGATGGATCTACGACGTTTAATTTCCCCCTTCAAATAAGCTATATTCCACATAAATGTCATGGGAAATTTTTATTTTTATTTTTATTTTGTTTTTATAGAGTTATTTTTATTTTTAATTTATTAATTTTATTGTATTTTTACCGAGTTAAAATATTTACATTACATTATGTTAATATTTTTATCTAATTTTATTTAGTTACTTTTTATTTTTATGTAATTTGAATTAGTCAAAATGTTAAGCATTACTTTACAACGTCTCTCCCATAATGTATTAGAGAGTATCTTTAAATATAATAAAACCTTACATAATATTTGACAACCTTAATGCCATATTAAACTATAAAACACCTCTTAGCACGAAAATGAAATTATTAAATTTGAAAATTTTAATGAGCTACAAGTTCAAAATACAAAATAGTAACATGGTCAAAATGTTACCAGTAAAAAAGTTAAGAAAGTTAAGAGACTTGATTAATTGATTTTCATTTGGTAAACCCTCATTTTTGTGCTTGGAAAGGGTGAATCTTGGCTAAACCCTCATTTTGGTGCTCAAAATGGGTGAATTTTTAACCTTTTAACTCGAGAATGGTTATGTGTTTCGCATTTCTGAAATCATTTGATTATAGGAAAGGGGTAAGGATTATATATTTTTTAGTTTGATAAAAATTAATTAAATTTTATATTATTATTATTATTATTAAAAATATATATATATATTTTTAGAATGTTTTCAAAATGAGAGTATATAAGTTAATTATACAATATTGTTTTTAATTTTAATATAGAGAGATTTTTAGTGGTTTGAGGGAAACTAGGAGAATATTCTAATTATTTACTTTAAAGAAACTCAAAAAACAAAACGAGACATTCTGGTTATAACCAAACAATACAAAACATAAGAAATGACCATATAAACTAACAAGCTTGTATACCATTAAGAGTTAGAGGAAGAAATAGGAGTTGGGTGCTTTGCACTCGAACTGGGAGGAGCTAGAGTATCATAATCACATTGTAGATTCCCTTCTACATGAGCTAACCTTGCATCGAGCCTATCCATAAAAAAATGAGGATTTTTTAGCATTATTTTGATATCCTCTAGTGAAGTAAACATATTATATATCTCCACTTACTTGTCCTTTAGTACCATACCAAATAGGGTCTTCATTCTTCATTAGCAAATGTAGTGCAATTGAGTTGAGTTATTTCTTTCTCCATCCACTGGTATGACCAGGGTTGGGAACCCAACATGAAAACTCTTCCAATATCTCACACTCAGAATAATATTACCTCTCAGAACCCAGCATGGTCTCCATATTCTGAATTTCTCAATGAGTTCCAGGAGGAACGATGTGGAAATAAGCCTTGAAAAAGTCATGGGAAAATATGCAGGCTCTGCATTGGCCGAGTGAGTTGTTGTCGCTGCCACATCTCCTATTGTGCCTGTATTTCTTGGGAGGCATGGTGTGCAAGAGGATCCGTGTCTTCAAATTTCCACACGAATGCCCACAATTAATGGTCTGGAGTGTATACAAAACTAGAACATGAACACTTACAACACGTTGACTAAGAATAAATAAATTAGTGACTCTATATGTTTGACACTAGCTTAGACCAAGGGATGAACCAAAAATACTAGGCACACAAGAGAAATAATCACCTCCACCCTTAAAACTATTGTTCTCTTAGCGTTAATGCAAAGCCACATACAAAACCAAATAAGAGACATGCCACAACAATTACCCTCTTTTTTAAACCAGCTAATCAGAGCTCCAAACACTAACATAAAAAATCTAACCAAAGATTTCAAAAACCACCGTCTTGGAAATAACACTAGACCCTCAAACCAGGAATAACCAGAGCAGAGACCAATTTATTTCATATCAACCATGAAACCCAACAAGCCGAATTCATTTGGCAAGTGAACCAAAGCAGGACTCACATTACTAGATAGAATGACATACAAACAGAGAAATGTCATATAGAAAAAATCTTGAGAAATTGAACCAGAATTGACAGGGAGGCACAACAATCGCCTTCCATTAAAAATAACTAGCTTCTCATGCAAATTCATGCTTCCTCGATGGACCTTCACCACACTCCATTGCTTATTCAACCCTGAACTGAGCTCAACACACACAACAAAAGAGCCAAACTCAAACACCAACAACAGGGAGGTTAGCTCCTCAACCTTACTCTAGACACATCCTCCCTTAATCACCTCCATATTCATAACTCTCCCCACCACCCTCCATATAAATTTAGAGGTCATATGTTTCATCATATACTTATGAATGTCAGGGGTGAGCCACACCCCCTGACTTTTAATGGTCATCATATCAACAAGGTCGCAGGCTCACCCCACAAGAGACCTTCATCCACTTTACCCACCCTATTAGGAAAATTTTAAAATTATTACTAAGTATAATTTTTATAATATTTATTATATTATTAATGATTAAATTTTTAAAAAATATAGTATTATTTTTTATTACATTATACTAAATTTAATGTTTTTTTATTGATTTTTTCATTTTTATAAAATAAATTTGCTTACTGTATTCATTTTATTAGTTATATGGATTTTAATGTTTATGAATTTGACAACTTTTTATTAAATTATTCATTGTATTATTTTTAGTGTAATGTTTAAATTTCCCTATTTATATAATGGATATATTTGATTTTTTCATTTTATAAATTTATTTGAGTGCGGGCCCAAGTGGATAAATGTTACATGATTTTTTTTTTTCATTATTTTGAAACGGGTGATTAAATGGAATTTTATGAGTAAATAATTTTACGACAAATAATTCATTGATAAGATTTTTTAAGACGACGATCATAAAAATTTAATAATGCTACGAAACTAGCAATTGTCCCTAAAGGTGAAAAGGTACACCGAAGGAATATAAGATTGGAGTGTCATCTCGCCACGAACAAAGGGTACTGCTAAATGCATGCATGCCCATAAGGTCTACCAAACTCTCCAATCCAAATGAAGGAGTGTATCACACAAAACCATTAGAGGTTTCTACATGTGGGAAGTAAAATCATCGAAGGTTTCCTTATAGCATATGATGTCATCAACAAAGATGCTATAATGCATTTTCTCTTAAGCCTTTTGGATGAGCCATAGGTGCCAATGCACCCTCCACTTACCAACCCTATTCCTTTGAGGATGCTGTGGAGATTGGTTCGTTAACATTTCATTAGGATTTGGAAATTTGCGTTAGCACTTTGTGGGTGGTTGAATCAACCAAGACTCCTAACTATGAGCTCCTCCTCTACTCCAAAGGTTTTTTTATTTGAAAATTCTAAAACTATGAAGGATCTTCCAAAAGTGTTCGTTGAAGGACCTTAGTTTTGGGTCAGAGCAAGTCTCTCCTTTCAACCATGGCTCCTAAAATTTGACCAACCTTCATCGTTGTCACAAAAAATCTATTATGTGTAAGACTTCCAAATATTTCTCTTCACTTGTGGTATTTGACATTTAGTTGAAGTTATATTTAATATTTGTAAGACATCCAAAATTGCTATATCCCTTACAATTTTAGTGGCCCTCCTTTGAGAATCATTGTAGTAAGTAGGAAAGATAATCATGGAATTTGACAATCGAGGTATTTTTGGGTGATTTATTTCATGTTATGTGACACCATTGGGTATATTTCATCAGGTTCAAAGGTTTCCATTTCCCCTTTGATGGAAAATTGGATGAGAGGCTTCTCATTAGTTCTGTGTGCAATAGAAAATGGCTAGACAAATATCACTTTTCACACAGAAAGTTGAGAAGCACCTCCCAATCAACCTTTTGGTATCAAAGGTTGCATTTGCAAGGTTAGTAGAGACTTGATTCTTGGTAGGTTTCTCGACGATGCGTTCATTGTTTGTGAAGGAAACCATGGATGGAGTAGTCCAATTCCCTCGTTCATTGGAAATGATATCAACTTTATCCTGAGCACCATGCCAAATACCCACACAATTGTAACTGGTTCCCAGAACGATGTAAGTTTCCTTACCACCATCAGTAGGAGAAGAATCCATGGAAATAAACAATTAACTAAGGAGGAGAGGGATCAACGAGAACATTTGAAGTTATTTCAAATGACATAGATAATTCCATGTGTCAAATTTTAGTTCAATAGAGAAAGATGAAAATGAGGCTTTGTGATTGGTTGGGATGAATAATGTCTGTCCAAGCCAACCCGACATAGAGTGAGTTTCTTTGGTTTAAAATATCATTAATAAAATGGATTTGTAACAATTTTTTTTATTAAATCTATGACATTTTTTTCATTTGTACATTTAAAAATGTTAAATATTAATATTATAAAATTTATTTTTAATATGTCAATATTATAATGGACTTATAATCATTTTTTAATTAAATGATTTTTTTTGCATTTATACATTTAAAAATGTTGAATATTAATATTATAAAATCTAATTAAAGTAATTATTTGAGGGCACTTGATAGATTGAAAATAATAATTTAATTAACATAAATTAATTAACTTACTCTACTCTTAAAAAAAATAAAAAATTTCATTGAAAAGTTAATAAATAATCAATGAAAACATCTAAATAATTAAGAACTAAATTTACATTGATGAAATGTTATAAAAAAGCTATGTAAACTTAAAATCTAAGTACTATTAAATAACAAGAGAGTGAAATTTAAGCCTTGAGCTTTCTCCACTCAAAATCCAATCAGTGGTCACATGGCTACATGTTTTCCTCACTTAAATTCAAAAGGACGCGACTTAGTCACAAGTGACTAAGGTAAGCCCCCGTGAGGATCTGCTTCCTTTTATGCAATTTCCTTTATTGAAAAAAAAAAAGAAGAAGCACCCGAGCAACCAGTTTCCCTACCATCAACGTCCTCCCTGGGAGCTACTCACCATTTACACAACCATGGAGCATAATTGCTCTCCCATGCGAAGTTTCAAACCATAGAAAATATGTACCTGCAACTGTTATTACGCATTCTTACGGGATTGGTGATTACTTGTCTTGCATATTTTGCTACTTCAATGATATGAATAGGCCCAGAGGAAAACATGCCCTAGAAGAGAGTCTCATGCAGTTCTGAAGTTTGATGGTAATATATAGCCTTTTTCAAGAAAATATATGGCTTCTTTACCGAGTCTTCTTGATAATGAGAAACGTCAAGTCCTTTTTATTACAGACCTGCTCGAATTTTGTGAGAGCTACAAATTAAGGTGTACGAATTACCTATGCCCATACCTGAAATGAGGGATGTAATATCCCAAAATTGGGACTATCAGCAAGGCATGTCTGAAAAACACATTTTTCAGAAATGGATGCTATAGAATTTTAAAACAGCCCTTGGATACCTTAGATTTGATAATCTAAGACCCAAATCCAAGAGGAGATCAGAAAAAAATCAAACTAGGTGAGGTAAACAGACCTCCCACACCTAGTATGGCCTGAAAATTGCCCAAGTAAGGGACTGCAGCAATACAAAACAATACTGCTTCATGAAATAACACAGTTCATCAAATTGATAGCAGGAGACCAATATGGAGGTTCATAAATAGCTTATACATCAGCAAATCAAATTTACAATGTGGTCTATACAATGTACAAGAGAAAGATAGTAGACTTTTGAATACAAATAAGAGGTTCCATACGCTCACATCTCTTCTCGTAGATTCGCTTAATGCTGATTCTGCTTATTTTATTTCCATCATATTTGTAAGCATATTTCTCAGATTTGATATTAATGAAATGAAGCCTTATTTCGCCGTATTTATATGTTTATGATTATTTTATTTTTTTACACTGGACAAATCCCGATCATCTATCATGGTAAAATCAATCATATGGCTAAGCATCAGAAAAATAAATTTGGTGAAGGACAACATAGACATAAAATACATGCAGGTCATTTCGTAGATGATGACCATGTTAGGGATTTTAGATTGTTCATGGATGAAACTGATGAATATGTCGAAGCAGAAATCTGGTATGTGGATTCAGGAGCATCCACACACATGAGATAGGGAAATATAAAATGGTTCAAATATTTAAAATAAACCAACAATGAAGCGCAAATCTACCTTGGCGATGATAGAGGTTATCAGATAAAAGGGTATGAGAAAATTCCTATTATCTTGCCTGATGGTACTACCAGACATATTCAAAATGTAATGTATGTACCCGAAGTTACAAAGAATCTGATTTCTGTATCCATGATTACAGATTAGAACCTAAAGGTAGAATTATTTAAATCTCATTGTTATATTAAATATTTTTTGGATGGTATGAAGACTTTTGCTTCATGAATTCGAACAAGAGGTCTATACAAATTAAATGTGAGGAAAACAACACATCGAGCTTTGGCATCATCAAGTTTAACTACATAAGAGCTATGGCACCAAAGACTTGGTCACATCAACTTCAATGATCTGTTGTTACTTCAGAAAAAGGAAATGGTAAGAGGTCTTCTTGCTTTAAAACAAGTGCATAATGATTGTGAAGCTTGTGCATTAGGAAAGATGCATAGAGAATAATTCCCTGTTCAAGTAGAAAAGAAAAAGAGAGACATACTTGAATAAGTGCTTACAAACCTTTGTGGACCTATGCAAACAAAATCATTAGGAGCTTCACTATACTTTCTACTGTTTGTTGATGATTGCAAAAAGTTTTCTTGGGTATATTTCCTTAGCAAGAAAATCCATACATTTGAATATTTTAAGCAGTTCAGAACTATGCCATTGAAAAGAAGACATGGAAGTATATAAAGATTCTCCACTCTGATCAAGGGGGAGAATACAGGAAGGCTGAATTCACCAAGTATTGTAAATACCATGGAATATTGCAGCAATTCACAATACCCCATACTCATCAGAAGAACAGAGTAGCAGAAAGGAAGAACAAAACATTGGTGGAGTGTGCTCGAAGCATGCTGAAAGGTAAGGATATTTCAAATGGTTTTTCGGCTAAAGCGTTGAATACTGCATTTTATTTGAAAAATAGTGATCAGAACTGGATCATGGACCTAAGTGATAGCTCAAAATTCAAATTGTTCAGAAGTGTGCCGAACCTGAGCAACCGGATAGATCTCGTCTTCCTGATTCTAGCGCTGCCAACATTTTGAAAAAATGACACCGTATAAAGAAGTTATCGTAGTTTGAAAAGTCCAGTAAACTACAAAATTTGGACTTTGACCAAGTTTGACTTGGATTTGGGAAAATAAAAAAGAGAATATAACAAGGGAATATTCTGTATGGACCAGTCAGATTTTGACAAGTGTCAACGTGTGATTTTGTAGTGGGTTGACCTTTATGAATTTCGGCCATTGAGAAGCTGCCACGTGGTAGGCCCAGAGGCCGCCATGTGGCCCAAGTTTGGTCATGTAAAATTTGGGATTGCACAGGAATTGAACGCGAGACCTCAGACATAGAGCGCCCGAGTCTTACCATTCTGATACATACGGTTCTTAACATGATAGTGGCGTCGTTTAACTTTATGGATTATGAGCACGTAGGGGGGGGGTGTGGAAAGGCCAGCCCCGAAGTCCATGCGCTCAAAACCAGAGGCTAAATTACAGAATTGGCGGGAGGTATTAAACATGGTTAAATTAGTGTTTAAAGGTGTTCAACCCACGAAAAGCGGAGTTAACACTAATTTGCGCTTATCCATTTTTAAAAGTGCTTAACCGACCTTTAATTTCGGATTAAAATTAAGTTAAAATCTAGTTTAATTTGGTGGTATTTTTGGAGTGCCCATCATTTTTGGTGGTTATTCCTAATCTAACTGGAGTTAAGTCCAGTTCTCCACAATTAGTGGAGCTTTTTTGGATTTCATTGGACAAATCTTGTTTTGGCTCTATCTTGAGCTAGATTCGACCATTTTTGGTGTGCCAATAGTCAATTTTGACTCTCTTGGACATTATAGAGCCATTGGTGAGGGTTATAGAGCCATCAAAGGAATTTTGAGCAGGTTTTTTTTATTAATATAAGTTCTAGGGGCCACTAGGGCCACCATGGGCTAGCAGAAGTTTGAGGCCTAGCCAGTGCAACTAGAGGCCTTTCTCAACAATCCAATGTCAATTTTGGATATTTTAGAAATTTGGAAACTAATGGTGTGGTTTTCAGAGCCCGTACAGGAATTTTGAAGGCTGATATGCTTCAGAGAAGTTCCAGGGGCCACTAGGGCCAACAAGTGCCAACAACAGTTTGGGGCCTAGCCAGGGCAGCTAGAGGCCTTATGAAGCGAACCAATAGTCATTTATGAATGTAATGAGCATTATGAATCCATTTATGGAGGTTTTAGAATCTTTTGAGGAATTATAGAGGTAGAGAACCCATTAGAGAAGTTTTCAGTGACCCTAGTGCCATGGGGTGCCTATAGGTGTTGGATGCGAAACCGAAGCAGCCAGAGGCCATTTTCAGTGAACCAATATTTTATCCTAACTATTTTTGGCATTATGATTCCAATGAAATGAGTTTCAGAGCCATTTTAAGACTTCTTAAGGTTGATAACCTACAGGGAAGTTATGGGCAGCCCAGGGCAAACCGTGGAGGAAGGCCTAGTTTGGGGATGCTATGCTCATTTTGAGAAAACGATCAGTAAATTTCTGGTGTTTGATGTGTGCTAGAGACAGTAGGTAAGGTTTTAGGGATAGTTAAAGAATTATGAAGGATTCAGTGCCATAGAGAAGCTCATTGTAGCTCAGAGCACCAACAGAAGGAATCAAGTCTAAGGGAGCCTAGATCTGTTTGCAGAGTGATGATAGCCATGACATAGATATTGATGGTATTCTAATCCATTTGGTTCAGTTTAGAAACCTTTGGAGTTAAGTGTGGAACTTGTAAAATAAACTTTACCATACTCCCAAAGAGCTAAGTCAAAAGGAAAAAAGCTCAAGGAGACATAACCCACGATATTCGGGTGAACTCCTAGATTAATTTGGCTATTATGTGTGGATGCTTATTTGCTGCATTATATTGTTGTTATACATGTTTAATTTCAGAAAAAAAATAAAAAAAATAAATAAATAACTTAAGACAATTAAACAATTAGAAATCATACACCTCTTTCAAGTATAAATTCTGCAAAAAGTCAAGTACAAGCTAGATCTTTTATTTGTTTAACTGAGTGGGAGGTTCTTGAAAATCATAACAAGTTATCCAACCCATTTTCAGATAAGGCTGGTATTGGAGCACTTGGTTGCTTGATTTATAGAGCAATAGCTTGCTTGTTTGACTTGAAAGGTGTTTAAACAATGCAAAGAATTTGATTGTTTTACTCTTTGCAAATTGATTGTTGCTTGAGTTTGCTAGAGGTGAAGGGAAAGATACTAATAGCTAAGTCCAGAAGAGGACAAGAAGGAAGAAGGGATGAAGGAAAATTCCTTACCCAAAGGACCTAAAGGAAACCCTTGAAGCACAAAAGGGTTTGTTTGCAAAAGGCTGCTTGAATAAGAGCTTGACTCTACAGCCATTTGATCAAAAGCTTTGTCAATTGTTTTTGAAAGCTTTGTGAATTTTGTTGAAGTTATTTTGTTCATTTTCATGATGACAAATTCTTCAAGTGAGGTTTCAAAATCCTCCTCCTTCACAATATTATTTGATGAAGACATGAAGTGAGACTTCTACATCTTGAAGGACATAGTGCAGATCCTGTTTGAAGATAGAAGAGAAAGCACTAAACTTCGTGAGCAATTGTTTGCTCATGAAGCAAGAGAAGAAATAAATTCTTCAAATATTGCATGATATGGAGATGCAGCTCCATCAAGCCAAGAGGCTTTGACCAAGAACATGCATGAAGCGGAGTTAATTCACTAAAAATTTTCTTCAATTTCCTCATTAGAGAGATGTGTTGGTTAATTTGAAAAGCACAATAGAGGTATAAGGTTGAGGTTAATGTTTAAAATGGGCTATGAAGGCAAGGGTTTAGGAAAACATGCACAAGGAATGACTGATCCTATTTTGGTTGAGGAACGACCTACGAAATTTGGTCTTGGTTATTGTCAATATAATGGCAAAGACTCCAAAGCCATGAAGGCATATGAGACAACTTCAAAGAGAATTTTTTTTCCAAGTTCTAAACCACAAACATGTCAAGTTTGTTTTCAAGTTGATTGCCATTGTTTGAAGCCTATGCTGCAGTAAGAAAATTGTAGACATGCAGCCGCTCAAATGCCTAAGGTCTTGCATTCAAAAACTAGAGGTTAAAACCATAGGCCAAATATTAGAATTGGCGGGAGGTATTAGGCATGGTTTAATTAGTGTTTAAACGTGTTTAACCCATGAAAAATGGAGTTAGCACTAATTTGCGCTTATCTCTTTTTAAAAGAGCTTAATCGACCTTTAATTTGGGATTACCATTAAGTTAAACTCCAGTTTAATATGGCGGTATTTTTGGAGCACCCATAATTTTTGGTGGTTATGCTGAATCTAACTGGAGTTAAGTCTAGTTCTCCACAATTAGTGGAGATTTTTTGGGTGTCACTAGACAAATCTTGTTTTGGCTCTATCTTGAGCTAGATTCGATCATTTTTGGTGTGCCAATATTCAATTTCGACTATCTTGGAAATTCTAGAGCCATTGGTTAGGGATGCAGAGCCATTAGAGGAATTTTGAGCAGCTTTTTGCTTCAGAGAAGTTATAGGGGCCACTAGGGCCACCATGGGCCAGCAGCAGTTTGAGGCCCAGCCAATGCAACTAGAGGCCTTTCTCAAAAATCCCATAGTCAATTTTGAATGTTTAAAACATTTTGGAACTAATAGTGTGGTTTTCAGAGCCTGTAGAGGACTTTCGAAGGTTGAGATGCTTCAGAGAAGTTCCAAAATACCAAAAAATAACAAGTGCCGCAGAGTTCAGGGTCTACCAGTGGCGCCTAGAGGCCTTATGTAGCGAACCAATAGTAATTTCTATTTGTAAAGAGACATAACGATTATGAGGCTGTGAAGACTTTGAGGACTTATAGAGGTTGAGAACCCATCAGAAATTTTTCTTTTAGTGACCCTAGTACTGTGGGGTGCCGACTGTGTGTCGGGAGGCGAAACCTGAGCGTGCCTGGGAGGCCATTTTCATGAACCAATAGTTTATCCCGACTATTTTTGGCATTATGAATCCAATGAAGGACTTCAGTATGAGGATGGCTCTAAAGAGGCAGATGCGATACTCTATCGAAAATTGGTTGGGAGTTTAATCTACTTAACCACTACGAGACCAGATTTGGCTTATGAAATTAGTGTGCTAAGTCAATTGATGTCCAAGCCACTTGAGAGGCATTGGACTGCACAAAAGGCGTTTTAAGGTATATACAAGGAATCGTAGATTATGGTATTATTTATACTAATTCTTATGATGTTATATTGACAGGGTTTATAGATTTCGACCGGGATGGAAATGTAGACGACAAAAGATCCATAACAGGCTATGCATTTAGCATTGGATTTGGGGTGATCACATGGAGTAGTAAGAAGCAGAACACAATTTTCTTGTCCTTAGCGAAAGCATAATATAAAGCTATGTGTGCAACAACATGTGAGGAAGTTTGGTTATAGAGACTTCTCCAGGATGTCGGGGAAGAACATAAAGATGCAAAAACTATTAGATGTGATAACAAACGCTCAATCAAACTGGCTAATAATCTCGTGTTCCACAAGAAAATTAAGCACATTGATACACAATTCCACTTTTTTAGGGAGAAATTTCAATATAAGGACATCCATCTTGTATATTGTAAAAATTGTGATTATATTGTTGATGTTTTCACTAAGCCTCTTGGAAAAATTAAATTTGAAATGTTTAGGGAGATGTTAGGTATATTTGTGAACCCCTTCTCCATTAAGAGGGGGGGGGTGTTAAAATATAACAAAGAATCCTTAATTTGTGAGATTTGGTTCACGTAACCTTAGGATAGGAATTAGTTTTTATTTCTTAGGGTATGGTTATAACTTCCCTACATCTATGTGTGCTATATATTGATTGAGTTGTATTGAGAATGTAGAGCATTCTGCAGAGTCAGACTCTCCTGGTTCAGTCTCTCCATTGTAGAGCTGACCAGTTTCTACTAATGAATTCAATCCATCATATTTAATCAGGTGTTTTCATTATTGATTATTTCTTGTTTCTTGTTTTTTAACTGTGAATGAACATGCTAGGTTGTTCTTGTTTCTTGTTTGTTAATTATACATATATATTCCAGGCAGTTCTTGTTTTTAAATTGTGAATGAAAATTCTAGGTAGTTGAGGGAGGAGTGGGGAATAAATGAGTAATGGTGAAGGAGGCTATAGCTTCATACAGATCCATGCTAAGAGCCAAAAATAAATAATTTGCGAGCAATATTTCAATTCTAACTTAATCTGAAAAAGAAATCCAATCCAAGTTTGAAGAAAATTGAGCAACTTCTTCCAACTCAGAGATCCAAAAACTCCAGCAAGATGGAAGAGAAGAAACAAACTTCCTTACTAACATGTGGTACATGCCAAGCTCACTGACAGAGGAAACTATGAAATAAGGCTTGATAAAGAACACGTGGAAGCTACATTGAAGATTCCTTCTGAAGAGAAGGTCTCAAATGCTACTTGGGTAAATTATTCAGGGTGATTTGAATTTTTCAATTTTAATGGGAAATTCTTCCAATGACATTAAATTACTATTTGAATGTATTCAAGCTTATGTTCTGAGAAGAGAAATATGTTGCGATGTTGTTAGTTTAACTTTATTATAAGTTTATCTAGATATTTTAAACAAATTCAAACTTATTTATCATGTTATGTTTAAATGTGAGGAAGTTGAGGAGTATTTGATGGGGGTTTTTGATATCAAAGGTGCATTTATTTCCTCGTGAGTCGAGTAGTTGGAGACCCTGCCGCTAGTGCATATTCCTATTGTGTATTTATATTTCTATTGTTGGTTGTGATCTCACATGGTTTCCTAGCTTTGTTATTAAGCCCACAAATGCAATGTGAGAAAAGAAAACAATCATTTGGGGTTGGTAGTGGAGACTCGAACCTTGTACCACGTGGGCTGGCAACACTCGAGGAGTAACATGGAAGCAATAATCTTTCCATATGTCATATTTCCATTGGAATGGGAGGACGAAATTGGAGCATGGGATTGGCTGGGGTGAACAATGTTTTTCCAACCAACAACCAACTTCGAGGGAACACCGAAGGTGTAAATTTGAAAAATCATAGAGGGAACACCTTCAGTGCAAATATGAAAAATAAAAAAGGTCAGGGAAGTTGAGATTTAATATTAATGAAAATATAATTTCTTAATGATTTAAATTTAAAATTGACTTTTACATTCTAATGAAATAAATTGTACATTGCATTGATATCATCAATACATTGCATAAAGTTGAGAATTTTCAATTATTTTGTTTGATGTATTGTTCCTATTATATTATTTTTTTTCTGATGTATTGTCTCTATTATATTATATTGCTTTTAATGTTTGTAAAGTGAATAAAATTTATCATTTTATTTTATTTTGTTGAATGGTGTTGTCATTGATGCCAACATCAGTCCTTGAACACTCTTAATATTTATCTGTGGTTTGCATTGATTGGAAGCTCAAGAACGAAGCAAAGGAAGTAAACCCCTGCAATGAGGTCATTATAGCCGAAACTTTGATGAATAATTTCGATGGGAAATACAATTTTTTTTCAAGAAAGACCCTCGTTAATAATTTCGATGGGAAATACAATTTTTTTGCAAGAAATACCATAATTAGTTGATTTATCTCGTCGTGTCGATTCAATGGTAAGTGGCACATCACATAACTCCTAATGTTTGAGGAGATATGTGATGTCAAAGTTGGAACCCCATTTTGTGGTCAAGAAGCCTAAAAATTGAATACTAAAGGAAAATTGATCCTATTATATTATATTGATTTTAATGTTTGTAAAGTGAATACAATTTATCATTTTATTTGATTTTGTTGAACGGTGTTGTCATTTATGCCAACATAGGTCCTTGAACACTCTTAATATTTATCTATAGTTTGCATTGATTGGAAGCTCCAAATTTCAAGAAGCTCAGGAAGGAAGCAAAGGAAGCAAGCCTCTGTAATGTGGTCATGATAGCCAAACCTTTGATGAATAATTTCGATGGGAAATAAAATGTTTTTGCAAGAAATACCATCATTAGTTGATAGAGCTCGTCATGTCGATTCAATGGTAAGTGGCACATCACATAACTCCTAATGGTTGAGGAGATATGTGATGTCAAAGTTGGAACCCCATTTTGTGGTCAAGAAGCCTAAAAATGGAATACTAAAGGAATTTTGTTGATTCGTCAAATTATTTTTTTGGAACCTTGAAAATTTGTATTTTTTTTTTTTGAGTTGTCCATTTCATCCATACAAAAAAGGATTTCTCAAGCCCAAATCAGCTTCAAAAAATGGATTAAGTCAACCACTTTAAAAGAATTTTACTTGTGCTAAGGTCCGCTCTATATTTAAAATCCAAGGCTGAATTTTTGGTTAAGTCGGATCTTGAAAAATTTATATATTTTTAGGTTTTCTTTATGATTCTAAGGGCTATTTGGCCCCTCTAGAATCCTTGCACGACTACTATAAATAAAGGTCTTGGTTTCACCCTAATTCATCGCTACAACAACAATCTTTCAAGAAATTTTTGTGTAAATTCTTGAGGCCTAGCAAGAAAGAAATATCAAGAGTGTGGTCAAGTTTTTGTTGAGGGTAATTGGGTTTACTGTTTATTATTTTATGGTTTTTCATTGCTACTAAGGTAGCTATTTTGAGCACAACCTTGACCATGTATGAGTCTTTCCGGGGAAGATTTTTTGAGGAATTTAGGCATGTTTTGAGGAAAAACTTTGACCATGTTCTAGGGATTTTTGAGGCAGAGACATCAACCCTCCTCCTGATGATATTTCCTGAGAAAAAGTTTGAATTTTTTAGGTTATATGTGGATGCTTTAAGGTATATTTTTTGCCCCCCTGAGACATAATTTTGGCCACCCATTTGAAGCAAGGTATGAGGCTCATTTCGGGTTTGTTTTGAGGGATTTCTGCAACTGATTTCGACCTTGTCCTAAGGCATACTTTGACCTATTATAAAGTTGTATTTTTATCCTTCAACAAACTTTAATTCAACCTTGTTATGAATTCAAGCTTAATCATCCCTAGGTTTCTTTCTGGAGATCGATTCAAGCTATGTTGAATTTTGTCCAAGCCCTAATTTGAGGCATCCTTATGGCTGAGTCTATTGTGACATTAAGGACAATTTCAGGCCTACATTGAAGGATTGAATAGGCTTTTAGGATGCAGACTTGGCAGTATTGTTAAGGCTTGTAGAAAGAAATATTTTTGAGCCTTAATAAAATAAACAAACCAAGGCTTGTAGAAATAAAATTTTGAGCCTTAATCAAATAAACAAAATAGACTTTTTTTAAGGGAAAATTAAGGCCTTTTCGTGTGGGCCTATTTATATATTTCTATGGGTTAATCAATCTGAACCAAGGATCACCCTCTCCTCCATTTATATGATAGTTTCAAAGAAAAAAAATCAGATTAGGACATATTTATTGGATCGTCTTCTTTTGGGTTCTGAAGTTTCTTTAGAAGCTGATTTAAATTGGTTTTAAGGATTTCTTTCTTCATCCCTAAGGTATAACCTTGATGCATGGCATTGAATTTTATAAGAGTCTTAGAGTAGAATTCTAAGGAAAAGAGTTTGTAGCAAATTAGGCCTCCTCCTATATAGTTCTCTACACCATACACTTGCTAACCATGGTATACTTCTATCTAAGGGTCTCTACGCTGGATAAAGATGAAAAGGAGGCATCTCTTTTGGCCAATTTTCTGAGGTTATTTGTGGATTAATTCATCGCTCATTTTTGGGGTTTTTAAGGCACTAGTTTAGGTATCTTTTGATTGCTATATTCTCGGGAAAAACTGAGGTCTCATATGAGCCTCTCCTCTATATCTATTCAAGGGAAAATATGAGCATTAAAGGTTGTTTTATATGGCGGCTGTCCTTCACTAGATAGAGGAAAAATAAGAATAAACATTGTAGACCTAATTGGCACATCTTGGGATGGATATATAGAGAAATCAATGATGGTTGAGTAGATCAATTTTGTAGCTGAGTCAAAGTTTGTTTTAAAGGATTTTAGTGACAAGCCTTTTTCATTATTTATAAGGCTATTCTAAAGCATTCTTTGACAAACTCTGTATGCCCAATTTTTTACTGTGCTAGGCCTAAGACTATTGATCTGAATATGGGAAAACTTGTTATTGCTATGCAAGCTCCCTCATCAGTATTAAAAATGTGTTTAAGGATCATATCATGTTAACCATTTGTGAAGGGGTTTATATGTGTAGTTTCATGTATATACATGATCAAATTATGAGTTAAATAGAATTTAAAAACTCATATATAAAAAATTAAATTCAGAAACATAACTCACAAAAATCACATAACACAATGGACGATAATGGAGTTCACCCCTCTTGGACTACATCTCCATGGACCTAATTTAACTAGCTAGGCCCTCTTTGGATTAAGTGTAAAATTTCTAATTAAAAACATCAATATTGATCCAATGGTTTTGATTATTGTTCCATTGGCTTCAGAACACTTAAATACCCAAAAAATCACTATTCAATCTCTGAATTTGGTTCACAGCTCCCCTAGGCTTGACCTCAAATCCTGGTGGCCATGGGCTTGTTTAATCTCAAAAGTGATAAAAGCACCTTCAGATGTGATCCAAAGCTTCTAGAAACTATACCATTGTGTTTAGAGCATAAAATACATCAAAATTGACTATTCATTCACTTCATTTGGCCTTCATATGATCTGGGCATGGTCTTCCCTCCCGATGGCCCTAGGCTTCAAATTTCTTCAAGTGACCAAAAACACCTGTAGATTTGATCCATTGCCTCTTAAAATTATTTCAATGGATTCAGAGCATGCCAATCTGCTAGGAATGACTATTCCTAACCAAATTGGTCGAAATCTGTCCAAGTTATGACCTATGGCAATTTCTCCTAGAAAAACTCCTCCAAATCTCGCAAACTGGAGTTAACCGGAGTTAAATCTGGCAACTCCACCGAAATTTGCACTCCACCAAAATATCCGCCAACCTAACTATGGGTTAGTTAATGGATAAGCACCGAATTAGTGGTAATTAAGTGCGCACTTAGCACATTTAGTGTTGGGCGCTTAAAACCTGGGCACATTGCGCTGTCATGTGGAGGAAAGCTGGCCCGCGAGGTTGGCCCCCTCCACTCCGCCATCCAAGTTTGCATACAGCTCAAATAAAATTTCACACAATATTTTTTAATGAACATGGTATGGCCCAATGGTAACGGGTGGTAGTGGAGAGGGGGGGTCATGGGGTCGAACTCCAATCTCGCTCCTCGTTACAAGTTTTGCAACGATAAATCCGCTCCATTTAATTGTGCCTGAAACCTTTGAACATTGCCATCCGAATTATATGCTCGGACTATGGTATTTTCAATATTATAAAACATATGCCACCAATAATAATGCAGAATCAAGGTTTAGAATATGCCACCATAAATTTATACCATGGACTATGATTGTAATGCCAACGTAATATGTTTGCCACCATATAATATGTTAAACCTCCACCATATATTAAAATATAATGTGGATTTAATAAATTTGGAATTGTAAAAATTATGAAATATATGTGGAATTAAAGTTTAAGTTTGAATTTAATAATAAAATAATATATATATGCAGATATACATTAATCCAACCTTAATAATTAAAAAATAATTTGCCACATACAAATCATCATGAACCCAAATTCAACCTTGGAGGACATTGGAGGTCATTGGGCAATTTTTACCTTCACAAATCAAACTGGAGAATCCCACTGTGACACTTGTCACAATCCCATTGGAAAAAAACTGAATAAGATTCTTTGCATGCTGACTGGACTGCCATGTCATCAACTGGACCTGTTCTACAATATTTTCTAAAAAATTTGCTTGTTCTGAACGACGATCAACAGACCATAACTTCTTCATCCGAACTCGGTTTTTGATGAAACGAGTTGCGTTGGATTCCTTGTGACGGGTTGGTCGATGTCATTTTGGTTTGGTGCAATTCTAAGAACTTTCACTTTTGAGCTAATTTTTTCCCCTGATCCAGATTTCGATCACACCTTCCCACTAACATGCTTTTGGACCCACAAAAGTTGTTTATCTCATAAGATCTGAGCACTCTTATGTTTCCCAAGTTTTATCATCTTGATTCTACTTGGAAAATTTTCCATGACAACCACTTGTCCACTGACATGCATTGCCTTGCCTTGCAATGGCTTGGCTCTTCAACAATTGTTCTCCTTTTGCTGTTGACCCAATCAAAAACTTGCTGGCTGATATAACACTTTTGTTGTACCAAATAGAATCCTCGATGCCTTCCCACTGAGAATAATGTTCCTCCTTTGCAATGAGTGAACTACAATAATGAGTTCCAACATCAGTAATAATAAGAAAAGAAATGACAATTCTTTTACCTCCACGGTTCCAAATTTCACATCTGGAAGAATGCATTTGCCATCTCCTTATCTTCTTGGCGTCAATGCATAAAATGGTCTACAATGGCTGCAAAATTTTCTTGAAATCTTGTCACAAACATAAGATATTCAGATTCAACCATCAATCTGAAAAACACATCATGCAAGAAACAACTTGACGACATATCCCCTTGCTCCTTCAAAGAAACACATTTCACATCATGTGAACATCGCCACGTACTCTCACATCTCGGTGTACAAAACTTATCGACTAAACAAAAGTATAAAAAAAACACGCCTCTTCAAACAACTGACTCTCAAGTCAAGCATAAGCATATATAACAACTTGACGATTATTTTCCCAAAACAAAAATAATTTCATATCTCATGAAACACTTCGTCAACATCTCCCTTTCATCTTTGGAGACAAAATCAACTCTTCCAAGTCGATATGTCATGCATGTAATACACAATCGACCAACACATGTCGACGCTCATGCATGTGCAAATGATCAACACTCTCAAGTTGACAACACACATGTTAAACAAAGCAATCGACCAATACAAGTCAATTACTCATGCATGTTCAAACACAATGAAACCATCAAAATTCCACTGTTCATACACACAAACTCTCATGCATGTATACAATTATTCAACTCTCTCACAAGTACAATCATAAGTACAATAACTCCATTCATATGTAAATGTACTTAACGCTGAAATGAACAAATTTTGCTGCAATAATAGTAAGTCAACCTACTCCACTTTCAATCACCTTCTTTGCGTAAACATGCAACATGCATTCCATTGGCAAAGAAATGCATCAATCATCAAAAGACATGAAAAGTATTAATTGGATAAGAAATCTAACCATCTCTTAGCAAACCATTTCAATGGCGTTTCTTTCAATTGCACATCATCATCAACATGCGAATCATCCTTACTCGCATCAATTATGGAATCTTCTTTTCCATTCTTTCCATTATCTTTCTCCACCTTATTCAAATGTCGTGGATGAATTGATGGATACAAAGTCCAACATTTTTCTACAAGATGACCTTGCTTATGGCAATGAGTGCAAAACAATTGCAATTTTTTTTCAACATGGTTTGCCTTGTCCAATGGAACTTTAGCTTTTTTCTTCCTTTTCTTTGAAAGTTTCATGTGCATGGATATATTCTTCCAACATATTGAAACATTATGGTTATCCAAACCACAAAAGGAACATGAAAATTTTCTCCAAATATTATGTGATAATTTTCCATGTTTATCATAATAAAAAGCAACTTGATGAAAAGCATAATTATACCTTGAACATTCACCTTTGTCGCCTTCTTGAGGAGGTGAATTTGATGAGGTAGTGGCGCTCTTCAGAATACCAACAATTGCTTCAATGGTTTTAGAGCTTTCAACATCCTCTTGTTCGCCATTCCCATTAGTTGAATGCTTATGAGCACCTTCTTGCAAAGTGGGTGTAAAACGTTTGCATTCCTCATGAACACAATATTCACTTGCTTGAGATAATGAACATGAATTGAAAGTCCTTCTTGGAACACCTTCATGTGCCTCCTTGGCTTTAGATCTTTCTTCATTATGTTGTCGATAACCAAGACCCAAATACTTAGGCCTTTCCTCAACAACAATTGGCTCAACTATGCCTTGTGCATGTTTGCCCAATCCTTTACCTTCATAGCCCATCTTCATCAATAATTTGGACCATATTCATCTAGCGTGTCTTTAAAAATAGGCTGCACAATAATTTTGAGAGGAAATTGAAGATAAACTTGAATTTCAGACCTCTTTTTCATGCATATGCTTGGTTAAGGTTTCCTTGGCATAATGGAGTTGAGTCTCCATCTCATGCATCTTTTCAAGAAGCTCTTTCTTCCCTCCTTCATGGCAATCAACTGCTCTTGAATTTTAATGCTCTCCCTCTTATCTTCATACTTCTCTTGCATCCTATCAATCATGATGTAGAGTTTCTGTAACAACTCTTTATCAAAGAGTTTTCTAAGGAAGATTGACTAGTAGTATCACTTAATGAATTTTCCATCACACTTGCAATGCATACAAATATTCTTTGTTATGATTTGAGACTTCAAATCTCAATTTTGACCTTCTCCTTCACACATAAACTAGCACATGGTTAAATTCTCCTTGCAAAAATTCAAAAACCAATAGCTATAGAAGAATTAACTAACCTTTGCTAAAATGAGCTAAAATTTTTCTCTGATACCAACTTGATCTGAATATGGGAAAACTTGTTATTTCTATGCAAGCTCCCTCATGAGTGTTAAAAATGTGTTTAAGGATCGTCTCATGTTAACCATTTGTGAAGGGGTTTATGTGTGTAGTTGCATGTGTCTTCATGATCAAATTATGAGTTAAGTAGATTTTAAAAACTCATATACAAAAAATGAAATTCAGAAACATAACTCATAGCAATCACATAACACAATGGATGATAATGGAGTTCACCCCTCTTGGGCTACATCTACATGGACATGATTTAACTAGCTAGGCCCTCGTGGGATTAAGAGTAAAATGTCTGATTACAGGCACCAGTATTGATCCAATGGTTTTTCTGACTATTCCAATGGCTTCAGAACACTCAAATACCCCAAAATGACTATTCAATATCTAAATTTGGTTCACATCTCCTCTAGGCTTGACCTCCAATCTCGGTGGCCATGGGCTTGTTTAATCTCCAAAGTGACAAAATAACCTCAGATGTGTTCCAACACCTCTAAAAACTATAACACTGTGTTCAGAGCATCAAATACATCAAAAATTGACTATTCATTTACTCCATTTGGCCTTCAGCTGATCTGGGCATGGACTTTGCTCCTGATGGCCCTAGGTTTCAATTTTCTTCAAGTGACCAAAAACACCTATATATTTTCTCCATTGCCACTGAAATATGTTCCAATGGATTTATATCATCCCAATCTACTAGAAATGACCATTGAAGATGTTGAGGTTATTGCGAGGGTGGACCATTTCCACCACCGAAAGTTGAGGGAGGCCCTTGAAATCGAAAAGAGGCTAGTCAACCTTAACAGGGATGATGGGTGGAGTGTGAGTAGATGTTGGATCCCTGCGCTTCATTCTTTTTATTGGGTTTCTTCCCTTCTGTTCTTCCTTGGATCGTCTTTTCCTCCCCTCTGGTCCCGTATTCCTTTTTCGTTTTTGGTTCCTTCTTATTATTATTTATCTATTTATTTATTTACTCTTTATTATTTAGTTACTCATTATTTATTTATTTTTCATTATTATTATTATTTTATTTATTTTCAATTTCAATACTTATTTATTTATATTTAATGAATTAATTAATTAATTAATCTATTTATTTAATTTCTAATTTTATATTTTAATTTTAATTTTTCTTAATATATATATGGAATTACATTCAAATTATATATATATATATATATATATATATATATATATATATATATATATATATATATATTAAATTTATTTTTTATTTTTTTATTTTTTATTTATTGTTTATTATTTATTATTTATGATTTATTTATTTAATTATTTTTACTTTATATATATTTTTATTTTGTTTTTAAAGATTTGAATATAACAAATTAAATAAATAATAATAATAATAGTTATTCGATTGTTATTTAATTTTTTATTTTTTATATTTTTATAGTCAAACTAGCCGTTATTCTATAACGGTTAATTAGAGCTTTATTATCTATTTAAGCTAAGTCCTAGATCAGATTTCTCATCTTGTCCTGATGATGAACCACAATGGCTTGTTCGAAACGCGTCGACACAATTTACTCGAATGTGATTTTCACCGAAAGATTTGATACATAATTTATGGATCACAAAAGCCAAATTCCTAAAATAGGAATGACTATTCCTGAGCCCAAATTGGTTGAAATTTGTTCAAGTTGTGACCTCTGGCAGTTTCTCCTAGAAAAACTCCACCAAATATCGCAAACTAGAGTTAACTGGAGTTAAATCTGGCAACTCTGTCGAAATTGGTGCTTCGCTAAAATCTTCGCCAACCTAATTATGGGTTAATTAATGGATAAGCACCAGATTAGTGATAATTAAGTGTTCACTAAGCGCATTTAGTGTTTGGCCCTTAAAACCTGGGCACATGGCGCGGTCATGTGGAGGAGGGCTGGCCTGCGAGGCTAGCGCCCTCCACTCTGCCATCCGAGTCAACATACAACTCAAATCAAATTTTACACAATAGTTTTCAACGAACATGGTATGGCCCAATGGTAACAGGTGGTAGTGGAGAGGGAGAGGTCATGGGGTCGAACCTTGACCTTGCCCCTCATTACAAGTTTTGCAACGATAAATCCGCTCCATTTAATTATGTCGAATAGTCCACTTGTCCACTTATCACTCATTGCATCAGGTGATGCTCACAGGGGTGAAGAGGTGGGATTGAAACTAGTGAAATGAATCACATAACGTCAATCATCACTTCCAGGGCTTGCACCTTGTAACCAAGACTTTCTGGGAGGTCACCCATCCCAGAACTCCTCTGGATCAAGCGCGCTTAATTGTGGATTTTTCCCCATAATCAAGCCCACTTAGCTTGCTACCCCATTTGAAAAACCTTAGTGAGTATTGTACGTCATGAACCATTTAAGAAGAGCTCCCTTTACTCTTTGTATTTTAAGTATGAGGGGTTTCCGCAGTGCATTATATTAGATATCATTTTTGGGATTCAACTGTGTTAAGTAAGTCATTCATCTATGACCATTTCCATGAGAGGTAGTCATAACTGACTAATTTTTCATTCATGCAACGAGTGCTAAGTGGACTATTCAAAAATCATGAGAAATTAGTCAGTTACGACTACCTCTCATGGAAATGGTCATAGATGAATGACTTACTTAACACAGTTGAATCCCAAAAATGATATCTAATATAATGCACTGCGGAAACCCCTCATAATTAAAATTAAATATTAATTAATATTATTAATAGATTATTATTAATATTTAATTAAATGAATGAATAAATTATTATTAATATTTATTAATTAAAAATGATATTAAATTTAATAATAATATTGATTAAATAATTAATAATGATATCATTAGTTATTTAATTATTAATAATGATATTAAATTTAAATAATAATATTAACTGATACTTGTAGTTATATTAATTAATTATACTAATAATTATTATTATTATTAATTAGTAGTAACAATAATTATTTTAAAATGATTATAATAATAATGATTACTTAGTAATTATTTTTGTAATATTATTATTATTTTTATTAGTATATATTTATCAACATGAATATTAATATTAGATTTATATCATTAATTATGATTATATATTTATTACTGTGAATATCATAGTAATATTAGATCTATACTCCTATCGACGTTTTTCAACCACATTCACTAATGTGGCTATGTATCGGCATATATCAACCACATTTATTAATGTGGTTATGCTAGTTATAATTGCATACAACAAGATTTGGTTATTCATTTCTAATTATTTTTTATCGAAAAATAATAATATTAAGACTTTGTTTTGAAAATAATTGTTGAAATTTATAAATCATTTATGACCGATCATTACTTTTATATAAAAAAATAGAGAATAAAAACCAAATTAAATTGGTTGAAGAAAGAATAAATAATTTCACTAATAATATATATAATATAAATAATTTCATTAATAATATATTGCTAAATTGGAATTATAGTATTGAGGAAAAGATAAATGGAAGATCGAAAGTATCTTATGGACTCGAAAATAATTTGAAGATGGTCTTTAGAGATGCAATATAAATTAACTCTTTTTTGAAACTCTCGTCACCCTTATTATGTTATATGGATTTGAAGTTTGGGCTTATAGCATCTCTAGAGAGTTGTGGAGGAAGATAAAAGAGATTCAAAAGCAGTGGATCGCTTACAATCTCTTGAGATTAAAAGAAATACACCCTAGCTTATAATCCTGATCAAAGCAAGCCTCCCCCCCATTGAAAACGTGGCTATGACTAGGTATTTTATGTATAAGAAGAGGTTAAACAACATGGAATGCAATAGGTTTACTATAATTTCTTCTAACACTAGCCAAAACCATTGCCTTCAAATCAAGTAGGGATGGCATAAGGATGCCCAATATTAATTAGACCATTAAGATATGAAAAATAATAATCATGCACAATACAAATACTATTAAAAATTTTATTACATCAAAATTTAAGGATAAATTGTGAGGTGATAAAAGGTTAGAGGAAAAATTAAATTAAGATAATATAAAGAGGTGATGAGGCCAAATCTTGAAGATCAAATTTATCTCTATGTCTTGTTTTGTGTAAAGAAGAAATTGAGCATTGTTAATATAAAAACAAATTCTCATAAGCTCCATAGTGAAACTTGGTGTTGGTTAATTCCCAAAACACTCAAGGTTGAAATAGTTCGTAACGTTTGTGACACTAGGAGTGTTGAGGATGAAAATTGCTTTCTCTTAAATTATCTTGCTTATATCGACATTAAATGTAAATTTCAAAATATTTTTCACGCCAACAATATTCTTGAATTTTTAACTAAACAAAACTATGATGATCTCGAAACACTTTATTTAATTCATTTGAAGGATAACAATGAAATTTAATTGAATGACACACAAAACATATAAAGGAAAAATGGGATAATTCTATGTATGATGATTTAGAAAATAAAGTGGTATTATATTACTTATAAGATATATATATATATTGATATATTTTTTTATATTATTGTTTAAATTTCATAGGAGTTGATGATAGGATTCATTTGTAAGGAATAAAAATTGTCTCACTAAACATATAGCCTTGAATAAAACTCATACAATCCTAGCGGAAACATCTCATTAGTGGATATATCATTCCTCCTATCATTGAAATTATTATTATATATATATATATATATATATATATATATATATATATATATATATATATATATATATATATATATATATATATATATATATATATATATATATATATATAGATATATCTTTATTTTAGTTTATAAGGCTTAGAATAATGAGTGAATGGATGCATTGTTAAGGCACTCATTGGATAATGGCCATCTATCAAATTCTTAAGTAGAGGTAATCCACCCATTATTGAAGCTAACCCTTATATACATATATTATTTTAGTTTATAAGGCTCAAAATAATGGGTGAATGTATGCATTGTTAAGGCACTCCTTGAATAATATTCATCTATCAAATCATTAACTAGAGGGCCATCACGACTCCCAGATCATTCACTTATACCCATACGATTCAAAAACTTAATTGGCTTATAGACTCTGCAACCATCATAGTTGAATACATACATTACAGACACAACAAGATACTAATACACGACTCACGAATCAATATCCTTAGAGCCCTACCACTTTAGGTCCACACATGCACTCTCATGCATATGCGTAGACTTGTCCAACTCTGAACTAAGAATTGTCTTTGAATTTACTCAAGATGCATACATGATCGCACTAAGCGCAGTTGTAGGGCAAGAGAAAACTCAAGACTGACTCTCACTCTAAATGAGGAGAAGAGGCTTCTCTTTCCTTATTTATAATTCCTCGAGGGAGCATAAGGCATCTCCTCGAACTTTGATAGTTTGAAAAAGTACATGAGAATCGTCTTGAAAGTAGATATTACAGGTCATGATTTTCCATATATTCTTTGAGATGTGGGTCAATCCGCACCAAAATTCGGAGAAGTCCTCCGATTTTCAGAGATTCATTCGGTAAGGTCTTGCATAGTGGAGTTTTTTAGGAATCCCACGAAACCTCTAAATAGGACACAATAGCTACAACTAACAAATAAAATATTACACAGTGGAGATTCTTAGGAATCCCACATACTCTTTAAATAGGACACAGTGGATGCTTTTATTGAAATCCAACGAGAAAAGTTTGGCTCCACATGAGTCGGACAATATGACAAGGTAAAAATTTACCAGTCATTGGTGAAACATATGTGCATGGGTTCTCCACAGGAGCACCCTATTGGTCTATCAGAATCATAAGAATAATATTCTACAAGATTATCCTGAGTACTTGGTCCTAGAGGATCTTCACTTGTTGGTTTTGTGTTACTGTCTCGGATTGGGTAAAGATTCTCTGAAAAACATTGTTCAACATTGGATCCCTTCATAAGGGGATAAGGGTCACAAAAAAATTCCCCCTGGAAGAGGGATTCCACTTGGAGGTTTTTCTCTTCTACTTTTTTTGCAGTCCTGAACATTTTTCCTTTACGATTTATGACATGATTTTTATATTGGATATATTTTAAGGGCTCTAGGAGTGTGATTTTCCCACCAAGGTGTTTGAGTTAAATTTAAACCATAATTCTTTTTGGGAATATGCCTTCATATTTTCCCGCAAGTGTAGGATGAAATTGTTGTGTATTTTTATCCAATCCTTTCTCAGATAGAATTTATCAAGAAAATTTTTAGTCCAACCAGTCCATGGATGCCTTACCATATTGTCAGGGTCTGCGCAAATTATGAAATTTTATTTTTCCTTGAACATTTGAAGGATTACAAAATAAGTGGACCAATTCAATGTTCCAAAACCTACATCACAATAACATTGGTTATCCTCTTCTTCAATCCAAACTCCATGTTTTTCTCCGACCAGTCGATTGTAAACATTGTTGATTTGCTAAAATGCCTTTCTTTCCCATTTTTCTAAGATATTTGTCTTTAAGGGACTGGAAATTATTTCTTGGACAAGCTTATAGTCCATATATTCTTTTGTTGCAGATTCAGGAACAAATAAAACAAATTGTTTCCTGCGTTTTAAATATTCTTGTTTTACCTTTTTCATCTCTGCACTAGATAACATGGAAAAATATATGGCAGTGTTATTATGGGATTCCCTAGACAACATATCTTTTATACAATTCAAATACCCTGGCTTATGTACAATATCAAAATTTTCTAACCAAACAACCCATTTATGTACACGAGTATGGTTGTCTGTCAACAAGTTATTTTTTTTCAACATTCCTGCCAAAATATTTAAATATGTTATGATTTTGAATTTAACAAGCTTCAAATACAGTTTAAAACGTAACATGGTCTTCTTAACAGCTAGAAATTCTTTGTGGCTAGAAGGATAATTTAATTCTACTCCTCTGAAAGTTACAGAGGCATATCCAAAATTTTCTTCTTTTCCCCCAAGTTATTCTAGTAATACTCTTGCCCATGCTTCTTGTGACGCATCAATATCTATTATATATTTACTCTTTTCAATTGGTAGAGAAAGAGGAGGCAAGGAATGTATTTTTTGCTTAATATTCTTAACTTCTACTTTCATTTCAGTGGACCATGTTGGAGGTTTTTTCTTGAGTCATTGCTGCAAAATAGGTATGTCATAGGCTTGCCCTTTATAAAAAGTTTTGATATAATTCAAGCTTCCTAAAAATATTTGTAACTGTGTTTTGTCTAATATATTGCCTAGATAGTTCTTGAACATTTTCAGGACATCCTCTTGAAGAATAATATGCCATTCTATTATTCTGGATCCCGAGAATTCAATCTTTGTATTTACTACCTACATTTTTGCTGCAGAGAGTACCAAGGGATGTTGATATACAAGATCATATAATTTTTGCAAGTGTTTGAGAGGTTCTTGGATATTTTTGGAGAAAATTAGAATGTCATTAATATAAACTATTATCCAGGGATAATCTCTCAAAATATCTTCCACTCTTTTTTGAAATTCTCCTGGGGCATTCTTCAATCCAAATGGAATTACTATCCATTGGTATTATCCATGAGGTACAACAAAGGTTTTTTTATGCCGATATTTTGGTGAAATGCCAATTTGATAAAATCCAGAATTTAAAGCAAACTTATTAAATATTACCTTCCCTTTGATTTTTTGCAGCAAGGAAGCCTTATTAGGTAGTGGATACAAAATTGGTTGAAGAGCTTTATTTAGTGGCTTATAATTCACCACTAATATTGGCTTTCCTCTCTTTTGTTTTGAGTGTTTTTTAACATCAAATTATCTACAATCCCAAGCACTCTTGGATGGATCAATAAGACCTTTTTTTAGAAGATATTTTATTTCCTCTCGGCATATTTTAATTTCTAAAGGACTCATTAAGGCTATAGAAGCCTTCTCGGGAATAATTTTTGCCAAAGGATCATATGGAACATTTACAAAATATTGCTCCTTATGCCAGAAAGAAATAGGGGATTCAGAACTGAAAAATTATCTTATCTTTCTTGAGATATCTTTAAGGGACTGGAAATTCTCGAGATATTCTTCACATCTTGGATATTGGGAATTTTCAAAAGGAATTGTCGGGGTCTTATCTCCCTCCCAATTTTGTGGATCCAGAAGACAAAATTGATATGCAAGGTGTTAAATATATGAATCAGAAGAAGAAGTGGAGGAAGAATCATTATCTTCATCAGTGGGAAGAAGGATAATATCATCTGATTGTGGAGGTGGAGTAGTAGAATCAACAAAAAAGAGATCCCACAACTCTGGATTAATCTTTAGTGAAAAGGGCAGGAAGATGTGGGTTTCTATTTTTCTTGGGAAAATTATTTTCCCAATGTCCTAGTTTATTGAAATTATAACAAAGAGCATATTTTCTTGGGGTAGATCATTTTTTTAGATAAGGTTTCTGTGGAAAAGAGTGTTTATGTTTGTGGGATTTTGGGCTCTTATAGTATTTAGCAGGAAGACCGGGAGACCAACAGGACTTAAAAGAGTACTTCTTATATTTTTTATTCTTATGCTTGCATATTTTGCAGTAGCATGATGCAAAATTGATGCACTGATGTCCTCTGTTAAAATCACCATATCCCCATTCTATCATTTTTCCCACATTTTTGCACAAAGGAGTAACATTTTATTAAACCTTTTAAAATATTTTGATACTCTCTTATCAAGGAAATGTTCTTGAATCACTACATCTATATGATAGTATGCCATGGAAAGGTCACGCCTTGTAAACTTATGTCCTTATCCTTAAAGTATTGCTCTAATGCATCTGTAAGGACACCTAGAAAACTACGAATATAATATTTGATATAAGTAGGATCAGTGGATTTACGTGCTCCTATGAGTAACTTTTGCATGTAACATAAATATTTATGCTTAAGAGAAAAATCTCCTAATCTCTAAGACATGAAGAGAGATTGAAGATGCTCTGCATCTGATCCAACTTTCTTAGCACCATAGAATTACAATCCTAAGGCTTCAAGTAAATCATTTCAAGTAGTGGGGGAGTTTAGGAATTTATCTTTAGTTGTTTGAGGAAACCAGTGCCACCATTCCCATGCAAGACCAGTAAATCCCGAAATAAGGAGATTAGCCATATGCCCTGGAGTAATTGTACTGTCTTTCGCTTTTTGAGAAATACTCCAATTTCCTACGATTTGTAATTATTCTTTAATTTCCTCTCTACTTTGAAATCCTATATTAAGTATATGATGCTTTGGTATTGTGGCTATAATTCTATTCATTCTTATGATGCCAAGGCTCCCTATATTATTTATCCTTGACGTATTTGTAGAGGCTTCCCCCATAGTTTCATCAAATCTTTTAGGGCTTTCAATCCCTACACCAAAATATCTAGATATTTTTGCTTATTTGGCAACAAAGGATCCCAATGATTGATTTTATTCATGTCTTTCAAAACAATAGAAAATAATTTGTCTAATATCTCGAAATCTCATTCAGGTTGTAGTTTTGGTTCAACTTCACAAGCAAACAGATTATGTGATTTTTTCCTTATAAGACCAAGCTTGGTATCATCTTTAGGGATACCTTGTCTGAATGGATCAAAAGAAACAAGATTTCTGACTGACTTCTGAAATGACTTAGAGAGTTCTATAACTCTGAAGTAGATTTTTTCAAGAACCTAAAGCCTAATATTAAGCTTTTCCATAACCTTTTTTATTTCTTCAGCATCACTCAGGACATGGGATACTATCTCCCATTTTTCTGAAAGTTTTTGTATCTCTTCTCTTTCGAACTTATTAGAAAAAAATATTCTTAAAAGATCCTTATGAACATCATCTAAATTCTTGGTTGTCAAACTTGCTTGAAGATTTGAATAGTTCAACAACTTGCACTCGTCATAAACACCTATGTCAATTGAGGATGATCTGACTGGCATATATTCTTGTTTAATTTTTCCATCAGACTGGTACTAAAGAAAAGGAGTGGTTGGAAGATTTCTTCCCGGAACAAATGAAAGTTATCATGTCAGTATTTTTATTTTCATTTTTGTATTGTCTCTTGACAGTGTAACAAATAACATACACAAATGATGCAGGTGCATCTGGACTTAGCCAACAATGTGATTGGATTTTCACGTGTTGTGGCTAAACATGAGGTGGATAAACATTGGTCATTAGTATTTTTATTTAATTTTAATGAGAGAAGTTAGTTGGTTTGGATTTATTAGACTAGTTAGGAAATAAAATAAGAATTGTGTTCCTCCCTGCTGGATATTAAGCCAAGTAGGATAATAATTGAGAAATAGGATAGCATTTATTTGTGGAATAGATTCAACAGAAATCATTTTTAAGGAGAAAGACCGCTTTGGATTTTTTGATATAAAATGTGTGAAATAGGTGAAACTTGAGAGAGGAATAAATAGAGTTGGGAAACAAAGAAGACAGAGTTATGGAATAATTGATATAATCAAGCCGAGAGGGGTTATAAACTCTGTAATTTTTATTTATGAGCAATTGATTTAAGCGTAGTGTAAGTCTCATTTCTAGCGAGGAATTATTTTAAAGCCTGTGTAAAATCAATTCCGACAATAATGGTATCATTCTCTGTTGATGTGTTTTAATTTGGAAATATTAGTAATAATGATTTTAGGTTTTGTTTTTCAAGTCATTAGACTTAAGCATTTCAAACTTTTTTATTACAGAGTGTTTTATATAAAATCCGTGTTTTAAAATTCTGTTGGAACCTTGTGTGCTTGGAGGCGAGAATCGGGATCATAACATACAACTAAGTACAATAGCCCTTCAAAACCATAAGTGGTGTATCGCATGTCTTAAAAACCATAGTTGGTATATCACGAGAATTCATTCAGAAAGAAGTATTTTTATAACGTATGCGATCAAGTAATAAGGTGACACGTAGCACCTTGATTACAAGGAAAAATGACTTTTATCGCATGATTTTGGAGTGTTATTTATCGTGCTAGTTTGTTAGGTCCCTATATTACTAGTTTAGTCCCTTATTGTTATTAGTATAGCCCCCTTATTGTTATTGTTGTACCGCTATAACCCCAATATTGTTATTATTGTGCCCTTACATTATTATTGTTAGGTCGGCTAGGATTATATTGTGGCCCCATGGACTCCTATATATAGAAGGAGGTTTTGGTCATTTGTAGCATGCAAGAATTTTTCATTTATGTAATGTACTGGAGATTTCCCCTTCAAAGTGGCTGATTTCTAAGGCATTGATCTCTCTTTTCTTCTATTTTTGGAGCTGGTTTCACAACATTTGGTATTAGAGATTTGGATTCTAGGGTTTCGTTGCTCCAAACAGGTCATCATGGAATTTTCGCTATAACGTTTTTTCTACAAAGGTTTCGAAGCTGAAATATTTAGAGTGTGAAGTTGAAATCCTGAGGAACATCGTCGCAAAAATTCAGAGCTTGGTTCGAAATATTTTCGGAGATATGATCTGTGGAATTTAGGGCTTTGTGCAGGCTCCAGAATTTAACCTAAACAAGTCATCACGGAATTTTCCCTATAAATTTTTTTCTATGAGGTTTTAGAAGCTAAAATTTTCACAGAGAGAATCTGAAATCCCAAGCAACGTCATGGAAATATTTCAGAGATTGATTCACATTATTTTGGGAGGTAGGATCTATGGAAGTTAGGGCTTTTTTAGGCTCCTGAATTTCATCTCAAAGAGGTGATCGTGGGAAAATATTCATAACTCTCTCTCTGAGCATTGGATTGGAGTTATGTAAAGAGTGGCCGCAATTAAATGAAATGTATTTTCCTGTCTATAAATTTCAGAGCCGAAGGAGGAAACAGTGACACGTGGCAAGTCGTACAAGTTCGCTCTACTGGACTAGTCCATAATTAGGTCATTGTGGGATATTGGACATAACTTTGCCTTGAAGAAACCAAATCAGGTCAGACCTGTTGCATTCGAAAGAGGATTCAGAGGGCTACCTCAGGGCCAAATTTCAGATATTGAAGATCCGAAATCACAGAGATATTTTAGTTTCAATATTGAGCTCCTCAAAAGAAAGAAAAAGGTGTGTATTTTTTTCCGAATTGCATAGGTCTTGTGTAAAAAATCAGTTTGAAGTGATTCCAAGGGCCTATTGAACATATACTTCAGTATTGGGTTCTAAAATTTCTCCTAAAAAGAATTCAACACCCATTAAGCCTTCAGAATACTCTACTATGACTCATGAAGATGAAGAATGACAACATGATCTATCAAAATTACAAGGGCAAGTGCACCAAATTTCACTCTCGCAAAGAGCAACAAAAAATGAAATGGAATTTTTGAAGAAAGGCATGGAAGTGAAGATGGATGGTTTGAATAATAATATGGATGGTTTGGAGAAAGGCATGGAAGCTAAGATGGATGGCGAGGAAGCTAAGATGGAGGACATGGAAGAAAAAATGAAAGACAATATGGAAAACATGAAGAATGATTTAAAAGCAAACATGGAAGGCTTGACAAAGTTGACACAAGAAATGATTCCTAGTGGTGAAAAGATAGTAGAATAAACTGATGATGAGAACAAAATAGATGTTAATCGTCATTTCATAAACTCTAATGTTGGATGGAAGAACCACCATATTCCAAAGATGGATATGAGGAAGTTTGATGGCAAGGATCCCATAACATGGATACTACAGATGGAGCAGTATTTTGATCTCAATAATGTGCAAAACATACAAAAGGTACGCATTGCAACTTTACATTTAGAACATAATACATTTGTATGGTATCGATGGCTTTGCTCCCGTAAAAAAATTGTCACTTGGTCATTTTTTACGGAGGAAATGATAACACATTATGAGGATACAAAGAACAACACCTTATTTAGCCAATTGATAAATCTCAAACAAAAGGGTTCAGTGGTGGAGCACATTGAGGACTTCCAAAAATTGAATATAAGGGTAACTGATATTCCAGAGGAACACATGATTGATGTCTTCATTTGGACTTTAAAGGATAACATCCAACATGAAGTTCGCATTTGGGAACCTGATTCATTGGAGAAGGAATTTAGGTTGGCATGAAAAATTGAATGTAAAATTATGTCAACAAGGAAGCCTACCACTCACATCTATAAATGTGGAAGTGTTCCTACTCCTAGACTTCCAAAACCTACAAGGTTAACACCACAACAATTGGAAGAAAAAAGAGAAAAAGGGCTTTGCTACAGTTGTGATAGAAAATACACTAAAGGTCATAAGTGTGGTAAGAAGAAATTATTTTACATAGATTGTGAAGAGGAAGAATAAAATGAACAAGAATCTTAAAAAGAAGAGGATATACACCAGGAAAAAACCCTAGAAGAGGAAGAAATGAGTTCGACCATATCATGTAATGCATTGGCAGGAATTACCACTCCTCAAAATCTCAAGATAGAAGGACATATCAAGAATAAAAAGGTAATAGTGTTGGTTGATTCGAGTAGTACCCATAATTTTATTCATTGTAAGGTAGCCAAGTAATTAAATTGTTTCCTATACCCAACACCCGTAATTCTAAGATGGTTGCAAATGGAGGAACTATAAATTGCTCTGGAAATTTTCATAATATCAAGGTAACCATGGGGGAGTATGTATTGAATAGTCCAATGCTTTCCATTCCAATGGGAGGTTTTTATGTTGTACTAGGAGTACAATGGTTACAATCTTTGGGGACGATATCTTTTAATTTTCAAGAACTTTTCTGGAAATTTTTTTCGGAAGGAAAGGAAGTCGAATTATAGGGTATTGCAAGGAAGCTAGGAAAGATAATAAGCCCTAATGTCATGAAAAATATTTTGAAGAAATAACAACGAGGCGTAATTGCAAAATTATGCTCATTAGAAGTTCCAACATCAAAATCATCTATTTCTCCATAACTCTAAAAAGTCTTGGACAACCATTCCAAGGTGTTTGATACTCCCAAAGGACTCCCACCTATTAATGATCATGATCATGCTATTCATTTGATTCTAGGAAGTGTTCCTCCAAACATCGGGCCTTATAGATATCCTTATGTCCAAAAGAGCAAAATTGAACATATGATTGTAGAAATGTTAGAGGCGAGTATAATTCACCTAGTCAAAGTTATTTCTCTGCTCCTGTAGTATTGGTACACAAGAAGGATGGATCATTCAAAATGGTGTCCGGGGATTTATAGAGGTTTGGGAGCTAACAAGCTCACTATTAAAGATAAATTCCCCATTCATGTGATCGATGAATTATCGGATGAATTACATGGGAGCAATTCATTTTACTGCTGATCTGCTCAAGATATCATCAAATTAGAATGAAGATCAAGATATCTCTAAAACAACATTTCGAAACTCATGAGAGTCATTATAAATTTTTGGTCATGCCTTTTGGCCTTACCAATGCACCTTCTACATTTCAAGGGTTGATGAATTCCATTTTCAAACCCTTCCTTAGAAAATTTGTGCTAGTATTCTTTGATGATATACTAATCTACAGCATGTCTTGGAAGGATCATGTTCAACATGTTGACAGGGTGCTAAAACTATTGGAGGAGAAACAATTATATGCAAAAACATCGAAATGTTTCTTTGGAGTACAAAAGGTGGAATATATGGGTCATATTTCATCTCACGAGGGTGTTAAATTAGACCCTAACAAAATTAAAACCATTAAGGAATGGAAAGTCCCCACAACCATAAAGTAGTTGCGAGGATTTATCGGGTTAACAGGGTATTAATGCAAGTTTTTTAAGAATTATGGGAGAATAGAAGAACCTCTAACAACATTATTGAATAAAGATGCATTTTCATGGACTCCTACATCAACTAAGGCCTTTGAATATCTTAAAGAGGAAATGTTCCTAGCACAAACCTTAGCTACGCCAGAGTTCACAAAAACATTTATTGTGGAATGTGATGCCTCGGGAAATGGAATTAGTGTTGTTTTAATGCAAGAAGGAAGACCCATTGCTTTTGAAAGTCCTTAAATCAAAGGAAAGTATTTACAGAAGGTTATTTATGAGAATGAAATGTTGGAAATACTACATGTACTAAAGAAATGTGGTCACCTTACCTAATGGGCGTACACTTCAAGGTAAAAACTGATCATGATAGTCTTAAACAATTTTTGAAACAAAGACTATCTTCAAAAGAGCAGCAAAAATGGGTCACAAAGATGTTGGGTTATGACTTTGAAATAATCTACAAAAAAGGGAAGCTAAATGTTGTTGCAGATGCACTCTCAAGAAAGAATGAAGAGGTGGAAGCATTGCTTTGTGCCATTTCTGTTATCCAACTAAATTGGATAACCAAAGAAAGGGATGAATGGAAGAAGGACAGGGAAGTGTGGACACTCATTCAAAAGCTACAACAATATCCTTGTACATTTGATACATTTAGTTGGAAAATGATTCCTTATGGTATAAAGATCACTTATATCTTTGTAAGAGTTCCCAACTAAAACAAAAGATTCTTTTGGAATTGCCACTTCTCCTTTAGGAAGACACTTAGGATTTTTAAAAAATTACCACAAGGTGAAGAAAGATTTTTTTTGGGATGGCCTTAAATCTGATATTCAAAATTTTTTGGCAGAATGTTTGGTTTTCCAGCAAAATAAAGTTGAGAGACAATTAAGACTCCTGGTCTTCACAACCTTTTATCTATTCCTCAAATAACATTGGAAGGATATTTCAATGGATTTTATCACCGGGCTACTCCAAGTCTGAAGGAAAGAGTGTCATCATGGTGGTAGTTGATAGACTTACCAAGTATGCACACTTTTGTGTGTTATCTCATCCATTTAAAGCAAGTACAATTGCTAGTGCACTTATGGAAACAATTCAAAAGCTACATGGAAACCCAAAGATTATTGTAAGTGACAGAGATCCCATTTTTACAGGAAAATTTTGGACGGAATTATTTTCCTGTTTGGGTACTTAACTAGCTCATAGCTCATCTTATCATCCTCAATCTGATGGTAAAACTAAGATAGTGAATAAATGTTTGGAAGGATATCTTCGTTGTTTTGTATCTGATAAGCAAGCACAATGGGTCAAGTGGTTACCTCTCGCTGAATGGTGGTACAACACTTCCTTCCATACTGCAACAAAAATTACCCCATTTATGGCACTTTATGAATATCATCCACCGTTCATCACATCTTATTTAAGAGAAAATTATAGGGTTTAAGCAGTGGAAGATCACATCGAGCATCAACAAGAAGTTCTCCAACTCTTAAAGGATAACCTAAATTTGTCACGAAATCAAATGAAACAACAGGCAGATCAACATCGCAGTGAGACAAGTTTTGATATAGGAGATTGGGTATTTTTACGGCTACAACCATACAAATAAATGTCCCTCAAGCAAGCTAAAAAGGATAATAAATTATGGCCAAAGTACTATGGTCCTTACAACGTGTTGCAAAAGATTGGTACTATGGCATACAAATTGGAGCTTCCTGCTTCTTCACCAGTGCATCTAGTTTTCCATGTTTCATGCTTAAAGAAGGTTATAGGTGAAAATCTTCCCATTTAAACAATATTGCTAGAACTCGATGAGGAAGGAAAAATCATATTGAACTTGAAGAAGTCACGGAAACAAGAACTCAACATCTACGAAATCGATCAATTTCAGAGTATCTCATCAAATGGAAAAACTTATCCACCAAAGATTCTACATGGGAGGATGACAATTTTATATAGAAGCACCTAGAGCTACTCAAGCGTTGAGGAAAACACTTTTTTGAAGGAGAGGAGCATGTTAGGTCCCTATATTACTGGTATAGTCCCTTACTGTTGTTAGTGTAGCCCCCTTATTGTTATTGTTGTACCCCTGTAACCCTAATATTGTTATTATTGTGCCCTTACATTATTATTGTTAGGTTGGCTAGGATTATATTGTGGCCCCATGGACTCCTATATATAGAAGGAGGTTTTGGTCATTTGTAGCATCCAAGAATTGTTCATTTATGTAATGTATTGGAGGTTGCCCCTCAAAATGGTTGCTTTCTAAGGCGTTGATCTCTCTTTTCTCCTAGTTTTGGAGTTGGTTTCACAACATAGTTAAGGTGCGATAAGGCCGAAACTGTTGTATCGATATGTAGAAGTGACGGTAGAGATTGAAGTATTCAGATGGTGGATTGACGGAATTTAAGTTTGAAATCCATACATTCTGTTGATTAATATACCGATTCTTTTGTTTCTTCGTTAAATTGAGATTTGTTTGAGTGACTTGCGTCATTTGGTATCAGAGCCCAGATCGTTGTTGTTTTGTAAAATTCCACCCAGAAGAGGTCTAGGAATAGGCCGGGGAAAACCTGCAGCAAATGTAGTTTTGCTGGAAGAAGTACAAAATCTCCGTACATGGATGGAAGCCATGGAAAAAACCCAGAGAAGAGCACCTGACGAAGGAGGTGCTAGTGATGCAGAGGGATCTTCTGAAGAATAAGAAGAACAAGACAATGAAGTAGCTAAGGTGTTGAATATGTTGGTGAAGGCAACTGGAAGACCAAAGGTGGACATACCTATGTATGAGGGAAATCTCAATGTAGAAGAATTAATGGACTGGATCAGTTCGTTAGAAAAGTACTTTGACTTTGAAGAAGTTGAAGACGAAAAGAAAGTGAAGATTGCGGTTACCAGATTAAAAGGCCATGCAGCTATCTGGTGGGAAGAATTACAGTTATCCAGACAGAGAAAAGGAAAACCCAGAATCAAACAATGGGATAATATGGTGAGAAAATTAAAAGGTAAATTCATGCCTAAGGATTATCAATTAAATCTTTTCAAGCAATTACATAATTTGAAGCAAAAAGGAATGACAATGAAAGAATATACAAAGGAGTTCTATAAATTGAATATCAGAGCTAGACATGTAGAGGATGATGTTGAGGAAGTAGCCAGGTATATAAATGGTTTGTGGTATGATATCTAGGATGAGATCAGTTTATTAAATCTAAAGACAATTGAGGATGCTTATTAGGAAACCTTAAAAGCAAAAGAGAAGATACAGAGGAAGCAAAGCCATAGGAACCGAGGAAAGAGTTCAGTAAGAGGCAAAGGAGCATTCAAACCCATATTTCAGTACTCCCAGAATGAAGCAGGAGGCTCAAGTAGCAGATCACCACAGAGAGGAGACTCTGGTCGAGGAAGGTTCGTCCCTAGATGTAGAGGCCGGGGAGGATAAATTCGGTGCTTTATATGTGGTGAATGGGGACATGGGTCATGGGACTGTCCTCATAATAAGTCAGCGACTCAGAGAAATGTGAATGTTGCTGAAACAAAGGAAGAAATTCCTCAGAATTCAGGTAAAGAAGAACCACCTGAAGTAGGAGAATCCTTGTTATTAAAAATGGTATTGCTTCAAGAAGAAAAAGAAGTAGGAGAGCCAGCTCAGAGGAAGAATCTATTCAAAACAATATGCAATTCCAAGGGAAAATGTTGCAAAGTGGTAATTGACAGTGGAAGTACTGACAACCTTTTTTCTACGGAGATGGTGGACAAGTTGGGATTAGTAAAAACAATACACCCTACTCTTTATAAGGTATCATGGCTACAAAAAAGACATCCGATTATTGTGACAGAACAATGTAAGGTAGAGATCCAGATAGACACTTATAAGGATGTTATATTATGTGATGTAATTCCGATGGATGTATGTCACATATTGTTGGGAAGACCTTGGAAATTTGATCAGAAAGCCGTACATGATGGCAGAAGAAACACTTATACCCTCGAGAAGGATGGAAACAAACACACACTGCTACCATTGAAGGATGAAGCTGACAAAGGAACACCAGGAAATAGTGTTATGTTGATAAGTGGAAAATAACTGTTGCAAGAAATTGAAAAATATGAAGAGATGCATTTTGCTGTTATAGGGAGACCTAAGGTAATTTTGACTTACACAAATTTAGATGGTTTATTTGAAGAAATCAAAACTCTATTGAATGATTTTGCTAATATTATTGTGGATGAGTTTCCAAATGCATTACCACCAATCCGGAGTATTAGTCATCACATTGATCTAATACCTGGAGCAAGTTTGCTGAATAAAGTAGCATATAGATTAACTCCTCAAGAAAATGCAGAATTTGGAATACAAGTGCAGGAGTTGATGGATAAGGGGTTGGTAAGAGAGAGCCCTAGTCCATGTGATGTACCAACAGTACTCAGTGCAAAGAAAGGAGAAGAATGGCGCATGTGCACAGATTCCAGAGCCATAAATAAAATCACCATCAGGTATCGTTTTCCTTTACCACGAATGGATGATTTAATGGATTGGTTGAGTGGATCAAAATATTTTAGTAAGATATATTTGAAGAGTGGTTATCATAAGATAAGAATTAGATAAGGGGATGAGTGGAAGACTGCATTCAAAACAAATAGTGGTTTGTATGAATGGTTAGTGATGTCTTTTGGACTCACTAATGCACCTAGCACATTCATGAGATTAATGAATGAAGTCTTGAAGTAATATGCAGGAAATTTTGTAATTTTTTATCTTGATGATATTTTAATTTTCAGTCGAAGTAAAGAAGAGCATCTAGAGCACCTTAAATTGGTTCTAATGACATTGCAGAAAGAGAAACTGCTAATAAATTTGAAGAAATATAGTTTTATGAAAGAAGAGTTAATCTATTTGGGGTTTGTTGTTTCTAAAGAAGGTCTAAAAATGGATCCAGAAAAAGTTCAAGCATTTTGGAACTGGCCAACTCCAAGAAACATATTTGAGGTAAGAAGCTTTCACGGTCTTGCAAGTTTTTATAGAAAATTTATCAAAAATTTTAGTCAGATTTGTGCACTAATTATTGAAACAATCAAAGAGACTAATTAGCCATTCAAGTGGATAGAAACAACAGACCGAAATTTTAAGTTGCTAAAGAAGAAAATTACAAAGAAACTAGTTTTAGCTTTGCCAGATTTTGAAAAAGTTTTCCAAGTTGAAACTGATGCTAGTGGAGTTGCAATTGGAGCATTTTTAAGTCAAGAGAAGAGACCAATAGCATACTTTAGTGAGAAACTGAAAGAAGCTAAGAAGAAATACTCATCTTATGAAAAAGAGTTTTATGCTGTTGTGCAAGCCTTGAAAAAGTGGAGACATTATTTGTTACCAAAAGAGTTTGTATTATATTCTGATAACCATGCGTTGTAGTTTATAAAAAAGCAGCCTAAATTGAACCAGAAACATGCCAAATGGGTAGAATTTTTGTAGAATTTTACTTTTGTGATAAATCATACAAGTGGTAAGCTGAACAAAGTTGTTGATGCTTTGAGTAGAGTGAATTTAATCATGCAAGAATTACAAGTTGGTGTTGTAGGATTTGAAGGAATGGTTGATATATATAAAGAAGATGCATAATTTAAGGAAATTTATGCAGCTGTACAAAACCCAACAGTTCATAATAGAAGCCAATGGTTGGATTATCTTATCCAAGGAGATTTTCTATTCAAAAGTAATAAATTGTGTATTCCTAAATGTTCTATGAGGGAAAACATAATTACAGAGAAACATAGTGGAGGCTTGTATGGACACTTTGGGCAAGACAAGACTTTTTCTCAGGTAAATACTTTTTATTATTGGCCAAAGATGCAAACTGATGTTAAGATATTTGTTGATAAATGTAGGATTTGTCAGTATGCTAAGGGGAGAAGCCAAAATACAGGATTATATCAGCCATTACCAATACCAAATCAACCATGGGATGTTGTTAGTATGGATTTTGTTTTGGGTTTACCTAAAAATCAAAGAGGAAATGACTCCATTTATGTTGTGGTGGATATGCTTTCTAAAATGTCTCATTTCATTACATGCAAGAAAACTAGTGATGCAACACATATTGCTAATCTGTTCTTTTCAGAAGTTGTAAGGTTACATGGATTACCTGTGAGCATTGTGTCTGACAGGGATACCAAGTTTGTTGGGAATTTCTGGAGAAATTTGTGGAAAAAACTAGGTACCAACCTTATTTTCAACTCAGCTTATCACCCTCAAATGGATGGACAGAACGAGAAGCTTGGGAAATATGTTGAGGAGTTTAGTGTATAAAAATCCTAAGCATTGGGATTTAGCACTTGCTCAGGCTGAATTTGCTTATAATGATACTCCCAATTGAATTACTGGGATGAGTCCATTTCAAATTGTATTTGGAATGAATCCAAGAGGTGTGTATGAGCTTAGGAATTTAGAAAAACAAGAGATAAGAAGCGGAAAGGCTTAAGAGTTTGTAGAATAGATGCAACAACTACAGGAAAATGTTATAGAAAGATTGCAGGAAATTAGTGGCAAATACAAATAGAGAGTTGATATGAAGAGGAAAGAAAATGAATTCCAAGTAGGAGATCTAGTCATAGTTTATCTGAGAAAATAAATATTTCCAGTTAAGACTTACAACAAATTAAAGATAAAGAAAATAGGACCATGTAATATTTTGAGGAAATTTTCTTCAAATGCATATGAAATTGAATTTCCAGAAGGGATTGGAATATTACCCATATTTAATGTTGCAGATTTGTACCCATACAAAGGAACAAAAGAAGAGCTACAGGAAGACTCTACAGTAGAGGAAAACTAGACTTTAAAGTGGAGGGAACATATGCCAAAGATAGAAATGAAGGAAGTGGAGGCCATTTTGGAGAAAAGAGTAGCAAATAAAACCAGAGGACAAACTTACTATCAGTATCTAGTCAAATGGAAAGGACACCCTGTGGAAGATGCCAGTTGTATGAAAGAAATAGAGTTACAGAAGTTTAATATAGATCCTGAAGCATTGATGGATCAATTTTTTCTTCCCTGGGAGTCTGATGCAGGAGCATCTAGACTTAGTCAGCAATGTGATTGGATGTTCACATGTTGTGGCTAAACGTTAGGTGGATAAACATTGGTCATTAGTATTTTTATTTAATTTTAATGAGAGAAGTTAGTTGGTTTGGATTTATTAGATTAATTAGGAAAAAAAATAAGAAATGGGTTCCTCCCTGCGTGGAGATTAAGCCAAGTAGGCTAAGAACTGAGAAATAGGATATCATTTATTTGTGAAATAGGTGAAACTTGAGAGAGGAATAAATAGAGTTGGGAAATAGAGAAGACAGAGTTTTGGAATAATTGATATAATCAAGCCGAGAAGGGTTATAAACTCTGTAATTTTTATTTATGAGAAATTGATTTAAGCGTAGTGTGCAAGTCTCATTTCTAGTGAGGAATTCTTTTAAAGCCCGCGTAAATCGATTTCAACAATACTGGTATCATTCTCTGTTGATGTGTTTTAATTTGGAAATATCAGTAATAGCGATTGCAGGTTTTGTTTTTCAAGTCCGTAGACTTAAGCATTTCGACCCTTTTTATTAAAGAATGTTTTATATAAAATTCATGTTTTAAAATTCTGTTGGAACCTTGTGTGCTTGGAGCCGAGAATCGGGAGCATAGCATACAACTAAGTACAACAATCCTTCAAAACCATAAGTGGTGTATCACATGTCTTAAAAACCATAGATGGTATATCGCGGGACTTCATTCCGGCAAGCAGTATTTTTATAACATATGTGATCAAGTAATAAGGTGACACGTAGCACCTTGATTACAAGGGAAAAAAACTTTTATCGCATGCCTTTCGGAGTGTTATTTATCGTGCTAGTTAAGGTGCGATAAGGCTGGAACCGTTGGATCAATATGTAGAAGTGACGGTGGAGATTGAAGTATTCAGACGGTGGATTGACAGAATTTAAGTTTGAAATCCACACATTATGTTGATTCATATACCGATTCTTTTGTTTTCGCATTAAACTAGTATTTGTTTGAGTAACTTGCATCAACAAATATGCAGACTTAGGGGCTCCATATACAACTTTTATTTTATCAATGCAGGCTGGGAAATCAGTATCTTTTCCAGAATGGAAAATTTAGTTATTTTTGTTGGATTTGCAAGTATGTTGAGGCTTTGTAGTTTGTAAGGAAGAGTGGCTTGGGGTAGAAGGAAAATTACCAAAGGAGAGTTGGTCCTTGGGGATTTGGAGATGTACTGAATTTCTGAAAGAATTTCTTCTTTCAGTTTCCAACAAAGCTTGTATATAACTATGGTATTTAGTTTCCCAAGAGGTTGGATAGCTCATGCCTCTCCAGTCAAATGTGACAGGTTGATTATTGGAAGAATGATTTGTTTTTAATATACTATGCAGATGGGAAGTTTTCTCTACAGAGGGCCTTAACGCTGGAAGATTTTCATTACAAAATATTATTATCACCATACATTTTAATTGGAAAACGAGGGATGAAACATACATATTGAATGCTCCGGGAATAATTTATTCTTTGAGTAGATCATATATATAGGGGTCATCCAGAGCAAAAAAATATTTTGGGTAAACAGTACAGAAAGTTGGTCCATCATGCAATGGGGCAGAAAATCTTCCAATCAATGCATCTACAAACTGATTATGTCTTATATCGACTATGAAACAAAGATAATGCACATTTAAAATAGGTTTGACTAGAGGTTGCAATCCAAACTTTATCGCCACAAGATGAAAATATTTGTATTTATGTTTCTTCCCCAATCTATCAGATCTCTATCTAGCAGATTTATATGTAGTGGTTCATCATTAGAAGTGAAAGGTTGATTTACAGAATGAACTTTGATAAAAGATTGTGAAAAATATTCCCATCCATGGAGCTTATCAACATCTTTAAGATATATAAGTGGAAGTTTCCAATGGATGAATAAGATTCTGAAATAGAAATAAGTCCTCTAGAAGTAGTAAACTCAAAAAAAAAAAAAATTCTACAATTTTTAACAATAATACTTTTCCAAACAAATATAAAACCCTAATTATAAATTCTTGCTAATAATAATAATATCTATTTTATTTTAAATTTAATTATTAATAAAAACATATACTTAATAATGAGAATTAACCTCATACCATGCAAATATGAGACCCTAATTATAAATTACCCTCATCATTTAAAAAAAATAATTAAATTCTTTATTTTAATTTTAATTTTAAAATGGATTATTAATGAAAACCTATACCTCCCTCATTATTATCCTTTCGAAAATATCACGAAAATTATCCCCGTACACGTGGACTAATATCCATTGTACACGTGGACTAATATCCATTAAAATATTTATTGTAACTTATCCTCTACGAAGTATAAATGTGGGTGGAAACGTTTTGAGTGTTCAGAGTTAAATTAAATTATGTTTTTATAAGTGATTTTTTTTTAATTAGGATTAACTTTAAAAAAATTATGGTAATATGAAGAATGTTTTAGTAATGTATATATTTAATTGATTAATTATGTATAAAAAGGTTATTTAACTTAAGGAAAAAAATATATAAATTTATTGTAAAATGGATTATTTTGTTAAATAAAATTTGTTTATATAAATAAATGTTATAAATAATAATGAGGAATTTATCATGGAGGAATTTGTTAGAATTGGAATAATCTCAAATCTCTAGGAAATTAGTGGGCTGAACTTATCATGGAGGAGCTTATTAGAATTGGAATAATCTCAAATCCCTAAGAAAATAGTGGGTGGGGAGCCACTTCTTAGGAATCTAATTTTTTAAATTTATTAAAAGTAATGAACCGTTTTGCTAAATAAAATTTGTGAGGAACTTATCATGGAGGAACTCATTAGAATTAGAATAATCTCAAATCCCTAAAAATTGGTGAATGAGAGCCATAAATCTAATTTTTTAAATTGATTAAAAGTCAATGTAACCTAACAAACTCTTACATTACAGTGCTTGCTAAGCATTCAAAGAAAGCATATGTTAAATTTATTAAAAGTCAATGCAATCTAACAAACTCTATTACATTACAGTGGTTGATAAGCATTAAAAAAAACATATGTTGAACATATTCCCTTGAGAATCAATCTAAGTTGTCAATTAAAAAAATAAAAATAAAAAGGTCTTATCCACTTTAAATTAAAATAAAAAAGTCTTATTCACTTTAAATTAAAATAAAAAAAAACTTTCAACAAATATATTAAATTAATAAATTGATTTGATACATATATATTTTAGAATTAAAAAAAAAATATTCACATTTTATAGTGAGATGAATTTAATTGTCAATGTTCTTTTTTATTCTTATTATAAAGATTAGAAAAAAAAATAAAACACAAATCTCAATGTCGAAGTTTCAAATTCCAATCCAACACTCAACTTTTTTTTGAGAAATTGTTTAAAATTTGAGTTAAAGAGACCCAACAATATTTTATAGAGGATTTTGGATAACCATTATTAATATATATTTTAAAAAATATTCTTGCAGAATTTACAAAATATTGTGCACTATTAATCATAGTTAATATATATTTTAAAAAATATTCTTGCAGAATTTACAACTTAACATTTGAATTAGTTGGAGTAGTGTTTTTTACCAGACCCACAACTATTGCTGACAGAAGTGGAGCACACTGCGCACTCAACTTGAAATATTCAATTTGTCTCTTTTAACTGTGTAGACTTTCCCAATTTATGTTGACTCAGAGTTTCTAACTGTTTTCTTGAAAATACATCGTACCAGTAATTATTATTATATTTTTAAAAATAAAATTAATATTTTATTTATTTTAATATATTATTATTTATAAAAAAAACTTGGATTCATTATATATGAAATATCTGAGTCAATGCTTCATATCCATATTTTATTTATTTTAATATATTATTATTTATAAAAAAAACCTTGAATTCATTATATATGAAATATCTGAGTCAATGATTCAGATCGATGAATCATGATAATCCTCATAATAAAGGAGAGAGAAAAACTAAAATATTAGTGTTAGATGGTGATGCTAAATTATTTTTCCTTGGAAAATAAGTTCGTGTTAAAAACTTAAATGATGTATAAAGATTGGATTTTTTTTTCAAAAAGATAAAATGTTGATTTTCATTATAGGTTAATAAGTGTGATTGATAATCATTATGGAAGCAAAATTCTCTAAATGTGGATCATAATGTTCTCAATGTTATCAAATATACTAGAAACGAAAAACTAAAATATCAATTCATATATATGAGTAGCTAATTCTAATATAATATAAGCCTCCAAAATAATGACCAACAACTAGTACTTTCAAATCTTAATAATGTGCGAAGAAAAAATGTATCAAGATCAATGTCTAGTGAGGAAAAAAGATAGAAAGATCTATGCAGCAACTAATCCAGTTTTAGTGTCCCTTCTTCCAAGCATAAATCATTGATAATAACATTGAAAAAAAATGCTTGGCGAAGCAACAATTCCTTTTTGGGAGAGTTCATTGTAATAGTATTGAATTCTCTCAAATGTGACAATTATATATACATGAGAAGGAGCTGCCCATTGAAATAATTCAAATATTTTGAAGAAAAAATTGTACTAGGATATACCTGTCACCCATAGAGAGCCATCGATTCGTCCATTGAGAGATTTTGTCCCAGACCTTGTCCAAAATCCACATCCAGTCTCTATTGCGGTAGTTTCTGGATTTCAACCCGATAACCTAAGTACATGAAACCATATTCCAACACACAGGTATGCATATTAAACATATTAGCTATGACTGATACAACTTCATCATCCTCAGAGCACTTAATCAAGGTCGATTTGTGGTTATTCACAATAAGCCTTGAGGTCTGACCATAACTAGAAATAATGTGAAATAAGATTTGCCATAGAGGCATTGAAACGTGTCCAAATATTAATATACCATCTAGGAATAGTAGATGAGATATGTAACGGATCCTCGACATACCTGTATGCCCTAGAATAGACCATTATTCCCCGCCACCTTGATCGTGTGACTAAGACCATCCATCACCAGTATAAATAACAAATGGGACAAAGCACACCCTTGACAGAGCTCACGATGGGGTCGAAAAAATATGTGGCGAGTTATTAATAAGCACAACATAATTAACTGAAGAAGCGCAAGCCATGATCCAATTAACCAAATTTTGTTTAAGGCCTATTTTGAATAGAGCCATAGGGAGATATGACCAATCAACACAATCATAGGCCTTATGGAGATCCAATTTTAGTATCAAGGCATATTTTTATGAGCTATAATAGAATGTAAGAATTCATGAGAAATGGCAATAACATTGTGCATTTCATGGTTCCACATAAATTCAAACCGCATAATTTCAGTAGTTACGAGTATAACGATTGGAATTATACAAGGGAGTTCAATATTATTTAAAAAAACTCAGCAGATCTCCAACTAAACCATGAAGTATACACGGTCTCTATGTTCATAAATCTATCCTAACAAAAATGAAAAATGGGCTACCCAAATAGAGTTTAGATAAAAGAAAAATATAAAATGTTAAATATGAACAATTATAATATTGTTTTTCAATGGTTAGAGTAGTAGGTGTGAGGGTTGTTTACAATTTTGAAAACAAAATAAATTGATTACATTTAGGATATAGGGATAACCACTAACAATTAAGAAAAAAATTTAGCTTTTTTTTCCCAAGATTATAAACTTTTAGATTAATGAAGATCATGAAACTAATTGTTATTGAAAAAAGTTTGTTATCATTTGTTAAATGTGATATTTTACCTCATTATAAATGTCAAGCCTGCTAAGGATAATTTTAAGAATTCAAACACTTTTGAAGTGTTTTGATTTCATTGATTTTATAAGCATTCTTTGACCTCTTAGTTGATTCTTTAATAAACATTAGAGCATAATTAAACCAAGAATGACTAAGTAAAACCTGAGGGTGATCCTACATAGATTATCCACAATGAATATCAAACATATTAACCTTATAAATGTCAATGGGCATGCGACTCAAAATAATAGACAAGTTCCAACCCTCCTTAATTCACATGACATGAAGTATTACATCCCTTGTCCCCCTTGTATTCTATTTAATGTTTAGTCAAGGGAGCATTATTATGAGTAGCGAGATGAGTTCTTTGAATAAAGATGGGATAATCTCTATTTGAATGGTGAGTATGGTTATTTTCATGATGTTTTATAAGATTGTTGAGATTTATTTTTTAGGGTCGACAAACCTTGTTTAATCTCCTATTTGTGGCTCTAGTTAGTCCATTATTGAAAGCAATGTTCTGTGGTATTTTGAGTGGTGCATTTCCCCATTTTTCTTTTAGTTTGGTTCCTTTCTAGCGTATTATTCCACTTTTTGTTGTTAAGATTCAACAAGATGATGAGCTTAGTGAAAAGAGTCACCTTCATTAAGTGGGCCCACAGGCTATTTTTGGCGCAAAGTCTATTTTTAGACATGTCGATCATATTCTATGAGTTGTAGGATGTTATTTGTGGATGGTTGGTCAAGTTGGAAAAATAGATGGACTTCTATTTTTAGACATATTGGGCAGAGTCTATTTTTATATTGCTAGTCTAAAATAGATATGTCGAATATTATTAGCTCTTAATAATATTTGGACTCTAAGTATTATCTTATTCTCTTGGAGCACTTCATTTAAGTGCACAGATGTGGCACAACAGCTGACATAAGGAATTACGCTATTCCTGAGGGTTTACTGGAGCTATTGCATGGAGGACTTCAGTTAGAACTCATGTGACCGAGTTTGGTGGAGTTGTATTTAGTTTAGCTCAATTAGACTTAGTTGAGCTAGTTGTATCTAGTCTAACTGATTGATACACTAGTGAGAGTGGAGTGGATTAATTAGTTAATTAATTCACAAATAATAACTCATTAATCAACTGAAGAATACATCAATTAACTACAGTGCATGGCAGTTTCAGTGGAGACCAGTGGAGAGATAGGTGAAAGAGCAAGTGTGACTATCAGTTGTGACTATAGTGATGCATTGATTGCATCCAACACACAGTGGAGATGCCAATGAGGATTGCGTGAGAAAGGCTGGAGTAGTTCGAACTCATTCAGAGCCATTCTTCAGCAGGGATTGTGCAGTAGGGGCGGACTAGCAGGTGACAAAGATCGGTGCATGAATTTGCAAGATCGGGCTTGATTAGTGTGTAGCGATTGTATTGTACTGAGAGCTTGATATGATCAACTTCGTATGAAGATTTTTACATGATCTCTATGACATATATTATATATATATAGTTGGGGTTTTCAGCTTCAGGCTTTCCCGTTAAACAACTGTTTCAATGTGTGTGAATTTTTATTGTTTCATGTGTGCACTGCAATCTTGATTTAATTTCCGCAAATGATCAATGGTGGAATAGATGATGTATTTTGCATGAAGTTCAAATAGTGTGAGATCAGGAGAATCTTGGACATATAACACATACTTTATATAATTTCTACATGGTATCATAGCAGTATTGATCATTGGAAGAGATTTCAATTATTGAAGCGGTTGAGTTTTGTGCTGGTGGAATTCGAATTTGCTGCAATGTTTTCTTGGTGTCGAAGTTGAGCATTCATTGAAATGTCTTTCAACGGATTGCGATTGGAGTATGCCCTTGATGGGAGCTCCAATTACATAGCATGGAAGGATAGGATGGAGGCAGTACTGGATGATAATGGGTTGAAGGAGTTCATAGATGTTGATATTCCGAAGCCTGCTTCTAGCGATGCAGCCGCACTTGACGCATGGCAAAATAAGGTAGCAAAGTGTCGAAGGATTCTGTTGGAAGGTGTGAAGGACCACATTTTGTCCAGCCTTCACGGTAAAGCCACTCCATTCTTGATGTGGAAGGCTTTGACAGACTTGTTCCAAAGCAGAAGTGACCAGAGGAAGTTGGCGCTTAAAGACAAGCTCAGAAAAATAAAAATGGAGAAAGGCGACAGTATTCCAAAATACCTCACGAAGTTTTTCCACTACAAGGATGAACTGGGAAGTGTGGGGGTTACTATTGATGAAGAAGACTTGGTGAGCTTGGCTCTCCTTGGGCTTCCGAAGAGTTGGCATAGCTACGAAGACTCTGTCAATGGACGGGAGAAACTGCCATGATGGGAGCGACTTTGGTCAGATCTTGTGTAGGAGGAGATAAGGCGAGGTACCAGGGATGGATCTTCATCAAAGAATGAAGATGAAGAAAATTGCGCTTTGGCTGCCAAAGCTCGGAAAGGAAAAGGGAAGAAATCTTCCAAATCCGAAGCTAAAGGCAAGAAGCAAGATTTGTCCAAGGTGAAGTGTTTTCACTGTAACCAGCACAGAAATTTCACCACTAATTGTCCACAGAAGAAGAAGAATAAACAGGCTGCTGGATCTGCAGCTGGAGAGGCCTTACCCTCGTAGTTTGAGTTGGATTTTTCTTTGATCGCATGCTTGGTTTCAAGTGTGATGGGATCGGTGTGGTTTCTTGACAGTGGTGCGTCTTTCCATATGACCGGAGACAAAGATTTGTTTAGTGATATGGATGAAAAGGATCTTGGAGTGCACATCGAGATGGGCGATGATGGTAGATATAGTGCGACTGGTATCAGGACCATTTCCTTTGAGAGGGATTCTGGTAAACCTTTCATCTTGAAGGATGTCATGCATGTTCCAGGATTGAAGAAGAATCTGATCTCTGTGGTGATGTTGGAAGACAAGGGTTATGATGTTGTTTTCGGTGAGGGAAAAGCCTTCCTTCAGCATAAAACAACTGGTCAAACCAGGAGGATAGGGATCCGAGTTAAGAATCTTTATCAATTTCAGGTAGATGGATGCGCAGCAATGTCAGGCAAAGCAGAAGGAGTGGTGAGTTGGGATGAGAGCGAATTGTGGCACAGGAGATTGGGCCATCTTCACCATGGCACTTTGAAAATTTTGCAGCAGATTTCTACCGAGCTTCCCAAGGGTACACTTGCACAGTCATATCAGTGCAAGGGATGTACTTTGGGAAAATTTGTGAAGACCACTTTTCATGAGAAGGATATTCGTGCCTCGACGATCCTTGAGAGAATTCACACAGGCGTGTGTGGACCTTTCTCAGTTGCTTCAACAACAAAGAACAGGTATTATGTGATATTTGTTGATGACTTTTCTCGTAAGTGTTGGATCTTCTTCATGCAGAAGAAGAGAGAGACATACTCAAAGTTCTGTGAGTTCAAGGCGCTGGTTGAAAAAGAGTTGGGGAAGCAGGCGAAAGCTCTAAGGAGCAATAATGGTGGTGAATACATCTATGGAGAATTCAAAGACTTCTGTAGCAAAGAAGGAATTCGAAGATAACTCATAGTGCCTCATAACCCATAGCAAAATGGGGTCGCAGAGAGAAAGAATAGAACGATCGTGGGTGCTGCACGGGTGATGTTGCATGATCAGGGCCTTCCCATACACTTGTGGGCTGAGGCATGCAACACTGCAGTTTATGTGCAAAATCGTTGTCCTCATAGAGTACTTGGCATGAGTACACCCGAAGAGGTGTTTTTTGGTAAGAAGCCTGATATTTCTCATTTGAAGATTTTTGGCTCACCTGTTTACATTCATGTGACGAAGGATGCCAAGAAGAAGCTAGAGTCGACCACGGAGGTTGGGATATTTTTGGGGTACATAGAAACACCCCACAATTATCGTGTGTATTTTCCAGACAGTCGAATGACTGTCGTGCGACAGGATATCAAATTTCATGAGGAGAAATCCATGAAGTTGTCGCTTGAGAGGGAGATACACTTGCATGTAGAGGAGGAGCTACTTGTTCCTAAAGATGAGCCTCAAGATATGGATCAGCCACAAGAGGAGGTTCATGGAGTGGAAGAAACCACTCATGTAGCACCAAACATCAGAGGGTGGAAGCGCACTACAGAAGCTGAGTGACTGAATCTTGATGCAACACAGAATGTAGGAGCTCCTACATCACAGCGCAGACAGAGACAGTCACCTGACCGATTTACTGGATACATGGCTCTGACGAGCAAGTGTATCGTGACAGAGCCATCCTCTTTAGAGGAAGTTGTGGAGGATCCCACATGGGTAGATTCCATGGTGGAAGAGTATGATTCAATTGTCAGAAACAGTGCATGGGAGATTGTCCCAAGGCCGGAAGGGAAATTAGTGGTAGGTTCAAGATGGATCTACAAAGTGAAGAAAGCTTTTGACGGGAGCGTCGAGAAGTATAATTCAAGATTTGTTGTTTGGGGCTTCTCACAGATCGAGGGGATTGACTATGAAGAAACCTTTGCACTTGTCGCAAGGTATTCTTCCATACCGACCATCCTTGCTCTCTCAGCGCAGATGGGTTGGCGCATTCATCAGATGGATGTGAAGACTACGTTCCTCAACGGAATCATTGAGGAGGAGGTGTACATTGAGTAGCCTGAAGGATTCGAAATCTTGAGCAGCGAGTCGCATGTGTGCAGGCTCAAAAGAGCGTTGTATGGGTTGAAACAAGCACCTCGTGCTTGGTACACACGGATAGACAGTTATTTCATTGGACTTGGTTTCGCCAAGAGTGAGGCGGATCCAAACCTATACCAGATTGTGGTGGAGGGTAAGATTTTGATCATTGTGCTTTATGTAGATGATTTAACACTAACAGGTGATGAACTTTTGATACACTCATGCAAGGCAGATCTTGCAAAGGAGTTCGAGATGAAGGACTTGGGCCTCCTTCATTATTTCCTGGGATTGGAGATTTGGCAGTGGAAAGGTGAACTGTTTGTGTCTCAAGGCAAGTATGCCCGGGATATATTGGAGAAGTTTCACATGCAAGGCTGCAAGCCTATTGACACTCCTCTTCCTGGTGGTTAGAGGAAAGAGGATTGTACATCGGTAGAGGTAGTGGATGCCACTGTTTATCGACAGCTAGTTGGTTCGCTCATGTATTTAGGCAATACACGACCGGACATATGCTATGCTGTGAACCAGCTTTCACAAGCGATGGTGAAGCCTACCAAGCTCTTTTGGAAGGCAGGCAAGCATGTCCTGAGGTATCTCAAGGGCACATCTGGGTATGGATTGTGGTACAAACAGTCGAATGAGGTGAAGATGCATGGCTTCACGGATGCAGATTGGGCAGGAAGCCCAACGGACAGAAAGAGCACATCTGGAGGGATTTTCAGTATCGAATCTACAGTAGTTTCTTGGTACAGTAGGAAACAAAGATCCGTGGCACTTAGTTTAGCAGAGGCTGAGTACATGGTAGCAAGTTTGGCTGCATGCGAGGCTATATGGATGAGGAAGATCCTGGTCGGTTTGTTCAGTTCTCACTTAAATCCTACTGTGATATATTGTGATAATCATATTTGCATTAAACTCTCGGTTAATCCAGTATTTCATGATAGATCTAAACATATTGACATCTGGTACCATCATATCAGATATTGTGTGCAACGAAATATTATGTTGCTTTCTTACATTCCTACGGAGGATCAGGATGCAGATATTATGACGAAGGCGCTTACCAGGAGAAAATTCGAATAACATAGAGACAGGATCGGGATGGCAGATAATCCCTATCTTTTTGAGAGGGAGTGTTGAGATTCAACAAGATGATGGACTTAGTGAAAAGAGTCACCTTCACTACGTGGACCCGCAGGCTATTTTTGGCGCAAAGCCTATTTTTAGACATGTCAATCATATTCTATGAGTTGCAGGATGTTATTTGTGGATGGTTGGTCAAGTTGGAAAAATAGATGGACTTCTATTTTTAGACATATTGGGTGGAGTCTATTTTTAGATTGCCAGTCTAAAAATAGATATGTCGAATATTATTAGCTCTTAATAATATTTGGACTCTAAACATTATCTTATTCTCTTGGAGCACTTCAATTAAGTGCACAGATGTGGCACAACAGCTGACAGAAGGAATTTACTGGAGCTATTGCATGGAGGACTTCAGTTAGAATTCATGTGACAGAGTTTGGTGGAGTTGGAGAAGTAGTTGGTGGAGTTGTATTTAGTTTAACTCAATTAGACTTAGTTGAGCTAGCTGTATCTAGTCTAAATGATTGATACACTAGTGAAAGTGGAGTGAATTAATTAGTTAATTAATTCACAAATAATAACTCATTAATCAACTGAAGAATACATCAGTTAACTACAGTGCATGGCAGTTTCAATGGAGACCAGTGGAGAGATAGGTGAAAGAGCAAGTGTGACTATAGTGATGCATTGATTGCATCCAACACACAGTGGAGATGCCAATGAGGATTGCGTGAGCAAGGCTGGAGTAATTAGAACTCATTCAGAGCCATTCTTCAGTAGGGATTGCGCAATAGAGGCAGGCTAGCAGGTGGCAAAGATCGGAGCATGGATTTGCAAGATCAGGCTTGATTAGTATGTAGCGATTGTATTGTACTGAGAGCTTGATATGATCAGATTTGTATGAGGATTGTTACATGATCTCTATGACATATATTATATACAGATAGTTGGGGTTTTCAGCTTCAGGCTTTCCCGTTAAACAATTGTGTTAATGTGTGTGAATTTTTATTGTTTCATGTGTGCATTGCAATCTTGATTTAATTTCCACAAATGATCAATGGTGGAATAGATTCTGTATTTTGCATGAAGTTCAATTAGTGTGAGATCAGGAGAATCTTGGACATATAACACATAAGTTATATAATTTCTACATTT